>CAFUXE010000468.1:431751-454461 GCA_903364295.1 Serranus cabrilla
GGTGTAGCAGCGATGCACGTGTTGGCCACTAGGTGTCTCTGTTTCGTCAGGAATGGCGCCTCCACAGGCCTCCAAAGAGGAGCAGGTACTTCCACATACATTTATCTCTGCACTACAGCATGTCAGCATGGGAAACACAAGGAAACCGCCACGAATGTTAAATTAAACCCATTTCATCCTATCTTCCCTCCCTCTTTGCGAGAAACACGAGCCGGGATCGATCACATGTCCTACCTGCAAGCTGCAGCTGCACTGACTCAAAATGTGGGATGAGATAAACACTGAAGCGACCAATCAAATAGCGACGAGCCGGCGCTGAGTTTATCTATTGGACCGAGCTCCTGTCAATCAAGACAGACAATCCCTGAAGCAGCGGTGAGCAGAGCGGTGGCTGGCTGCAGCACAGAGATGTGAAGAATTATCTGCCATGCCATCAAATCGGGTAAGAAACTGTTTATTTTTCACTAAGTGCTGCTGTGCGTTTACCTGCTGCAGGTGCAATCGACTTTCTTCAGCTTCTAATTGAATAAATGACATTTAAGTAAGATTAAATGGTGCAAATGCGGAGTTTTGAGCTTTATATTTAAATTCATAATAAAAAAATAGTGCATATATCTGCATTTTAGTTGCAGTTACACCGCAGGATAGTGTTATTAAGCTGCCATCTTCACACTGAAAACTGCACTCGGGTTTTGTTGCAAGGTGACAGCAACCCACGTGATTATGTTATGATGTAAACAGTTCAGACATGTTGCCAAATGTCGAGAGAATCCACGCAAGCACATGTGTGCAAATGTGTGCCTGTTTGTTTTGCCTGTAAACATCTCAAACGGCAGCCATGGCACTTGGGCTCTGCATGCGTCGTCACCTTGTGTGACACTCTCACGTTTTATGCGGCAGCAGCAGCTTGTGAAATGTTGATGAAATGCGGATTAGAAATGTTTCGTGCACTCTTAAAATGATGCCGAAGTGGAGGACGGTTGATGGGATTTTGTTAGGAGGGTGAGTGTATAATTGGATAGGTTGTTTAATCTATGCATTGTTCGATTATAGTTAGTTTTTTAATTATCTAATGGGAGTCTGGCAGTGAGAAATGGAGGGCCCACTGTGGGGCAGTTTGTGCTTCTGCACTAGCAGCCAAAAAGCTGTCTATGTAATGTGGAGAATAATATTTTATCAGAAGTTTGAACTCTAAACAGCCTTGGTGCTTTAAAGCCACTATTGGATTAACATGTTACTTGACATGTATTGAGATTTACTGCTGCTTTCTCCCTGACAGTTTATGGACAGGCCAGGTGATGAATAGCCGGCAGTCCTCCCCTGCAGTCCAGTCACTCTGCCCGGGAGCTGACCACTTCCTCAGGCTGCTTGAGTGATTAACATGGCACCCATCATGGAGGGCACACACACCGTGCTGCTCCTGTATGCACCCATCCGTGAGCTAAGTAACATCAGCCTGTACTTCCCCAAGAGGCGGGCCCCGAGCTTCAAGTACAAGAGCCGCGCCCCTCATTCAGAAAGAGCCGGTAATGACCATGACCGGGGAAAGGAGGACCTCTCCGTGTCCGAACAAAGAGGCCAGTCTTCTGGCTCCTCAGGCCAGCTCCTCATCTCCCAGCAGGCAACAAAGGAGGCAGTTGCAGAGCTCTGCTGGCTGGCGGCGGAGCACCACCAGCTGCTGGCAGACCTCTTATCGCTGTGTAGGGATTGTGCCGTCAAAGTCAGGATGGGTAACCAGGATGGGAAACTCCAGGATTACATGGAGGGTCAGGAGGTTCACCTCGGGGGTCAAGTTCTCAGCAGCAGCAACAATAACATTTCTCGCGCCGTGTCTGCAGAGAATAAGACGTCCAAGAGCAAAAAGCTGAAGAAGAGCGGAGGCAAGAAGCTCGACAGCGCTGAGGACATCCTGCACAGTAAGATGAAGAAAAAGGTCAAGAGTGGAACTTCATCTGTGCATCTTTCTGCTGCGTCCATAATGCAGCAGATCCCGGTGACCCGGGCCTCCGGCCTCATCACCGACAGCCCAGTCACCGGCTCTTATGTCAGCGCAGTCAGTAATCCCATCCTGCCCATGGAGGAACCTTTCCAGATCAGCCACGAGGGTTGGGACTTCATGGAGGACAACCGGACATTCGACCCCGACATCGATTTCTGCAACGACTTCTCAGAATATGACGGCGAGCTGGGTTACGAGTCGTCCTTCTGCAGCCTGATGGAGGGGCTGACCCGCCGGGAAAGCGGGAGCAACCTCCGACCAATGAAGAGGTCCGATTCCTTGGCTGAGACGTTATCTGAGAGTGCATCAGCGGTCAAGTCCGCTCAGCAGCTGTACAATGAAATCAACCAGAGTACCGCCGGAGTCCGGGTGGTGGCCAAAGTGCAGGATGTGGAAGGGAGAGTGCAGCATGTCAACCATGCAGTGCAACATCCAGGGTCCAGCAGCTGCCAGCAGGGGTACGGAGAGTGGAGAGGACCAAACAGAGACCACCTGCTGGGGGTCAAAACAGGTAACAAGCCTCCTGACGGTCTACGGTTGCCCCTATCCCACACCACCGAACCTTACCCCCCAGCCAAATCCCACACAAAGACCCCCTCCTCGCCATCCCTCGCCGGCGTCTTCAACACCTCCTTCCCTGCCTCCAACAGCCTCCACAGCATGTCCCCCGTCCTGTCCCCTCTGTCCTCCAAGCAGCCAAGCCCCCAGCTCAACCACCGCATCGTTCTGCTCTCAGACCAGGACGTGGACCCCGAGCGAGACAGCTCCAGCAACACGGACGAACCCAAAGTCTTCACGGAGGTCATCGACAAGAACGGCAACAAGCGCACCGTCACCCGTCTGGATCTGAACCTCAGCAGGCGGCCCAGTAACTCCAAGTGGAACTCCTCCAGCAACTCCACGACAACAGGTGAGCCTTTCTACCCATCACACACCGAGTCATGTTTTGAACTCGCTGCCTTGATGTAAATGTTGACTCAAGCGCTTTTAGGATGTCAGGAGTGTGAAGCGTTTGTCAGAATTCGCCCTTCATCCGGCATTGCTGTTGCTGCTGGATTTCAAAGAACTGAACAAGAAAGTGATGCCTTGAGAGAGATTCAGCTGTGTGAGTGTGTGTTTCTGTGTGTGTCAGACTCACTGGCTGAGGTTTACTTTGTCACTTTGGTTGTTATCTCATAAATGAGCTACACTTAGGAATAAAAGCTGCAACAAATGGTCGACTAATTGATTAGTTGTTAAGCAAAAACAGCAGAAAACTGAATAACTTTGAACTGATAAAACAAGACTTTTAAAGACATTAACAGGAACTGAAAAGGACATTTTGCATTACCTTCCAAACAGAATATAATCATCAGATTATTGGATAATGAAAATAACAGCCCTACTCTCCAAAATGTGTCTGTTTCGGCTGCTGTGTTTTCGTCCCGGCTCAGACGTGTGACCACAAATTAAAAACTACCCAGCAGAGTTGTACAAGGGGCGAGCAGGGCCTGAGAATCCTCTCCCCGATGATCCAGTTTAACTCTCTCAGCGCCGCCGGGGAAGGCAGAGATTAGCGGGACCGTCCCAGATCAAAGGCTCAAAGTTGACACGGGGTTCGACCTGACCCGGGTTCTCGTGAGCGCCGTGTTAACTGAAGCATTGCCAATTTGGACTTTGAGGGATCTGCCGGTCCCTCCCCTAAACCCACATCCCTCTCTCCAGTTCACAGGAAACTGACAAAGGATCAGGGACCCAGCAGGCACAGGGGTTACAGAGAGAGGGATTAGAGTTTCCTTATTTGTAGGATTCTTTTCCTCTTCTAATAATCTGCATTTGTATCTTATACCTGGTTTAAACATTCACAACATGCAGTACAAAATATCTGCAAAGCCACAATAATGTCCAGTGTAGTTCTACGTTTGTCAGTGTGGTTGTTTCTAGTTTATTTTCTGGTTTGTTGACCTTTTGCTTTTCAATCAATAGAAGAAGTTTCTGTGTGGAGTTAAAGTTTATACACTGTAAAAACAGGAAAAAAATAAAAAATCTGCCAGAAAAAAGTTGCCAAACTCCATAAGAATAATGTAAGCTATTTAACAAACAATGCCTTAAAAATATAGATAATATAAATTAAATATCTGTATTTAAAAAACTTGTATAGGTAGAAAAAGTAATGTTTTTTTTATTACTTTTGACTATGAGATGTTTTAATTTCTTTTGACATTTCTGCACATGAAACTTAAGTTTTACTGTAAAAAAACAACAACAACAGGAAGTTGCCTTCATTTTACACTCTGTAATATATGTTTTTTTTAACATAGAAGTCACTGTAATTTAACATTAAGGAGCATTAAACAATTTAATAATACTGAAAACAGATTTCAGTGTCAATTTTATGGTTAATATTTGTTACAAAAAATGATTTATTATAATAATAATTTATCGCATTTGCACAAAAAACAAGAAAACCCTGTCAAATAATACAGTAAATTCCTGGAAAATAACTTCAGCATTACAGCATTACCTACAGTCAGTGTAACACACGCTTTGCTCTAATTTGCAGCAGCAACCAGACGACCTGTCGTTGATTATGCAATTTACTAATAGGCCGTGAATAATGGAGCGACTCTTTTACTGTCAGTGTTGACAGTTTTAGCTGCTAATTCACAAACGTTGCTGCATTTTAAAGGAGAATCGTTACATCACAGGCAGCAGCGCTCAGCTCAGCAGCAGGAGAGCTGATGTGCAGAGCTAAGATAACGGCTGCAGCTTTACTCATGTGGAGATGATGCGGATCAATTCCCACTGAAACGATGCTGTCATTTGTGTCCTCATGTAGCCATCACACACACACACACACACACGCCTACATTTACATTCATGCTAAGGCTGCAACTAACAATTATTGAATAATCTGCCATTTTTCTTGTTATAGTGATTAATTGTTTGTTCTATAAAATGTCATAAAATGATAAAAAATTTTGTTTCTTAATGTCCAAGAGAGGAAATATTCATATTTTAGAGGCTAGAAACAAGATTTTCTTCATTTTTTTAAAAATAAAAAGCATATTTTAACAAATCATTTATGATAAAAAAATTCATTTTCTGTCACTTGACAGTTGCAGCTCTAATTTATGCATAACCACCATAGAAAAAGAATATTATTCCATTTCTATGACACATAATATACTGGCATCAGTATTGAATTCTTGCAAATCTAAAAAGTGACATTATGAGTATTTTTTAATATCCTGAACATGGCTCCTGAGTCAGATGTGACTGTGTGAGACTCTCACAGATACACTGTTCTCGACATCATGCTAACTAAATGATTGATGCTGCACAGCCTCCGCAGTGACGCCTCAAACCTTTAATCTTAAAAAATCAGGTTTCGATTTTGCTGCATGCGAGCTGTTTACTGGCTCGCCCTTGTGTGTGTTTGTGTGCTTGATAATTGAATACACTTCAGATGTTAACACAGATAAATGAACATCACAGGGTTCAGCCAACGGGGCTAAGTGGGTCAGCGTGAAGACCGGCCCTTCAAGTAATTATGATCCCGGCTCTTTAATCTGTGTTCTCGTATTGAAGCTCAGAGCTTATTAATGAGTGTGATTAGATGGTAATTTTAGAGTAACACATTCTCTTGTTTGCTCCGTGTGCTGGTGCAGTCTGTGGAGCCGGTGCATTCAGGAAAGCTGGTTTCTACAAGCTCCTGATGGAAATATCTTGTATTTAGCAGCTACATGCTCTGATATGTTCAGCAGCTAGCAGCTAACACTGTCTGCCTGCTGTTCGGTGCAGTGTGCAGTGGGTTTTTAGAGCTTTTATGTTGGTGAAACTGAACCAAAACAGTAAATATGGGCACCAGAAAACCCAAACAATGAGCTAAGACTGTAAAACTCTGCAGAGTGTATCTGTGGGTTTTCTTTTTCCAACAGGATCTCCAACTAAAACAACAGAATAAGCCGTTTGTCAGTACCAACGATAACGACAAATATGAGCTTTTTTCCAAAAGTGGCTCACTATAAAGCAGTGTTCTAAAAATAGCACACACGTCATTATACATACACGTATGCAGTTGTAGAAAAGGCTGCAGTTTCTGTGTATTTATGCACTGATCTAGATTTAGGGTAAAAGTGTCCTGGTTAGGCGTTATAAAAGACATTTTAAACAGTAAATAAATGTACGTAAATGCCGGAAGTAAGGTAGCTACCAGACTGATGTGACTACTGTAAGTCTTGTAAAAAAAAAACCTGATTCACAAACTGTGAGCCACAGAAGTTACATAAAAAGTTGTTTTACGAATTTATGCTACAAAACCACAGACCTAGATTCAGGGCAGAAAACTTCCTGGTTAGGTGTTATTAAAGGTAAATGTATGTAAATGTCGGACGTGAAGTAGTTATGAGTTAGACGTGACTACCCTAAGTCTTGTAAAAAACATGATTTAGTAAACATGAGCCATGGAAGTTAAGAAAGTTATGCTAACAATGGAAGTTACTTAATTCACAAACCTTGAGCCACGGAAGTTGCATAAAAAGTTGCAGAAAACTTCCTGGTTAGGCCTTATAAAAGGCAGGATAAATAGGAAATAAATGTATGTTAATGTGACGTGACTACCGTAAATCATGTAAAAAACACAGTCTCAAATGTAGATATGTATCGATTTTACTGCCTGTAAAAACACCCCATACTGTCGTTTTTGAGGTCTTTTTCACATTAAACTAATCCACTGTCATCATAAAAAAAAATGGATCATAGCTGCTTTAAAACACTTCCAGTCAAACCAGCCATGAGTCTCTCTCTCTCTCTCTCTTTTTATCCCCGCTTCATCCATCCCTCCCTCCCTCCGTTCCCTACTTTAATATTGTCGGACATATGGCAGGCAACACCATAATCAGATTACTCGATACGTTCCTGCAAGGTCATATGAAACTGATCAGTGCGGAGCCGGAGTCTATCACCCCACTCTGCCTGCTCGCTGTCATTCAACACAAAGTGCCCTGATATGCAACATTGTTCCTCCTGCTGAAGACAAGAGCCCTATGCATAGTGCTCTATGCACATAATGAAGAGGATTCTGCAAACATGCAGAGACACAGGGCACAAAGGTCCTCCTCATATGACTTGTTTTCTTTAATAGATGACTAAAACGCTTAACTACCTCTGGGGTAAATGTTAGCTATCTCATGCTTTCAGTATGAGCAGCTATTTTAAACATGCACAACCAGTGGACTGGAGCGAACATAACCAAGTTTCCTGTCTCCCAGTCAGGAGAAAAAGCAGCCTTCCCTCTTTCTGAGCTTCGCGTATCTCATCAGCCTCCAGAGCTGCATTTTCCAATGAGTAATGATGACTGTGTGAGCATCATGTCATGCTACATTGCTGCTCCGGCCCCTCAGAGCAGCACAGCTACATTTCACTTGTAGCTCCCCCTCACACGGACCCAACAGCACGGCTGACAAGCCCGCGTGGAAAAACGTCTGTGACGGCAGCAATAGAAAGCGGGTGATTTATAAATCCTGCATTTTTCATGATTTATATAAAAGTCTATGATCCTTCTTCCTGGCTGGAAGTGATGGAGGGGGGCTGGAGGCTGCCAGATGCTCTCAGCACGCCGCATGGCCCAGTTCTTGTACTTTGAATGATGAGGTTATAGATTTTAAGTGGATAAAATAGGGCAGAGTGGGCAAAGCTGCAATAAGAACGACAAGCTGAGATTAGTGTGCGTTTTTAAGAGCTCTGCTGCCATAGATATGCATGCTTAGCATATCAAAAGATCAGGCTTATTATCATCATGCCTGTGTTTGAAGGAAAGCTTTGCTTTTCCACATCTGCTTTGTTGTGGTCAGTGCAGCGTCCGCTCAGCTTCCTCCTACTGCTGGGTGAGTGATGAGCAGCCGACAGAGTGAGAGGTGGATTAATCACCGCTGACGACACCCACCTGTCAGGATCAGACGTTAGACGGCCTGTGAGCCGAGCCGAACACAGATACCTCATTGTTAAAGTCACGATGCTCACAGCACCTGCAGGTCTGCTCTGATAAACACCTGTGTGTGCTGTAGAAGTCTGAGAGTCTCTATTAAAGCCTGTTTTCTTTGCTAAAGGACAGTGCATGATGTGTGAAGACTCGGGCGGTGTTTGTCTCGGGTTAGCGCTGCTTTACCTGCTGTCACACCAAACTGTTGGACAAACACGGCTCCATCTGCACCCGGTGTCCCCTCACTTATGGACACTGTGTTTCAATCTCAGCTTTTAGAGCAGCAGGGAGGGAGATTAATGGCAATAAGCACACAGTTTCCCCAGAGCCAGTGAACTTAAGCTCTGTGTGTGTGTGTACATGTAAGAGTGCAGCGCCGTCATTACCTAACGCATCCATCGGCGGGATTGTTTTCTTTGAAAGATCACTAAAAATACACTGTTTGTTATAGAAAGAAGCTGTAAAAACAGATATTATTGTCAGAATTTTAACTTTCTGTCAGTTCCTGAATGGATCATAGGTTATAAAAGTTTCTGTTAGGAGTAAGTAACCAAAATGAAGCTTAAAATTGTGATATTTCTGTCAAAATCACTTTATTCTACATGTTTCATTTAAAACGTTGACAAAAATAAACCATAATAATAACCAGATCCTGTTAAAAACATTAAATTCTGCTCCTCAGAGACTCTGTGAAGCCATGATTGATTCTGCTGCACGTGACAAATATTCACTGAAAATCTGTTTACACAGAGCTGAGAGGAGAGGACAGGAGAGGCAGTTTATTATGACAGTTTATTATGTACAGCATGTGGAGACTCAATATCTTTTGCCAATATTTAAGATACTTCTGGGCACTTGGAGAAGTTGTATATATATAAATTTCATTTTATGCCATTTTTAAAAAATAAGTTATCAGAGAAATTCAACTTGTTTTTTCTTTATTTTAATATGATTTTTGCCTTTATAACTTATTAATATTGCAGTAAATGAAATGTAAAAAACAAAATGAAAAAAAAGGCTCTGGTTTCTGAGGGAAATGTTGCAGCGTTGTGGTTTTATTGTGTCTTATCTGTAGCATACAGCAGCTTCTCTGCAGTGTGTTTGTGTGTGTGTGTGCTCATGTCTTCCCCTCCCTGTCCAGATGGGGGCAGCGTGGGCCACTTGGCAGAATGAGCTGTCAATCTGTTGAAAAATGCACAAGATCAAGATTGTTTAAGCATAAATCATAATGTTTTGGGAGCCATAAAGGAACATAGCAAACATAAATCACCAGGTGTTCTTTGTTTGTACATTTTATATATTTAATCAGATTGTGGAGAGAGCTGTTTCTGATCACTAGCTTCTTTTCTTTGGCCCGGACTCGCTTTAACTCTGCGCTTGGAAGTGTCCCAACTCACAGTCAGCAGTTCCCATTGCAGGGCCGTGCAGCGCAGCATTATCATAATGAAAAGTTATTAATCTAATCCTTTTTCCCCTGCTGTCCAAGTCCCAGATAACTGGACGGGCTGCAGGCATTGCTACTGTCTCACAATGACAGATTGTGGCTAAGTGCTGAATTTCAATGCTTCCATTTTTTAATGAAGCCCCCCCAGTTAGTTTTGTGTGTGTGGGCTCATAACTGAATTTAAAGCACTTGGCTGAGTCTCTGTGGAGCTGCATGAGAAAGGGGACTTTAGAAGTGGCTGCTGGGCAGCACTACAGTAATACTGTACGTCCTCTTCAAGGATACTCATTACAAAAGGGATATTTTAGCAGCTTATTGAACAGGAAGTGGTGTGTTTTTTCCCCACACAAACAGCTCAAGGTGTTGTCTTACAGCTGGAGGAAATTGAGGCCAAGATCTGTCCCCTCCCCCTCTCACTCCCACCATCTTCTCTCTTTCACCCTGACCCACATCTCCTAACGTACACTTTTCTTGCATGGCGTACTCTCCTTGAGACAGTGAATGCTTGCAATAAGGCAAGATATATCATGTTTCTATACACGTGAGAAGAATGTGAAATTGCAATTCTGCTTTGCGCCCCGAGTGCCTCCTGTGTGAGATGCTGGCCTGGTTCCTGAAGTTAATACCATGTGACTTGTTCGGGCCGTAATGCATGAGGACGATTCTGCAGGTTGAGGCTGCGTCTGCAGAGCGACGCTGAGCAGTAAATATTAAAGGCCAGGTGCTCTCAGAGGCACAGGATGGATGCACACTGCTGCAGAAAAAGCACAAAGGAAGGAATTTTTATTGAAATTTTAAAATGTACTTTTGATGATTGCTGCCTTATTATAGCAAAACCATGATTTTATTTGATTTTTTTTTATTTCACAATTATTTTACACAAGGACTTATTGACTTTAGGAAACATCATGTTATTATTATTATTATTTATTTTATTTTTTTTTAAATGTATTTATTACCCTTAACCCCTAACTACTACACCATGCAAGTCATTTATTAAATTTAAAAACATTAGAAAAAAACACATTTATTTTTCTGTTTGTTCAGTTGAATAATGTCTAAAGTGAAAAAAATAAATCAATATTTATAAAAATAAATAAATAAAATAAAACATAAAATATATACCTTCATATACATTTATATTAACATTATTCAAAATAATAAATAAAAATGTATACATCTTACCGGTAATTAAAATCAGGCTCAATTGTGTTTTTTATCAGCGTTTAAAGCCAAAATCACAATATAAAATAATAATTAATCGCCCAGCCCTTTACACTCTTCATCATTAACCATTACCTCGGTGGGAATGATTGGTCAGGAGAGGGCAGTCACTCCCAATATAAATTCCTGTAGTTTCTGTCCTTTGGGGCCTGTGGATGACTAACTCCACACACCTCCTGCAGCTGACCTTATTGTAGTACAGTAGTAGTGCTGAGCAGCATCATACCTCTGTTACAGTGAACATGGCATGAATGTAAATCAAAAGTAGTATCTGTTTTTGAGGCCAGTGCTCTGCAGCCATTTTTCCTTATTGGATCAGTGGGGCTTTCTGCTGGTGTTGACGACAGGAACACGGCCGACTAAGTGCAGATAAAAATAGCTTTGTGCCTTCAGGCCTGCAGCAAAACTGTGGTCTCTCTGGCTTGATGCTAAAAGATTCTGATGCCTGCTTTCTAAATGGTTCCACTTTTACTTCCTGTACAGGTTACACAGCCTCAGTTAGCACTGTGGAGGCAGAGAGCACTTAAGCCCCACCTCCACCTGGGGGGAAAATCCATTGCTCTCCATTGACTTTGTATTGAATGAAGGAGCTTCATGTTAATTCAGTCAATTAGCAAACAATAGAAAAATGTCTAAAAGCTGCTGTGTGGTGAAATGCACTACCAACAGGGTAAGTGACCCAGAACTAGGTTTTTGAAATCCAATGAACCGGAAAACTGAATTTCTAGGTGGACAAGAGTGGATACAGACGTATACAGACATCAGCAGTTACAATTCTGAAACTCAGTTTATTTAACATTAACTTACGTATGCAGTGCATTTTGTCGGTAAGTCATATATAAAATAAAATCAGATTTAGGCTAACTACATTTCTTTAAGTTAAACCGAAGCATTTGATACTGTGTAGCTTGCGTTCATTCAGAAAGCTTTGCAATATTAAATGCCTTAGCAAGCTAATGTTAGCTATATGTTAGCAAGCTACCAGTCAACTTGGCCTTTGCTAAAATAAACGCATAATATGCTAGTTTTAGCTAGAAACGTCTTTATAATACTAGCTACAGCCTAGCTATCTGTTAAAATGGGAGCTAATACTCTGCCAAAATCAGGCTAACATTGCACTAATGGTTATTTAATTGAATGGTTATTTATTATTTAAGACCGTTTTAAGCTAGCTATATTTCTTTAAGTTAAACTAAAGCAGATGACACTAATTTTGTGTCCAACAAGTACCATAGCTTGCTCACAAGTGCCTTAGCTTGCCTTAGCTAAAATCATCATCATTATATGATATGTTTAAATCCAATAGTTTTAGCTTGAAACAGGCATTTCCAGCTGTTTTTTAGGCTAGCTAGCTAAAGATTTCGTTATGTCCAATACTTTGCTAAGTACCTTAACTTGCTAACAGCTAACTGTCCTTTCAGCTAGTCATAGAGTGCTAAAATAATCATATGATATGCTTAAATCCAATTGTTTTAGCTAGAAACAGGCATTTCCAGCTGTTTCTGAGCCAGAGCGACCTAATGTTAGCTAAGCTGTGAAATCAGGCTAATGTTGGTGCTACACTAAATGACTAGCTAACATTGATAATGGTTATTTAAGACATTGATTATATATTCAAAGTTAGTTTTAGGCTAGCTACTTACTTCTATAAGTTAAGCTAAAACATTTGACACTAATTTTATATCCAACAAGTGCCTTAGCTTGCTAACAAGTGCCTTAGCATGCTAACGTATAGCTAATCACCACTTCTTCTGGGTGGTCATAGAGTGCTAAAATAATCATATATGTTTAAATCTAATTATTAGCTGGAAACAGGCATTTTGTTAGTGTTTCAGCCCATGGTTGTGTATTATGGCAATGACTGTTTTCCCTCTGGTGGGCGTGTTTTTTAGAGTATGACACATAGCGCTCTGTCTTTGTCTTTATGTTGTTTTTCCTGCACTAATTACCCTGTGGTGGTGTGTTTGTTTGTGCAGAGGATTCCCTCTTGCGTCAGGATGATATTTGGATGCTGGATGGTGATGACCCACAGGAGCCTCTTTCCCGCGCCCAACGCCCTGATCACCTCGACTTCCTACGCATCACGCCACCTGAAGATGACATCATCGGGGACACACCCTACTGCCCCAAACTGGAGCGCACGGTGAGCAACAATTAGAGATCAAAATGAGCTGTCATGTGTATTTTCATACCCAAAGAAAGCAGTGTACCATAGCACTCCTTTTTCCCCCCTTCGTGGGACTCTTTCTCTCCACTCGGGCATTTAACCACCTGATCATAAATTCTTAGAAATGGATTAACAGGGTCATGGATTCTAATCTGTAGACTGGGGTTTTAAGCCACAACTGACACTCCACTCAAACCTCTTTTGTTCAAAGCGAAAGGCAGGGAAAAGCTCTCCTCTTGTAGCATTTCTAACCTTATTTTGAATGTTGTCAGCTATTAGGAGTAATTGGTGTGATTTCTCTTGGGCAGAAGTTGCAACACAGGATATTTTGCTCGCCGTGGATTAGTGACTGATGTAATCCTGCTGCACCGTATGTGTGTCTTCCAAACAAAAGCCTGCAGCAAACAATGCAATGCTTGTTTCCAGGTGTTTGTCAGCTTTAATTATGCTAATAGCACAATTAAAGAAACGGCGCTTCGAAGTCTATGCCAGTGATGAGAAAAACTATTTTCATCTCTTAAGTCTTTCCAGATTCCATCCTTCATTCCTGTGTCAGATGAGGCAGATTACCTGGGTGTGGTTTTAGGCGGGTAGTGTATCAATCAGAGACTGCAAGTCACGCATTGTTTTCCCAAGACACAATAACTGACCTGGCTGCAAAGATAATCAGTTAACATACCAGGACAAAGGCCATTCGGTACAGAATTAGACACTCTATTGTTGTGAACATGACAGCCATGACATACATCTACTTACAATGTCAACTCTATCCATTTTTCACGTCATGAGAAAGACACACACCTCTGTTGTACATGATGTATTCTCATTATATACACAAAGAGAGGGTTGTGACGATGACACAACACAATTATTAGATCTTTCGTGTAACTTAACTTCTATTTTGAGCTCATGTGTCAGGTCATTAGTTGTGCCTCTTTCTAGTGAAACCCTCCAGAGGGATTTACTGTGAGTGCATGACATACTGCTGCCCTTACATAATGTAATACCTCAGCCACAGAAGCCCTTTTTCTATTTGTAGCTTTTCTCAGATGAAGGGAAAGAAATAATAATCAATTCTAGGTCAATGTTTTTTTTTTCCAATGTTAAATAACATGACTGACAAATTATTTCTATAGTATTATGAATAGTATTTCCATCTCTAGCGTCCGTTTTTACTATTTTGAATCTTAAAAAAATGCTAATTTCTCCTTTTTTTTTTCCAGTTGTGTTTCTTCTCACATCAAGCAGCATCATTAATCAATTAATTATTAGTAATTGTTTCATGGGAGACAAAGTTATTTAAAAATGCTTAATTTAAGGCAGTGGTAAAGTTTGTCTTTTTTTCTATCATCGCAAGGTCATATTTTTTTATACATAGGTATTTATTTATTTTTTAATTACCATTACAAATATTTTTTTACAAAAAAGTGCCCTTACATTTTCAGTAATAACACACATAAATAAAATACCAATACAATAAAGGGATAAAACAAAAACAATAAATGTTGCTTCATCTTTGAACTAAATCCTTCTCTCTGGGATTTTTTAAATTAGTTGAAAGAGTGTATCAGTAGAAAACTATGTATTTTATTCACAAGCTAGCTGGTGTATTTTAGCAGAATTATAAAGGCAGAACTGAATACACTTTAATAACATTTATTTTCTAATAATAATATCATTATCATGATATTCAGCTACATAATAACAGATCACAGATTTCCCTACAGCCTTATAGAAATGTGGCCTTTGATCCAGTGAACACTCAGGCTGAAGGAATGCACTCATGGAGAATAACCTTTGGTTTCTCAGGGCAACCACAGTCTGAAAAATGCTTTGTTTTTCCCACCACTTCCCTGACATTTAATCAAAAGTGCATCAAAGGTTACAGCAATTTAAACCAAGGATAAGCTAAAAACAAACAGCTCAGAAGTAAAAACTTCTCAGTTTTGCCCACACAGATTGAATTGCCTGTAAACTTTAGTTAGCATTAACTAGCAAAAAATGTCCTTTAATCTACACCTCCAGTTTGACTGTCAGTGTATATTTCTGGTAAGTGAATTCAAATGTAATATGTTTTCCTAGCTGTTCTGTCTGGGTGTGTATGAGCTGCTAATCACACGTTAGCCTTTTAGCATGTTAGCTTGAGCCAGGCTGGCTAATCACCAGAGTCTTAAGCTCTGTATTACAGTAGCTCACCACCTAATGGTGCAACGCTGGGCTAAAAGACCTCAGCAGCCCTCCACCTGACCACAGACTGACTCCCCCTCTGTGTTTACCTCGGCTGCCATTTTACGGAAGTGTGCAGAGGTAATCAGACACCTGCCCTGCCGGCCTCTGCAGGTCCCCTCCCATGAAGGGAGGAACCTGAAGGGAGGCGTCCCCAGACTGGGTAGACCAGTGAGACACATTTCCTTTCCAACCTGAGAGTTTTTTTCTCACACAACAGCACACAGGGTTTTCCTGTAAACCGGGAACTAGGAGTACAGTTCAGTCATGGACCCAGGACTGTATACAGAGAATCCACAACTTTATGGAAAATACCGGACAGCTTGTTGAGAAAGCTTTTGTGAAAGGCAGGTGAACTCCGCTCTCCTGCTCTCCCAGGGAGATTACAGCAGGACGTGCTTCCAGCTTGGCTTCACTTGCAGCTTTATGGGAATCTTGCTCGCACAGAGGAGGCTGAACTGTGCTGCTGACAACATACAGTCAGTTGTACACTTTGTGTGATAGTATGAAAGTCTGCTAATGTACGTGGAACCTGTTTGCATATGTAAACAGGATAGTGGTGTTGTTATTGGCGCCCTTCTGGAGAAGGTAAGAGGAGCAGGGGAGATTTTTTCCATACAAAGGCCTTTTGTTCCCAGTCGAGGTGGAATACGAGCAGCCTGGATAACTGGAGTTGGGGACATTTGTGACATTTTCAATGGACACTTTGCCGGAGCTGCTACCTGTTTTATTTGCCTCTCTTTGCTCTCAGTTGATGTGACTCTTTGAGCAATAATGGACAGTAATAACTCCGATGGACTGGGGAAGCAGCCCCCTGGTTCCCTCCTGAATGTCTTCAGCAGCTTCTTCGGACGAGATAGACCTGCTCCAGGCGTAGAGTCGCCCGTGCTGATGTCTTACAAGGAGCTCCCGGATGAGGAGAATCCTCTTCCTGAAGGTGGTCAAACTACTAACAGTGAGTTAGAGTCTACTTCCTGTGAAACAGGGCAGAACATGGAATCATTGGAAACCTGTAAGGAGTCTGGGGATCAAGCTAATACAGCTCGATCGTCGATTGACGTGGATCTGGTCCAGGTTACGAGGGTGGAAACGTACAGTGACCATGAGGAAAATGAGGATGAGGAGGCAGCCAACAGCACCACTAGGACCAAGGAGCCCATCCAACCTGAGCAGGACAGTAACACAGTGGAGCCAAAAGATACCAGCAAGAAAGAAGTGGAGCTCCAAGTGCCCGTGTTCAGAACTCACAGATTTAGAGAGCGGTCCCGCATCGAAGAGATTTTATATTCAGACAGGTTTGTCAACAGAAATGCCTCCAGGAAAAGTCTGGTCTCCTCCGATCCCAAACCGGCAGATGGAGTGAGTCCCAAGGAGAGCACCACCAACGTGCCTTTAGCTGTAGAAACTTCTGGTGCTGAAGAGAAGATGAGTAACAAAGTGGGAATGGATGAGGATGAAGAGTTTGCTGCTATAGATTGTTCTCTGCCTGTTCCTGCCATCATCTCCGGACACGGGGCTTTGGGGGGCTTGGATCCTGCCAAAGATGCTCCTCTGAAGGAGGACGTAGATAGTATGCAGAAGGAGGAGAAACATGAGGAAAGAGCCGAGGCTGAAGAGGGGACTGAGGAACCTCCGTCCAGCCTTAATGCTGATCTTAAAAGTCTTAATTCTGCCACAGTCGCTCCTTTAAAGGAAGATGTAGATAGTACACAGAAGGAGGAGACACATGAGGAAAAAGTGAAGGCTGAGGAGGAGACTGAGGAACCTGCATCCAGCCAGGTGTCGTCCTCTGATCCCTCCATCCCCAAGACTCCAGAAGTTTTAGTCCAATCGTCCTCCAGTCCGGACGAACAGTCGGACTCTGCTGCTAAGAAAACTGAAAAAGCGCCTTCTGCTCCTGAAAAGTCCCAAGTTGACGTCCAATTAAGTGCCAGTCCTGCCTCGCAGAGCACACCTGCTCCAAAGATGCCAGAAAAAACCACAACACCTCCAGCTTCATCCGTTTCCCCTTCCTCCACCTCCACCTCGTCCCCATCCAGGAGCACGGCGCTCTCTTCGTCCCCTTCCTTCCAGATGCCGGCTCTCTTCAGCGGGCTGCGGGTGCTGAAGAAAGGAGCGGTGGGGGGCGACAGGGAGACGGTGTCGGAGATCAAGCAGAGCGAGAAGGATGCTGATCTGGCCCTGCTGAGCCTGAAGAAGACAGTCAACAAAGCCAAGCTCTTCCCTGAGCAGAAAACAGCCTCTCCAACCAAAAAGCACACCGAGCCGAAACCTGTTGCAGAAACTAAAAGCTCTGTAATGGGACACCTCAGCCAGCTGCTCAACCTGGACAGCAGCGATGAGACCAAAAAGGAGGACGCTGGGCAGGATGCTGATCCTGAAAAGGCCAGAAAAGACTCTGAGAACAGAGAAGAGGTTGCAGGAGAGAAAACTCCCAGCACAAACACCCCCACATCCACACCGGAGAGAAAGAAAACCTCAGACCTGGCCTACGAAACCTTCAGGAACATCTTCGGCCCCAAAACTGTCAAAAAGGAAAAAGCTGATGATGTGGATCTGGAGGCAATTAAAAAGAAAATCAAGAACGACAAGGAAAGTCTGAGGTCTATCTTTGAGAGAGCCTCCAAATCTCCTGTCGGGGAACCCAACAGTCCCAAAGAGGCTAATGTATGAAATCACACCCCTATATAATCACACAAGTGCAAATATGATATGATCATTGCATTGCATTACTGATGTGGTGGCTTTTGTGTCCTTTCTGCAGACCGAGGTCACGTCTCCTGCAGACAGTGAGGACCGGACCCCGGGGCGTCTGCAGGCCGTGTGGCCCCCACTCAGACCTGATGAGGAGGAGAAGGTGGGGCTCAAATACACCGAAGCAGGTAAGAACCACAAAGTGTATATAACAATGGGCGACATGATGTGAAGCAAAAACATCTCAACGTTCATAAAACTATATGTCAGATACATTTTTCCCCAAGTAATTTGTCATTTTAGATCGTTCTGATCGCCCTGATGTATGTTTAAGTGTTAATTTCTCTAATACATTTGTTTTTTATGAGTTATTTGATGCCCGAAAATATGTGAGTTTAATGGCTGCACCCATATTCTTGATGAGATGTTATGGATTCCACTGCAGTTACGATCAAGTCCCGCCCTGCGATGCTAGGATTGGTCAGAGTGGTGCCTGACGTCCTGCGTCACGTTGTGCACCTTTAGAAGAAGCTAGCAACACACAATTGTGGCACATAAAATGTTGTTTATTAACCGCGATTTAACCTACATGAGACCTTGCGTGATTATAAGTTTACACTAAAGTCAAATCTAGCTCAAAAATTGTAAAAAACTTTTGCATTCAAACATGCATTCAAACCACAAAAAACAATGTATGTTTTGCAGTAAACCAGCAATTTATTAGTGTTTTTGATGATTTAGTGAGAAATCAGTCTGTGTTGGGCTTGAATGTCTTGTTAAAAAGTCTAAATTCTGCGTCAACGTCTCCTTTTTTTACCGTGAGATACCATTTTAGCAACAAGGTAACTCAGTGTTGTTTGTGGAAAGAATTTCTGTGCAGATACGTAAATCGCCTTCAAAATAAAAGCACTGCGGTTGTATTGATTTCTAATCTCCGGGTAACCTCACACGGGCCGCCAAATGCTCAGGTCTGCTTGAGAAAATGTTTTTCATCTAAAGGCAGGAATGCTGACAGAGGATCAGGCTGACACACCTCAGATTGATTGATGCTTTGTGGGTAAGCGACGCTGCCGATGTATTTGCATCACAGTATTTTTGACGGGATCTCTTGTGAACACCCTGGGCGCTCACACTTTACTCTCAAACTCTGAGATAAGTCGTGCTGAGCTCGCTAACATCCTTTAAACCCCGTAAGAAAACAAAGTGAGGTGTGTTTGTGTTTGTGTAGCAGCTGTTTCGTGGCGTTTCCTGTGGGTGTAAGTGGGAAAAACATTTAATGGAAGCGAGTACACTCTGGGCAGCACGCCACCTTGGGACGATATCGTACTCTAAAGGTGTAGCGACACACAAATGGGTTAAAAACACACACACACACGGCTGATTAAATTACAGTAAAAAGCTTTTCTTCCGTGAAACCGTGTTGAACTAGAAGCGTACAGCAGTGAAACAGCTGTTGGGTGTTCTGTGTTGGAGAATAGATTAAAAGCAGCCGGTTTGGATTATTCTGCTGATTCACAATCAGGCTCTTGGATAAGAGAATAGTGGAGTTTGAGGAGCAGAGCTAAAGTCCAGACTGTGAGCCATATAGATAAACCGACACATGCACACAGTCAGTTTATCACACGCTCGCTTACTTACACTCGGGTTAAATGGCGTCAATAACTGACAGTAGCTCTAATTGATTTTTAGATCTGCCTGATTATAATCATTGACTCACATGAATCACTGCTACAGAACAATGTTACTAATTAAAGCAACATGTGAGTCTGTAGTCTTTGATCTTAATTTTCAATCAGAATAAAGTTCACATATGTAAAAAAAATAAAGTTAAATGAAAAAATGCTTAAGCTAAAAAAAAAAATATGTTTGACTCTGGTAATTTTTATTTTTATTATTTTGGCTGTTTTGATGGATATGGCAGACATTTTGGCAAGATTATGACTCTACTTTTTTTTTTTTTTTTTTTNTTTTTTTTTCGAATTTTAGCAGTTCATCCTCAGCTCTTATAACAAGACTATAATAATTTAAATATCTAAATATTTAATTGTTATCTTAAGGACAAGAGTCGATGAAAAGTTTTAACAGAAAGTGAAAAATATGTATAGTAATATATATTAGTATTTTAATATATTTAACAGAATAAATCCTCAAATAAAGTTAAATGGGTAAAGCTTAAGCTCCATAATATGCTTGATGCTGGTGCCTCATTAGGGGCAATTTTATAAATTTTGTATTATTATTTTGGTTGTTTTAATACACATGACATACAATTTGGCAAGGGAGTAGCATTATTTTTTTTCATTTTCATTTTTATTCATCTATTTACCCTCAGCTCCTATAATAAGACTAACATAAGTTATTAAAATTCAGAAAACTTACCAATATTTAGTTGTGGAAAAAACACAATATTAATGTGTAATATTATAGCAGTTTTTGATGCAGACATTTTGTCCTGTAACGTTTTGATTTTTATCTTAATTGTGAATTGGAAAAAATCTACAATAAAGTGAATTTTTATTATTATTATTATTATTATTATTATTATTATTATTACTATTATTATTCATTTGTGTGCAACTTTTTTTTTTTTGTCCTATAATAAGACAATAATAAGTTATTAAAATTCTGATAATTAATATTTAAATGAATATTTGGTTGTCATGTTGAGCACTACAGGTGGTATAACTCTTATAACTAAAATGATATTAATATATAATATTATGGCAGTTTTTTTATGCAGACATTTCATCCTCTGAGCATAAAGGTTAATCACTGAAGTTGTTTATGTTTCCAAATACTACCGCCATCATCTCATCCAAACCAACAGATCAGCATTTCTGTGTTTTCACCAGACAGAATGTTTTGTTTTGGCTTCAGGAGTTTAAAACCGGTTGGTTGAGATGCAAATGTTTATCGTGAAAGTGATCCACCCTTCTGCAGAATCCAACCCGCTTGTTGGTTTGCAAATGAGCTCGATAATGATTCATCAGAAGCCGCTCAATTTATAAATAACCAACAAAGACAACCACCTGCCATGAGCTGTGTGTGTGTGTGCTAATTAAAGCTGAATGAATCTGTGTCTTCATGCTTTGTTCTGCCTCCTTTCAGAGCACCAGGCCGCCCTGCTGCAGCTGAAGAGACAGTGCAAGGAGGATCTGGACAGGATGCATGTGAGTTCTGCAACATGTTGCACAGATAGAGAAATAGAGAGAGACAGGCTGGTTAGATGACATTAAGTGAGGAAGTTATAACAAATAATATAAGAAAGAAACAAACTTGCATTGTGAGAAAAATTCAGCAATGCATTTGTGGAAATAATGAATGTGCTTGAGACATAAAGTGCACATTTAATTTATAAGGCACTTTATATGTTATCTTTATAGAGCATCTAGTCTTGACGTCGCAGTTGACGCTCCTGAACACAAGATGGCGCTAAGAACACATAAAATGTTCAAGTGCAGCAGCTTGGCTGCTGTAAAACTCTGCTGGATATTTACTCAGAGCATTAAAAGTTACCTGGTATTGTGTATTATATAAACTGTTGGTCAGTCTGTCTATAAAGTTAGTTTTTTGTGGATTTACATCCCCGGAGAAACAATTAACATAGGTTAAACTTATTTTTTTAACTTAAATTATGCTCTTGTTTCTGCTAAATGGAGTTGTAGTGTGTCCTCGTGCATGTGGAATTTGCTTGCAGATGAGCCACAGTGACACAAAATATTCTTTATAATGTAAATTTATGCTTTTGTCAAAAAATAAATTGCTTAATGTCCCGATCTGTGACTTAAAATGTGACTTTTAGCAGTTTTTCACCTAAAGTGAGACTAAAGTTGACATAAAAAATATCAATCAAAATAAAGGTAAAATCTGTCATATCATGTTAAGTTAATACTGCACTATGTCAATAAATAAAAATCAAAGAGAGGTCAGAATTAAATGTATCATGGACAATAAAACGTCCTACGAACACACAGAGTCGTGATGGACTGTGACGGATGAGGAACAGAGTCTCACAGGTGTTTTTCTTTCATTTAATTGAGTCAACCTTGTTTCTTTACCCTCAAAAAACTGAAGAACATAGTTGTGGCCATGTCGGATAATTTGTCCCACTGATAAATTGCTTTATGGACTGTTTCCTCCAAGAGTCTGACCTCAGAGCTGGTTTCTCAGCCTGTCTGCTTAAAGCCTTTAATTCGACCTCTTTAAGGACTGGTGCTGACACTGAGAAACATGCACCGCACTCAGCCCACAAGAAAGGGAGGGAACGTGCCTAATGCCATTTCTAAACTGATGGAGGAGTTAATGGGGAACATGTGTCAGATGTATTGCAAAACAATTTCCTTTCTGTATCAAATCAATACTTTGCTTTGGTGGGGTTGTTTGTCATTGTTTGAGCTGTCAGAAGGACCAGATTGTGACTGTAAAAGTCAGATATTAACCCTTCGATCTGAGGAGGATTTATTGTAATCAAATTTTATTAATGTTGTTTTGTCAAGTGAGGATCACGCTCATGTAGAATCTTGGATTAATTAAATCGAAGTTCATTCAAGGAAACGTGCTGTCAGTCACCTAATATGGTCTTATGATATGATATGATGGGAAGTGATGGAGGTTTTCTTCCTTTTCAGTCCGACTTTGAGCTGCAGATCTTCCAGCTGCGAGGCGAGCACGCCGTCTCCACGTCTCACCTGGAGTTGCTCGTGGCGAAGATGCAGAGAGAAAAGGGATATGCCGGGCAGGAGCGGGGCGAGGTCCGAGACGTGGCCGTGTCCACGTCCGACGACCTGACCCTGAAGACGTGGCGCACCGTGAGCATCCAGACGGACCGGGAGACCTTCATCAAGAGCCCTGAGGGGGCCGGCGGCGGGCTCGCTCAGAGCCCGAACCAGAACGTGCCGAAAAAACTCAACTTGGACTCGATCGGACTGAATCTTAAGGGTGAAGCAGCCTCGGGGTCTTCTGGACCACCCCCACCCCCGCCACCTCCTCCCCCT
>CAFUXE010000468.1:483221-496109 GCA_903364295.1 Serranus cabrilla
AAAAAAAAAAATCCTTTTAAAAGGTAAACACCCCATGTTAAAATTTTTTGCTCAAATTATATTGTTTAAAGCTGAATAAAAATAAAGAAAGTAAAAAAGTAAATAAATTAAAGCTTTTTTTTAACTGCAACTTATGACTATTTTTTTTATGAAATATTAATTATATTATTTTTATTTATTTTCTTGATTATTTGGTCCGTAAAGTCTGAGAAAATTGTGAAAAATGTGAAAAGAAATTATTATTATTATTATTTTAATATATTTTAATATTAATTTTATACATTTTCATAAACTCTTCTATATTGGCACTAATATCAAATACAGTATATAGAGCCCTATTCATTTTTAGCCATGCTGTCGATTTAAAGTCTTCAAATAAATCAAATATAACATATAGATATTTAACCCCTTTTCATTGGGGTTTGTGGGCTTTGTTTTTTAGGGGGAGATAGCAGGTCAACAGTAGATCTGCTCACTAATCTCTAAGAAAATGACTTAAAGAATTAAATAATCACTGTAACACGTGCGACAGCCTCTGAAGGGGAAAGACCTGATATCCTAAAGTGGATCATTGGATTTTTGCGCTAACTTTTGTGGGTTATTTCACCCTTTTTCCCGACATGATATCATGAAATAATTGGTGCCAACAGATTCCTTTGACCTTTTAGTTTCTTGTGATATTTTCTCTTGTGATATTTTCTCTGTAAACTCTGTAATTTTCTCTGTTTCTCTGTAAAAGAAAGCTGGTTTTATTCATTTTAATCCCCAGTTGTTCCAGTGAGAAAGCGCTGTGTGATACACACATTTACATTGAGCGTAATTGTAATTAATTGACATGTCATTGTAATGAGACGTTTTCGTAAAAACACGTATTTGGCCCATCCACAGTGAGTCTACGACGCCGTTTCCCTCAACATGCACTTCTAATTTGTCTGCTCCGTGTTTGGGTTCACTGAGGTTTTCTGGTTCTGTCCTCAGTTCCGTCTCATTAAGTTTCTTCTCCCACATCATGCTCAATTTCATCTGGGCCGACCGCCTCCCCGACGGTCCCCGTGCAGTCGTGGTTTCAGCGATGCCAGCTCACGACGACGACGGCCCAGAGCGGCTCGGCGTGTGTGTGTGCTGAATCAGCCGGCAACACCGAGTTTTTACTCCTGTAATCTTTTTACTGGGGAAACAAAGGAATGCAGAGTTGCCTGTCCAAATATTTCCCTGATTCTCACGGCTGCTCATGGTTTTGTAATGGGTCTTTTTTTATAGCTGTCAGTGAGGAATGCCGGCTGTGGGTGCTGCAGTAAACCCTCTCACGGCAATGGCATCATAGCATGGATTACAGAAGTGTGTGTGTGTGCAATTGTTCCGCGCTCGCAAACGAACAAAGGTCTGCTTGATTGTGTTTATGTTTCGTAGGTACACTCGCATGTGTGAGTGTGTTTTTGCATCTGTTTTGAGTAAAGCTCTTGTGTATCTGCTGGTTGCGTATGCTGCTTGATTTGTGCGTGCTCTGACACGCTGACCCAGGGTCAGTGGAGGAGCTGATGGAGAAGAGAGACCCTGTTCATCATGCCAGACCAGGCAAAGCTACCTGGGACGGAAAGGTCTGTTTGGTCAATCTAAACATCCCCGAGCCTGCGATTCCTTCTACAGCGTGATCTACGGCGCATCACAGCAAAATGACGCATCACTGGGAAATGGGAAGCAGAAGCCCCCTTTTTTTTTGTTTTTTTTTCTCAGCTTTTAGCCGGCCGTCTGGGCAGCATATTGCACCATTTCACTCAGCATCAACGTGTCTTAGATTAGCGTCGCAAAAAGCCACCTAGCATCTGGAGGTCAGAGCCTGTCGGGGTGTCAACGGGACAGGGAGCATCCCTTGAATCATGGCCGCCTTTTATCAACCCTCTGACAGCTAGAAAATGTCTTTCATGTTGGGGTTGGGGAGGGAGGCAGCAGGCTGCGTTTCATGCCGTGTGTGTGTGTGTGTGTGTGTGTGTGTGTGTGCAAGGAGAGCAGATTTTGGTTGCAGGCTAGAAAATGTGACGTTTTTTGCGTGTGCACATCTGCCTGCGTGAGCTCTAATGTGCAGATCATATTCACATCTTTGATTATCTGCCAGTTAACACGTCCCTGGAGCTGCGTGTGTGTGTGTGAGTTCAGCTGTGTGTGTGTTGCTGGTGCAGGAGGTCAATGTGATAATGGAGCCACCGCTACTGGCTCTCCCCCGCGGCCCAGCAGGGTGGACGCTCTCCTTCCAGCTCTGTTTCTGCCTCCACATCCATCACTCTCTCTCTCTTCACCCTCCGTGTTTCCTGGGCACACACACCTTCCTCTGTGCTGTTTAAATCTAGAGTCGTTCGCTGGAACACGCTGTTATTTATGTCTCAGGTTATTTACAAGTGTTTATGTGTGATAAGACAACACTATTTGTGCCTCTGTTCTTTTCTTTTTTTTTCCGATGCAGCTTCCAGGACATGGTGAGCTACTTTGGGGTCCGGCCAAAGTCCGGGGAGAAAGACGTGGCCCCGAGTCACGTTTTTATGCTTTGGTACGAGTTTTGCAACGACTTCAAGAACACTTGGATACGACAAAACAAGAACATCTCCAAGGAGAGGTGAGCTGGGTCGCGGTGGAGTTGGATTTTATGTTTTCTATTACGTAAATGTACAAAATCCAGTTATTACTAAAGTAAAAGTCTGGATATCTGCCTCTTCTGGAAGAATTTAACTACTCTTTTTTTTAAGAGAGATATTTTAGATTTTTCAGTCTGGAGTTTGGAGAAGCAGCAACAAAACACATTTTAGCCACCAAAAAGAAAAGCCAGCCTCAAAAAATCTACATATTTTCACTGCTTTATTTTGCCGTTAAACCGCACTGTTTAAGTGTACACAGGCATCTGATCAAAGCTGCCAGACTCCATTGACAAAAACGTCGTTTTAAAGGTTTAGCTGTATTATTTTTTGTTCTGATGAGAACCTGAAACGACCTCACCTCCCCCTGCCTCACATTAAACAGGACTCTCTTTCTGCAAGGTTAACTGGTAAAAAAAAATACTTTAAACACATCATCCACTTCAACTGATATTGATTTCTTTTAGCTGCCTGAAATAGCCGCACACGGCTCCCGCCTGCTTCTCTCCTGCACAGCCTGTGGATAAGTACCTCATACAACCCCACTTCAAAAAAATCCAAACCATCCATTAAAAGCAGTGGCCATAAAATCATGACTGATATCCCCAGTAAAGCCTGATGCTTAGTCTCTGCTGGAAGCCTTTCTGTAAAAGATATTGTTTCTCAGTCAGTGGATGGACTCCAACTCTGAGGTTTAAACTCCCCGCTCCTGTCCCGTACAGATCGGTGCTTAACGACCTCTGGACCTCACGTCAATTAGCACTAATTGTGAGATTGTGATGTGCAGAGGGAGGCCGACGTGAGGCCTCGGCTCTCTCTCTCTGAAGGCCTCAATTTATGATGTTTTCTCCAACCTGAGGCGTCGTGTTGGTTGAAGGGGGGCGGGCATTCCTCCGAGGGACAGCAGACCCTCCTGGCTTTACTAGCGAGCGTTACGGGACAGCTGATAAACACTGTAATGATGCTGGACATGCAGCCCAAAGGGCAACAGTGAGGCGGCACAGGAGCCGAGTGGAGCTGCTCGTCTGGGCTTTTTAAGTATCATGTAGAGGAGAAGTGTCCTCTCTCTCTCTCTCTCTCTCTCTGTGCCAGGATCCATGTGTGCTCTCTCTTAATTATTTATCGTGTCTCACTTTACTCGCAGCTGATTGTGCTTATGTACAATTAACTTTATTTTAAATACGCACCCATAAAAGCCAAGTGTTTTTTAAAGGCCGCCTCATTATCTCATCAGCCCACTGTCATTCTCTGCTGCCTCTCACTAACGGGGCTTTCACTGACCGCAGACTCCTGAGAGGAGCAGTGTGTGTGTGTGTGTGTCAGTGTGTGTGTGTGACTCAAGATGGCTGCATGACACAGGCTGCCCCAGGGAGACACTAAAATAGTCGTGTTTCAATTGAAGATTTGCATTAGAAAAGCTTGATGGAAACACAGAAAAATTTTTATAAAACTTTTGAAAATGAGCAGAAAAGTTTTTACACTCATTTGAGGTGATTTTTGTCCTTTTTTTTTAATAGTTAATGCACTAAACTGGAGATGGAAACACTTTTTTTTTAATACATTTTATGACAGGAATATGACTGATCAGCTGTTTCTGCTCTGAAATGAAAAAATAATTATAATTTGCCCAATTTAAATCAAATTCCTTCATTTTCTCCTTATTACCAACATCTTTTTGTTGTTGTTGTTTTCTCTTCTTCTCCTGTTTACTGAGAGATTAGCTCACAGCCACACATCACACTGCCACCTTCTGGCCAAAGAACGTTACTGCAGTTTTGTTTATTTGCTCTAAACCAGCTGATGGAAACGTCCATAATTCACTTTTTTTCTTTAATGCAACTTTCAAAATTTCGCTTTTGACTTTATATTGTTCTCCATGATTTATTTCCACAGTTTTCAGTGTTAAATGCTCCTGGTGGGTTTTCTTTCCCCTCTCCACAGACTGAAGGAAGCTCAAGAAAACATCAAGAAGATCACAGCGGAGAAGAGAGTCGAAACCAAGAAGATCAATGCCAACAGCCTGGTGAGAAACTGAAGTCAATGCACTGATTTTACATTTACTCAAGTACAATTTGAGGTACTTTACTTGAGTGTCCATGTTATGTAACTTTATACTTTTCGTCCACTACAATTAGAGGTAAAGTTTGTACTTTTTACTCTAATAGATTTAGAGATTTAACATAAAAACATGATAGATTTAAAGTGATCATATCTCACCTTTAACCTCATAATAACAGTTAACATTATCCATATCTTCAAGAATGTAACTGCTGCTAACATAAATGCATCAATAATATAAGTGGGTCCATTCTGCAGAATGAGTACTTTGACTTTTGATACTTTAAGTACATTTTGATACTTTTGTACTTTTACTTCAGTACGTTTTGAATGCAGGACTTTTACTTGAGTAATTCTGCAGCATTGTGTCTGAATCTGAATATTTTTTCCTCTCCTGCTGATTTCATTTTTATGGTGTTTGTGCTTGTTGCCAACAGAAAGAGCGGCTGCGGCAGAAGGAGGCCAACGTGTCTTCCAGCTGAGCGACACATCAGCAGAAGAAGAAGAAGAAGAAACGAGGAGTCGGTCAGAAAGTTCCCACCTGCCTCAGCAGACGGCCCTCTGCGTCCTTTACAGACTCACAATAAAAACCTCTCCGGACTCGTTCTACTCCCACTGCCCGCCCGTACCCACCTCCACCCTCACCCTGTCTGCCCTCTGAGCGGACAGACGCCGGGCCTGCAGCGAGGATGCACGGCTGACACCGCCGAAGTGATGAGAGTCTGAAAGGTCAAAGGTTGATCTCATTCATCCAGCGGGGCGCGACCTCTGAGTGCCCAGCTTGTGAAAGGTCTCAAGGGGTCAGCGGGATTCACAGCAGCTGACACATCCGAGAGGCTCCTTCTGAGAACCACTTTCTTTCTGATGTTAGATGGAACACGCGAGTGTTAAAAAAAAATCCTGTCGCTCTGGAAGCGGTAAAAAAAAAAGTGTAGTTTTCATTCACCATGGCTCATTAAAAGTCTTGTAAATATGTCATGTTGTAGAATCGGCAGGGACCGTGCGGCGTGTGATAGATGATCTGCGCCGCGCTTCACATGCAGATTAAGACGTGAAAATGTGTGTGCGTGAGTCAGACTGTGCAGGTTTTCACTGTGCTGTGCAGCACGCGGCAGCAGGCCGACCTCTCCTGGGTGACGGCCAGAGAGGAGCAGACGCTGGCAGCGAGCCTCGCCCCCTCCCGCACTAAAACATGTACTTAAAAACAAGCTCTGGCTGCGCACCCACACACTCACCTAAGATATTAAACCCACATTGTACAGAATCCTGCATCGCGTGCACACTTTGGAAGCACTTTACTGCTTGCGGTAGCTGTATGTCGTAGCTCGCTCTTAGCCTCACTCCCCTGTTCATGCTAACTGCGTGCATTCTTTCAGATTGTCTTGCACTTTTTTGCACCTCTTTTCCTATGCAAGTGTATGGTTTCCCTGTTAGAAGATTTATGAATTATACTGCTTCACGATGAAATCCTGTTAGATTTTTTTTTTTAAGCTGTTTTAAGATGTTACCCTGCTCCTGTGTCATTCAAGAAAAGTCTATTTATGTAAGGAAAGATTTATTTTATGCCAAAAAGCATCAGCTTTGTCCCCTCGCGAGGCTGTATTTTTATGAGTTGTAACTGACCGAGAAGCTGCCTGTTGGGTCGGGTGAAGCATATATTTTCACACGGATGTTGTGTGTACTTATTAACAGTGAAGATATGTGGAATCTGCATAGGATGTTTGGAGAAATGAGGGTTGTATTTTTGGGTATTAACATTTATGAAGCATATCACCTGAAGCCATGTGAGTCATGATACCTCAGACAGACTTCCATTATCAGAATATCCATAAAAACGCACCTTGAAATACTTTTTTTACCCTCCAAAGTCTTTCACGTGTGCCATTTATTTTATAAAAACAAAATAGATATTTCATAAAACTGCTATGTTTTACTTCCGAGGGTTTAAAAAGCAAAAAAAAGAAAAGAAAGAAAAAGAGCTGACCTGCTGTAGCCTCTACTGTATGTATGTAACCTTCAGTAGCTCTCATATAGGTGCTCTGTGATTTTATGGAATTGTTTTAAATTTCAAGAATAAACTACTGGATGCCGAACAAAACTTTTTTTTTTTCCTGTCAACACTTCTATCCAGCTTTTAGCAGCAGAATGTGATATTTATGTAAGAAACCTGAGTCACCAAAGAGGATTTGATGATTCATAATTCAGCTGGGCTGTGAGTCAGGACCAAGTCATTCAATCAAGCCTCATTTTTAGACTGTAAAACTTGTTCCTGGAATAGTCTTAAAATAAAATGATAAACATGAGGAATTTATCATGGAACTCAGATTTTAGGGAATGGACATTTTGATGATGTTGTCCACTTAAAATGAACATTCAGAACCTTGTTTTTCCACATTTAAACTAATTTAAAAATCTCAATTAAAATCTTTTATTTTCATCAAACAAGGATGAAAAAAAAAACATTTATTCTAATGGATAAGTTACTTTATTTTTATTTTTCTCAGCTACTCCTGAATCGTATTCAAACACCCCAAATAATAAAAAAAAAACATGTTTTTTAAGGAATATATTCAATATGCATGACAAAAGAATAATCCCCTTTTAAAATAACAAAAATCTCCATAAATTGCGTTTAATTTATTTAACGGAAAATGTAAAAACTATTTGCACTTGAACGCCGCGTCTCCACTTTAGATTTGCGAGCCACGTGACAAATTATAGCGGCATTAAATGTCATCATTTCACTGGAGAAATAAACCAAGCAAACGACTCTTTTGTCATAAAAGTGACTACCTTTACGATGATATTTATTCCAAGTGCTGAAAGCGAAATCTCAGCAGAGAACGAGGCCATAACTTCACATGTTGTTGAACACACCTTCCTAATTTCCACCAGATGTAAAGTAACAGATGATATGCACAATATTCCAACATCCGTTTATTTGATGTTTGTCATGGATAATTTAATCAAAGGGATAAACAAACCGGTTACATCAAAGATGACTTTACATTTGACAACTATTTAACCTCGATACTGTGTAAACCACCGCTGTACAGTTTCCGTTCCCACTAACAAAGAAGCCTAAAGTCTCTACGACTGAGGAAGTAGGCGCCCAACTTGCAAAAAGAAATAAAAAAAAAAATACTAATGGACTTTCGAGACTCACAGAAATCAATTCACCTTGAAAGATTCTTGAAATATCGGAATAAAAAAATCACATTTTCCATTTACAGATATCGCCGCTCATCCGTCACATTCCACACAGTGGAAACATCCAGTTAAACAAAAAAATATATGCACACAAAAATACAAAATTGGACAGGGATGTTCTCGTGTCACAATAAGCGTTTGGATTTATTAAATAAACCGGAGCTATGCAGTCCTCTCGGGGTGAGGAAGCCGTGCGTAAAACGTGCCCATTCCAAGTCAGCGTTCCCGTGCAGTGATGCTTGTTTTACAAACTTGGCAAACTGGTGAGGAGTTAAAATCAACGTCGATTTCTAAGTTGCATGTCCATATTTGTTCACACGTTGTGCAAGAAGACAGTCACTGTAGCCTACGTGTAAGGAGCCCTCGTGGGTGCTTCTTTCTAGATGGAGACAGGCACGTGCTCTTGGCTGTGTGACAGCCCTTGTACCAGCGATCCTGTCTGCGAAGAAGAATATGAAAAACCCCTCGTTTAGTCCAGGTCTATGGATATACAGCGGCACTGTTTGACGCGCTGGATGCGTTTCTTCTTGGTGGGCGGCTGCTGGTCCGGACAGTTCAAAGTAAACGTCATGGTGGTAAAACGCTTCGGCTTGCAAAACGAGCAGGACTGGAAGGCACCCTCCTCCCTGCGGATGTGCCTGGGGATGTAGAAGGAGTTGCACTGTCCGTAGCAGAAGCGGTTGATGATGGTGCGGCTGACGCAGCCCTCCTCGTGGATGGTCTGCTTCAGGGGCTGCGTCTTGCACCAGTCTCGTTTCAAATACTGGCGCTCCGTCACATGTAGCGCTTCCTGGCTGGACTCCAGCACCTCGTCGGCCGGTGAGGATGAGCCCTGCCTCTGCCGGGACCCGGAGCCCGCCTGCGGAGGCTGCGGTTGCTGCTCCGATTCGTTTGGGTTGTTTTTGTCAGGATGAGGAATGGCGCCTTGTGAACCTCGGTTTCTTTTGGAATCCACGGGAGAGGATAGCAACCCCATGATGAAAACCATACTGCAGAAGATACGCGTTGAGTTGGCCATCCTTTGGGAAAAGAAGAAAATAATTCATCACCTAAACCGTTTCAACTCTGGACGCGTTACGCACAGCTGTCAAAGCTTTTACGCTGCGTAAAAACGCGCAGATACAGCTTGCTTTTATTTTGAAAAAGCATGCAAAACGACAGACAATTGAACTGTACACTTGAATTATCTCGAAATATAATTTCTTTATTAAGTCCCCATACTTTAAAACTTCATAGATATATAGAATTATATCCATTACGCAGAGGAAAGCCACCAAAGTAAAAGCATATCAAGTTCCTTAAGTGTTTAACCTACATATCCACAACAGAGGATAACAAGCATGCAGTTTTATTTTGTAATTTCTTTAAGAAAAATAAAGCTGAACTGATTGTGGACACATATAATCACAATCCACTCACCTGTGCGAGCCTCCACTGCTACACGTGCGATGATCTGCTGCTGTCAGTCCGCTGTGATCGGCACCTTACTGCTGCAGACTGTACACTGGCGGGGCTGTGGATGGGTGGGAGACTAACCGCTCCATAGACAGGGGCCAAGGGGGTTTAATACAAATTGCTCCAGCGCCGGACTGTCTCCCTTTTAAATGTCTGCCAGCTGAGATGTGCACAACAGTTCCTTCTACATTATTGGCTAAGCACGATGTAGAGAAAATCAAAACTATCCGCCCCCTCAACACTTCCCTGAACCCACTTCAAGACAAACAGACAACCGAGGAACAGCGAGGGCAGGCGGGGAGGAGGAGGAGGAGGAGGGGGAGGCCTCAAGTTTGTGCGCACATGGAAAAAGTAAAAGTTTTTGGGGTTTTTTTTACTGAAAAGGAGCATCACGATTACACATCACAATTTAGAAAATGAAAGGAGGCGTTCACGGTCCTTTCGTAATCCATGAACAAGCATGCAATTTAAGGATTAGATCGGTCAGAGAGAGCACATTACAGCCTCACGCTGCACTCTGACGTGTGGCTGTAGACTTATTTCAGACGTTATCGAGACAAAATATATATTTTTTTTTGCATAATAAAAAAAAGTTGTTTAAGTTGTTTTGAGGTTGGGAATTTCAGTGTGTTACATCCCTCTCTCTTTTTAAGCTGTTACATAGTTTTGCATTTTGATTAATTATTTTAAACGTCCCCATATTCGTTCATTTCCGCATGCCCAAATTTGGCTAAGCAAACAAGTCATCTCAGTTAACGGCCCTTTAATTCTAGGAAATGTATTCATTATTAATTAAATAAAGATTTAAGAAAATATATATCAGTACTACTTTCTAATAAGAATTTACCAAAAACTATATGATAATATTTGTATAAAATCAATATGAAGTGTATTTGTTTGTTAATGTCTTATAGTTCTAATTTGTATTTCTATTTTAATTTTATTCTGTTTTACTCCATACTTGTGCTGCTACAACACCTGGAGCCCCCCACGTGAGAATCAATAAAGGAATATCTTATCTTATAACACATTTATATTCAAGGTATTTAAATTATTTAGTAAAGCTTTATTAGCCTGGGTGCAGCCGAATTTAGCCCCGCCCACAACGTTTATGGCGGGAACTTCGGTCTGCTACTTCTCCGTTGTGGCTCGTTACAGAACTACCGGACCAATGAAATTGTGAGGGCGGGCTTTACACGATGATGGACAGATGAGCGACAGTAACGTCATCAGTCACGTCACTAAAGAGCGCTTGGGTTGAATTTGTTTACAACAAACATGGCTGCCGATGGATAGGTGAGGAGAGTCGATTCTGTTTTACAAGATATCAACAGCAAATTAACTTTGAAATGTGAACAGAGACACGCCATCAAGGCATTTGTCGATGGAAAAGGTTTTTTTTTTTTTTCCGTCCTTCCAACTGGATTCGGTAAAAGCTTGATTTATCAGCTAGCCCCGATGGTCGTGAAGAAGTTGGGACACAAGGGAAACCCGGCGCTCATTGTGGTTTCACTTTTGGTCGCACTTATGGAGGAGCAGGTGAAGGAGGCGACCGAGACGGGCATCATGGCGTGCAAGAGGAGTTGGACATTACGAGCGGTCATTGCCAGCTCCTTTTCGGCAGCCCAGGATCCTGGCTGCTCAACAAGAGGTGCGTCGCTTAACATACGTCACATCACACGCTGCTCTGGTTGGTTGTTGATCCAATTGAGCACAGAGGCATTTTTCTTCCTGGTTCGGTTGAAACACGCCCCATAATCACAGCCCAATGGAGGCTAATGCTTTATAAATGAGTTTAAGAACTGTTGGGTTGCCAGTTGGTGCAACATCCCCCTGATTGATGTTATATTCTTAGGGTAATAAACTGCTGTTTGAATGTTGGAAATCTCTTCCTAGATCTGTGCATTAAAAAGCAAATGGTTGGGATTATAACTATTAATAAATTGCTAATGAAATGATTTATTTTGTCCAGACACTGCAGCTTTTCTTAAAAGTTAAATGGTGCATAATAGTCTCTAACAATCAGGCGTCTCAACCTGGCAACTCTAAAGTAATGGTTCAAATTGCTGTATAAAACATTAGATTAATTATATATAAAGTCAGATTTCCGGGACAGAATACAACTCACTATGCGAATAGTAACTGCCTACTCAGAAAAAAATAGTTTGTTACATGATTTTCTTGGTTTCTGATATATTCTGATATATTTCATGTTTCAGGAAAATTCATCTGTTGAACACATGTCCTCAGACCAGCTGTTTAATCTGCATAATGTAACGCCTGAAGTTGGAGAATGACACAGATACAAATAGACAATGTACTGCCGTCACTGCAGTGATATTATTATTAATAATCTGTTGCAATAATGGATGATTTTAACACTCTCCATGTCCAATCTATCCTGCAGCACATGAAAAGCATGGAAGCCTCCCAAAGGGCTGCAGAGGATAAATCTCCAGGAACGATTCTGACCTTCACCCCTCCACTGTCTACTCTTCAGATTCCTTACAGGAGAAAAAATGCCGAGGCCATTCAGCTCTTTCAAGTCGACGTAAGTCAGTGAGCCGGAGCCAATACAGCCTTTTACAGTGGTTGGAAGCAAATAGCAGATTTTTTACTGAGCAGAAATAAATTTTGTTCCTTCTATTTTATGAAAGAATTTGCAGGAGGAAATGTAATCTTTTTTTATCTCTGAAAAAATGCAGAAAAAATGTATAAAAGTAGATTATATCAGAATATAGTTGCAACAGGTCAGTCTGGGAAAAAATTCCTAGTATAGTTTTGTTGAAGTGGTATGAGGACTCCCCCTTGTGGTTACAAAGAGTACTAATATTTATACAAACCAGAAGAATTCATCCACCCATCAGAAACATTTTGCCGTTTGATTTTATTTGTCTGAAGCAGTTCACATTGCAAAGCATTTCACTGGCTGGTTTGGAATTTAACGGACTGCGATAATGATCAATACTGCTTGGCTTTCTGTTTTTATACCTCCATAAAATCCAACAAAGGTGCATTTTTCCTCTGATGTTCATGACGGAACAGTAAGAAAATATTTTGTAATAAAAAAAACAGCTTAAACTTCTGTAAACATTTGTTTTTTCTAAACATCTACCTAAGGATTATATATATAAAAAGGCATAAATAAAAGCTTGATCTAAACGTTTCCAGTCATACCGTCAATCATATGTCACATAATTCGGCCTGCACGCTACAGTCTAAACACTATGAAACATAATCCTGTAGGCTGATATGTCTAAACTTGTTTTACTGAAAAACAAACATCTCCCATTCAGCGACACAATCAGCACCTACTTCAGCTAAAAATAAATTAAAACCCCTGAAAGTATGGATCATATAGGAGGGAATGTTTAATGTCACGTAGTTCTCCCAGCTGCATAGTGAGGAGGAAGCACAAAAAGGCAAAAAGGTTTGAAGCTATAAGTCTACAGGCTTGGTGGCAGACAGCAGCCGGACCTGGGTGAGCGGGTTCCTGGGGGAACCTCTGTAATGGTTCATGTCCTTCTCAGCTACCTGCTGC
>CAFUXE010000468.1:497126-517423 GCA_903364295.1 Serranus cabrilla
CCGCTCCAGGAGTCTCGCCGCTCCAGGAGGTCTGGTGGGCGCTTGAGTCACACTGGGGGGTCAGCAGGTTGTCTTCAGACTTACTGATGTACTTGGAGCCTGTGAAACAATGTTGGAGATTTAGCGGAGATTTCATAACTTCATGTGCAGTTTCTTTGATAGCCTTTTTTCTTGTACTCACTTTTTGATTCGGCTTTTCTGGGCCGAACTGACGGACTGAACTCCGTCTCTTTGGTGAAACGAAAACCGGTGGTGCTCTCCTGAGTGGCAAGGCGCCAGCCAATGGACTCAGATCCCTTTATCAGCAGCATGGAATGAGAAATGAAAGAAACTTCAGGGAGGAGGAAGCTTTAGTGGATTATTCTTGTTAAAAAGGAGCCCACAGGTGTCACCCAAAATGTACCATTAAGGTGTTAATTCAGTGATTGGGGGTTAGTTCTTCAGAGGATGATAAAAGTCACTCAGAAGAAACAACATATTGGGTTTGTTGGTCATCATCTCTTTATTAAGTCAAGAATATACAGATAACTATAGAGCATTAGAGAGTTATGCACTGTGAACCTTTATCTCCTCAGCCAGTGCTCCCCACACCAGGTTACAATAGACTTTATGTATAAAGTAAAACATTCTTTCACCTGAGTGCTCAACAGTATAAATCACAGGACAGATCCTATGGCTTTGTACCATACAAGACAAGTATGAACACATTTAATTTGTAATACAAATATGAAAAAACACATTCCTTTCAAAGTGTGCATGCATTAGATTAAATGTGTTAGCAACTGAAAGTAAACTGAGAATGTCACACAATGACAAAGTGCTAATGTGCAACAACGTTCCCCATTAAAACACCCCATGTGCAAAAGTTATTTGATTTTAATACAGTTATCTGCAGCCTGAGCCAGGATGCAGCTGATTGACAGCATTTTTCAGTGTCTACGTGCGAACCAGATAAGTGGAATTTGGAGTCTTTCGGGCGACCACACTTACAGCCTCCTTGCTGCTCTTCCCCAGGCTGAACCGCATGCGCAGAGATTTGCGCGGCGCTTCTTTTTTGCCGACTTTCGGCGAAAAGCAGCCGGCTCTTCCGGATTCCACTCTGAGAAGGAGTGAAAGGATTATCAGCATGAGATGAGCCAGTGCAGTCCTGAGGTTAATGATTTAGAGTGACTGGAGGACCCGTGTGTACCTGTTGACAGCGTGTCTGTTGCTCAGCCGCCGGCTCTTCCTCCTCACAGAGACGGCTGACTGCCTCCTGGACTTCCCTGCTGATGACAGGGTGTTTTGGGAAGAGTCCAAGACGCCTGAAGCACTGTAAGCTACAATATGAAAAAGGAAAAAAAAACACTTAACCACAAGCTTTGGAGACGGCAGATGTGTGTCTGATTAAACAATCATAAACTAATTCATTAATCATGGACCAATACCTGATCCCGGAGTGGAGGCGGCGCTGAACAAAGTATTGGGAAATAATTCTATCCCAAGGGTCTTTTTCACAGATCTACGCTTCTTGTTTGAGAATCCAAAAGAGTGACCCGACTCCAGAGGAAGCTTTCGCTTTGAGGTTGGTGTTGCAATCACAGGAGTTGCAGAAGAAAAGACTGGCAAAAATCACAGAACAATTAGTATCTGCAAATGTAAAGGAAAACATTCCTTATTATGATTAAGTAATTAGCAAGGCTCGACCGGATGATCCGTGCAAATGACAGGCAGACAGGCAAAGAAAACAGCAGCAGCAGGCATGATTACACATGATTCAAATTCATTATTATCAAGGCAAACTGAGATCGATGCTATTTGAAGGTATACTATGCAGGATTTTCTTAAGAACACATGAGAAGTCTGCAGAGACTGCAGGATTTTTATTTTGCTGTTTGGAGCAAACATACAAAAATAACTATCAAAACATCCTGCATAGTATGCCTTCAAATATGAATCAAATTATAGGATTTTACTGATGTGCAGACCAGAAAGCTTGTCGTTTCATGTGCATAGCGGATGGATTGCTCCAGTATGGTCATGCTATATGACAGGCAACATTATCTCATCTGTACCTACCAAGACTGTCTGAATGGGAAGCATTTGTGGGCGTTCTATTAGTTTTTATCTTATTCAGAGCACCATTGACCATATCTGAAACATGACACCATATGAACAGGATTTACTGACTGTGCTATGCCGCTTTTAACCACATACATAACTATGATGGTAAAGTCTTACCTCCGAAGCTGCGCCTCTGTCTCCTCTTCATCCCTGAGTTTAAGTCCAGCTCCTCGAGTCCATCGTGAGCAGGGGACAGAGCGTCACAGCCCATCATCGCCGGGACTTTCTCCAGAAGGAACTGTGGTAACACACCTGCAATACAGCCAGATAATTAGTGATGAAAAGCTACGGTGTAGACGGACACAAAGATGATCTGCAAGCTCAAGGCTTACCAAAGTTGTGTGCATTCTCTATGAAGCAGTGCACGATGGCGGCCTGCAGCTTGAGGCGTTTCTCCGTGTTGGCGTTCATCTTTTCTGTTCCGTCTCCAGCATGAAGGATGTTGGGAGCCAAGATCAAGGACAAGTTACTGCTGTCCATCTTATTCTCTGCACTCCTGCAATCAGGCAAAGAAACAGCACCAATGTGTATAAGAAAAATGGAAAAAAACTTTTACCAGGAGACTGATATTTGTAAATAGTAAAGAAAAGAAGATGTTATGTCTAATACGGAGAATTATAATCCTGGTACCTCTTGGACACATTGTTGAGGAAGTCAAAAAAGTGCCGCAGGGTGCTGAGGTTCTTGTCGGGCAGCACACAGGACAGCAGCATGGTGGCTGAGGTCCTCTCCTCCTCTGTGGGGAGCTGCTGGGCCTTGATGAAGGCCTCGTGCAGCTCCGAGGGCAGCACCGGCTCCGGCAGCTCCCTGAAGAACTGCTTCACCAGGCCGGCCACGTCACAGGGGAGAGCAGTGGACAGGCACTCCTCGCCCGCGTCCAGCTTTGCCTGCACAGACAAAACACACTCTGTTGTGTTAGACATATGTGAGGGTCAAGATCCTTCAGAATGCAAGGTCAACTGCAGCAATCACTCACCCTGAGGGCTTTCAGACGGATGACGGAGCCGGACTTTCTGAACAGGCCCTCTGTGTCGACATGTGCCAGCAGTATCATGCAGGCGTCCACCAGGAAGCTAAGACGGCAGAAATACATTAGTATAAATATACAAGCTTGGACAAGAAATAACTTGCACACTATGAGCTTAAAAAAACATTAATCCACTTGCCTTGGCACGCTCCCGCATTCCATATTATAGTACGGTAAACTCTCCAGGGAAACTCCGAAAACCTTTATCTGAGGGAACAACCACACAGGAAAAAGTGTAAATACTTTTTATATTCTTCCTGCTGCCATTGTTAATACTTTCTATACATCTTGCGAATATTGCTCATTTCTTTTTATTGATGCTTCTTTCCATTTTTTGCTTTACACTTTGCTGCTGTAACACTGGAAATGTCCCTGTTGTTGGACTAATTAAGGAATATCTTAATCTGATCAAATAAGGCACTAACTGCACAAAGTTACGTTTAAACACAAAAAGGTTAAGCATTGTGAGAAAAAGTCCAATTAGGTGATTTGTCACTATTTTTTTTAACGCTTGAGAGTTCTCTCAGAGGAATTTCACTGCTACACACTCCTGTTTGAGAGGAAACCAAGACAGCTACAAAACACACTTTGTTAACTTTTCACCTCAATTACTTCATTTTGGTTCCTGATTTCTTCATAGTCTGAGCTTGTTTGTGGCATTTGTTTTTTTCGATTACCACATTTAAGGCAGAAGTTCAATGTCCATTTGAAAAATCACAACGTCGCTTGCAACAGATCTTGTGACTCCTGGGAGCCAATTACAAGTAATGCACACAGGGAACAGAGGAAGCATTCAGGAATAATTTTAGAATTAACTGCTAGTCCGACGGTCAGTGTGGAAAATCCTGAGGTCACACTGTTGTAACTACAAACCACCTGGGCTTTGTTCGGTTTCTTTTTAGTTTTTTGGCATGTACGTGTGAATAAAGATAAATGCATAGTTTAACATCATGTAAAATCATGTAGAGATATATGGCTGTGTTTCTTCATGTAACTGTGAGCAAAAATGCCAATAAACCCAAACTCCAAACTAAGTTTCTGTCGCTGAAAAGTCCAAAAACATCCCAACAATGTGCCATAAAGATTTATGAGAAAACATTGCCCTTTTGAGTTTTGTTAGACTTGGCTTTTCTGTGACTGGTAAAGAACTTTATGGTGTGAATAATCAGCCAAACAAAGCATCTGCAGTGACAGACATGGGTGACAACAGCCTGCGAACAAATGGGTCTCATCAGTGGGGGCAATGCTTTCAGTAATATGCTAATTTGATTCAATTGCCCAAACAATAGTATGTCCAAAACTGATACTGTGGACTTGTTGATTCTGGTTCTGCCATAACAGATTGTCATGAAAGTTTCAGTGTCACTGCAAATTATACAGAAGCTGATAGTGTTGTACATTAATAATTCTTTAAAACTTACCGAGCTGCTGGTTGCTGGTTTACAGCTGGCTGCTTTGTTTTTGTTCCAGTTCTTTGTCTTTATCCCGTACGCTGCGCGGAGCTGCTGCACAGCCACCAGACGCATCACATTTTTCTCCATGACTTTCATCTTAAACTCCTAACTTGTAGCTTTTCCAATCCACTTCGCAACAACCCGTTCACTTTCTTCTGACAGCGCCAACGTAAACTGGCATCTGCAGTGCTCTCAGCTCTGTCCTGATCGGAGTCGTCCTAACTTTATCACTTTCTCCAAGCCTCTATGTCATCCTCACGTGGATCTTAGCTGCTCAAAAGACACTTAGATCCCACAGTCGTTAACTAACTGTACCCTCGATAGTAAAAACTACAAAGTTACTCAGTCATAAAGAGTTTTAACGACGACTAACGTTACATAATGTAGCGCATATCTAAAGGCTACTAGCTTCGTGCTTCAGTTGCAACGCAGTTAGCTAGCTAGCGTTAGCCAGCTAGGTTAGCAAGTCATATTAGCCTCATACGAAAAAAACAAAGACGTTTCTCGGTGTCACACGACTTACAAATAGTGTTAACCTCTTCACAAGTAATGAACTATATTAACTACCGCGATTTAATACGTTGGCTAGCTAACTGCATTGTGCTGCGGTTTGCTCATCAGATCGGTTGCGAGGCTGTCTTGTTTCCGCACAGCATTCAAACAGCGGCGCTCCCTATGCTCTGCGCTGTGATTGGCTGGAATCGGTTTGAATAACATTCTCTGGGGCGTGTGTTTTATAACCCAGCGTAGCCTCACTTGGGCGGGGTGGTTTCTATGGGGCCATTATGAACAATCACGCTGACGCTTCTTATCAACCGGTTGATTCTATAGTTGAAACTAATCGCACCTTTAAAATAAAATATGTGCAGAAGTTTAATTCACATAATCAGCTCATATTTTAGGCTCAACATTTGCTTTGTCTGTTGTTGATACAGCCACAATAACACACAAAGACAAACGCCCAGATTTAATACAATTAATTGATTAAAATCTTTATTTCGAACATGTACATTAAAAGAGGGCCATAAATAAACAAACCAACAAAAAGCAGTGAATATGAATCCGTCATTTTTAATTGCATATTCAAAAAATAGAGTGAGAATAAATGTGAATTTATTTATTTTTTAATCTTAAGCTAATAGGTCAGCTTAGGCTTCCTTTTTAATACTTATGAACTTATGAATAGATAAACATTAAAAATATATATACAGTTAAATCATACATATTATATGTTGTAACTTATAGATTGATTCATTTCATTTTCTAGAAATATGAACTACTCCCATAATTGATTATATGTGTTATAATAATTTAAGTATGTATTCTTCAACACCCACTTACCTCTTACCATACATATCTATATATTAACAATTATTTTTATATATAAATTTCCCCTTTAATCATATGATATTTCTTTAATATCTCCCAGTAGTATTTTTTATTATTATTTGTGTGGCCTTAACAGTATTTGTGCTGTTCGAAATCCCACAAGATCAGTGATTTTTAATTTGTTTGATGAAACAAAGGGTTCTTTTATAGTATATAGAGAGATTGCAGTTAACTTATATATGTGTTGCCTCCACACAAACACTGTGTGTGTGTAATATGGAGAGATTTGTAATCTGCAGTTAGGTTATAATTATGAGCTGTTATGGTAAATTATAGCACAAACCCTTCACTGCCAATCATTTAATGACTCTATCAAATCAATCTCTCTATCTTTATCCATAAATATCATTTAAAAAGAAGTAAATCTAACCTAGATTATAAGAACAGTAAGACAAGAATTTGTGCAGCTTTAAAAGTGAATGTTCATTTCTGATTTCAACCACTAGGTGGAAGCATCACCCTCAGCAAACTCTTGATTGACATCCACAGGATCTGTGGAGTTTATAGCCGTCACAATGACAGCAACATTCATTATATTGTGTGTTTGCACTGCTCTTAATAAGCACAGCACTCAAGATACTCTCACAAGGGCTTATCTTTATTACAATCGAACAGACACATATATATACAGGAGACAACAACGTACAAATGGACGGAAGGAGGTTGGTTGTGTGTTTAGAAGCACTTCCTGTGGACAATGGAGGGGCCTGCCTCATCGTACTCCTGCTTGCTGATCCACATCTGCTGGAAGGTGGACAGGGAAGCCAGGATGGAGCCTCCGATCCAGACGGAGTACTTCCTCTCAGGAGGAGCGATGATCTGAGCAAGGAGTAAACAGCATTAAAGTTTATTAAGTGAATGTGAAATGACTTCACAGATGGGAATGATGACTTGATTCCAGCTCTCTCACCTTGATCTTCATGGTGCTGGGGGCCAGAGCAGTGATCTCCTTCTGCATACGGTCAGCAATACCAGGGTACATGGTGGTACCACCGGACAGCACGTTGTTGGCGTACAGGTCCTTACGGATGTCAATGTCGCATTTCATGATGCTGTTGTAGGCGGTCTCATGGATACCAGCGGACTCCATACCTGGTAGAGGACAAGCAAGAAAGATGAGTTTTGTCTGAGGCTTCATATTGCATGTTTTAGATCTTTAACATAAAATAATGTAGCCAGTTGCTCACCAATGAAGGAAGGCTGGAAGAGGGTCTCTGGGCAACGGAAACGCTCGTTACCGATGGTGATGACCTGACCGTCGGGCAGCTCGTAGCTCTTCTCCAGGGAAGAGGAGGAGGCAGCGGTGGCCATCTCATTCTCAAAGTCCAGAGCCACGTAGCACAGCTTCTCCTTGATGTCACGCACGATCTCACGCTCAGCTAAGAAGCAGAAAGTTCATGTTTTAGGAAACAACACCTGCACACATCTCATTAAACAAATGCTAGGTGTGGACCTACCAGTTGTGACGAAGGAATAACCACGCTCAGTCAGGATCTTCATCAGGTAGTCAGTCAGGTCGCGACCAGCCAGATCCAAACGCATGATGGCGTGGGGCAGAGCGTAACCCTCATAGATAGGGACGTTGTGGGTCACACCATCACCAGAGTCCAGCACGATACCTTTAGCAAGCAGAAGAGAAGCACAGTGAGTCAACAACGAATACCTGTGGAGGACCGGCCTCTTTAAGTATGTCTCACACATGGATGGATCACTGAACAGGCACAAGCTCAAAGTGTCAGCCTGCTCCCACCTCAGCCACTCAGAGAGACATGCACCAACCAGGAAAAGACTCAAAATGACCACAGAAAAACATAAAAGAGACTACAAAGTGAAAAATAACTACAAAGAGATACAAAGAAGCTGCAAAGAGACTAACAATGACTATGGAAACAAACAAAGAGACACAAAATGACTACAGAGAGATTAAAAATTACTGCAAAGAATCACAAAACAGCCACAAAGACATACAAAAAGGCTACAAAGAGACAGAAAACAACTATAAAGACAAACAAAAAGGCTACAAAGAGACAGAAAACAACTACAAAGACAAACAAAAAGGTTACAAAGAGACAATAAAGAACTACAAAGAGATAAAAAGAAGCTACATTGAGGCTAAAATGTCTACAAAGAGTCTTAAAATGAATAAAAACAGGCTAAACAAATATAAAATCTGTATCTTGCTCCTATGTAGAAGAGGTGGTGGGGCCCATTGCCTCATAATTCACCCATGTTCTCACATCATAAACTATATAATGCTGCTGACATCACACTGCAGGAGTGGGATTATCACCTCCCCTGGACACTGAGACAGGAATCTATCCAGCTGATAGACACCTTCAGAGGCTAAAAGTTCAACTGCAGCAAACTTTCCTCTAAATTGTAAATGACCAAAATTGGTAAAAAAAAAAAGCTGCAGAGTACTGACCGGTGGTACGTCCAGAGGCGTACAGGGACAGGACAGCCTGGATGGCCACATACATGGCGGGAACGTTGAAGGTCTCAAACATGATCTGCAAGAAAAAAGAAATCATAATGTGAAAGGTTTATCTTAATAAATATACTAAATGTGTTAAAAAGCGGGGAGTGGGGACTTCAAAGTACCTGGGTCATCTTCTCCCTGTTGGCTTTGGGGTTGAGGGGGGCCTCAGTGAGCAGGGTGGGGTGCTCCTCAGGGGCCACACGCAGCTCATTGTAAAAGGTGTGGTGCCAGATCTGACAGGGGGAGAAACGGCAGCTGATGTAACTGAATAAACAACAACCAGGTCCTCTAGAAATACGCAGCTGTTACAACGGCAGCCGGGCTGTGAATCCTGGAGGATGCGGAAGGTCAGCTGCCATGAATGTTGTAAATGAGTCTCACTGTCAACACACACCTTCTCCATATCATCCCAGTTGGTGATGATGCCATGCTCGATGGGGTACTTCAGGGTCAGGATACCCCTCTTGCTCTGGGCCTCATCACCCACGTAGCTGTCCTTCTGACCCATACCGACCATCACACCCTGAGGGAGGAAGAAGAACGTAAGAAACCAGAAGACTCTTTCTCAGTGATTTTCTAAGAAGAAGAGTTTTCTTTCAGCGGACCTGGTGGCGGGGCCTTCCAACAATGGAGGGGAAGACAGCACGGGGAGCGTCATCTCCGGCAAATCCAGCCTTGACCAAGCCAGAGCCGTTGTCGCACACAAGGGCGGTAGTCTCGTCGTCGTCGCACATGATTAGGCTTCACTGGGGTGGTCTGAAATTTGAAGGGTGGGGTAGAAACACAAGACTGGGCGTCAGGGACAGCTGTGTAAACTGCTCGGCATTGAATTCATAGCACCAAGGCCTGTTATAATTAAACAATCACACACTCTTTATCGCTGGAGTGGCTGATGATGTGATGAAGTGACTAGACCATGGACTGGATATGATTAAAACATGTATCCGCTGTGATCCGGAGCACCTTTGAAGACCTGCCAACACTCTCTTATAATATTATCACTTTCAATACATACCCACCTCAATGGGTGCTATTAATAGACAGCTAATTAGACATGCCTTTGGGTGCTATTTTCATCCCAACCTTGTTGTACAACTCCTGATACCATATCACCACAGTCCTGATTGTTCCTGGGACATCTCAGAGCTGCTGAGGTAGCACCAAAAAGGGGCATAACAGAGAGACCTGGGGATCTATTTTAAGCTGAGCACCCACACTGTGCTTAACAGCGTGAAACAAGTGACACATGGATCTCCTGCTATTTCAGGTCTGAGGGAGCCTGTCCCAGAGCCAGGCCAGCACCCATCTGTCTGCACACCGTGACACTTTTGTTTTACTACATGGCCGAGCCCCAACTGGCTATTAACTTCATTCACTGGAGCATGAGTGGAGTGGCCAACCTCTCTCTAGCTTTCGTGCACTGATCCAAGTAAATCTCACACAGGAAATGTTTGAAATGCTGAAGTTCTGTGTATGCTGCACGCAACATATATGGAGTTTCTTAATCATGGACAACCACATCCTCTAATTATGTTAATTTTAAGATCTGGCACAACCAGTTACTCCAGTTTTAACTGTACTCAACATTAGTCATTACACATGTAAAGAAGTTACAGCATCCATTCATTCATTTAAGTCTCATCAGTCCAACAAACCAACTTTGTGGAAATAATCACACAGATGACACAGATATCCGAGTTGTACTCACCAAGGTGCACTGGTAGGCGGATGCTTCCACTGGGACAAAGGCTGAGGGGGAGAAGAGCCCCTTAAATAAGGCCCAGACCCGGTCTAGGGACCAGGGGCGGGGCTGGGGGACGGGGGGTTCACACAAGTCCAAATAAGAGCTGCCGGCAAAAATCAACAAGGCACAGGAAAGTGTGTTTTACATACATGGATGGGACTCCTGTGCAGTGGAGTCACTTGGATGACACAGGTTTAATGAAATGTTGGTGGAGAATGAAAAACTTATTTCGCTAGTTAAGGAGGTTTGGGAGGGTCTCTGGTGCCTTTCTGTTTTATGAGTGTAATATTTAATACAAGAGGACAATTAACATTCATGCAGTTTAGTTTCTCAAAGCAACTTTTTACAGTAATCTGCATTTCTAGGATGATAATGTACATGATGAGCTTTATGAAACGTGTCACTTCTTGACTTAAACAATGCATACTTGCATGTATTTTAATATCTTTATATCCCTGCAATGACACTGTAGATATCATGCATTTAGACCTTTAAAACACTGTATTTTCTGATGCATAATGTGCCACTCTGCACATATTCCCTCAGAGGTTTTAATAAACTCAGAAGACCCACTTTGGTGACCCAGTCAGGACAGCGTCACCGGTGTCTTGTTAAGGAGATGAAAACATTGCATGTGTGTGTGAACCATGCTGCTGGTATGTGCGCTGAGCCTCCTCAGCGCGTGGAACAGCTGATGGTAACGCCAGCCGGGCTCTGTGTGGGATCTGGCTGTCTGAGTGGCCTGTCGGTGTCAGCGCTCCGAGCTGATTGGCCCAGCTGTCTCCTTATAGGGTTATGGTGAGCAATGGAGTCATTAAGCAGCCACTCGAGCTGTGAGTCTGCAAAGAGGAGGTCCATATTTGTGCCACCCACTTTTCCATATATTTTCCTTGATGTACAGTGTACCTTATGTGGTAATACTGGGAATTATACACACATTTGACTGATTATTTGTTGATAAACCAAAAGAAAGTGTCATATATGGTCTGATCTCAGGGAATATTTGTAATTGTATGATAGTAATTAATTGATTCAGGTCTTCAGGTGAGGAAGAATGACTCAGATGTGAGAGTGTTTAATATGTGAGGTCAGATCAAAGCATGAGAGAGCATTCCTGTGCTCCAGGCTGCCCCACCAGATACAGAGCCTCCTATATATAGCCGTGTCTCCTCTCTATCTCCACAGATAGGAGCTGGATGCAGCTGAAGCATCTCGCAGCTATTTGCATGCCAAAGAAGTCTTTCATAGATTGGATTAATGTTGTTTTGATACACTAATAAAGGAGATATGATTCATGATCAGGCTTTTCTGCTGAGCAACTGGAGGCTTTGTGAATCAGAGGTTCATATATTGCAAATGCTTCATGCATTATCATAGTTTGATTCCATTAAGGTTGGTTTACTAGCTTATTCAGGAGAGGGCCTGCCTTAGAAACTGGAGGGGTTTACTGAGGATAGGTAGAGTGCACTGTGGGAAGTGTAGGATCCAGTGACAGGTACTAAAGGTCAGGATATCTTCACTCCCTGCTGCATTAATTCTGACTTTCTCCTGAGGGTCCCTCAGCTTCATGGAAGCATAGTAACTCATGCCTGTTTAAGGTAATCAGAGGGTTTGATTTCAAAACAAATCCTCAGTTATAACTCAGTTTGTGGAGCATTACTGACACAAAAATCTCTCTATATCTGCTGTATATCATTCATTAATTCTCCTTAAACACTTATCGGTACACCGTGGACAGGTCCCCAGTCTAACACGGGGCAGACACATACAGACAGACAACCTTTATGATCTCATTCACTCCTACAGCAACAGTTAAACCTAAGCTGCATGTATTTGGACCCTGAGAACATGCTAACTTAACACAAACCTGTGACCCTCTCTGTTTAAAATGAGCTGCTGTGACCTCGAGGATAATCACAGCCTCATGAAACTTTACAGCCACAAACTACAGACCATTCAGAAGATCTATAGCGTTCCTACTTATATTAAAAATAAGGAGGTTTCTGTGCAGTTTAGAGGCCAAAAGTGATCGTCCTCCAATCGTCATCAGAAATCTATAAAATGTCTTAAGTTTTTAAAACAAATCACAGCATGGACTTTTGTATATTGTTCCAATGGTTTTGGTGTAATGATGTAATATTCTGGAGGGGGGTTGACCATTTGTTTTTATCCATTCCCAAATGAAATAAATCAGCACAAAGTGTATGTAACAAATTATATCAACCCCAAAATTGCTGCAACAACTTATGGGACACAGTTGAGCTGGAAATTAATGCTCTGAACCCTTAATTAATTGATTAAGTAATTTGAGCTGCATCTCAAATTAATCTTCAGATCTCCAACACTTCTATGTGGCATTTATTGTTGAGCTGCTATCTCCTCCTAAAAAACAACGACCAGTTCTTAAAAAAGGGGGGCCAAAACATAAGGGTTTTAACCTACTGCAATATATTGAAATGTGTCTGTTGATTTTTTTTTATTTATTATTATTATTATTTTTTATTTATAGTAAATGTACTCTTCTGCAGGACAGGAATGCTGTAAATTTGGAGGAATTGCTGTACATTCCGTTCCCAGCATCAGCTCAGGAGAAATACTGCCCCCTGCAGGTCACGTGGGAGAACGCAACGTGATGACGTTTCACCTGCGACGCAGCTCTCAAACAGCCATGCGCGCGCGCCACTTGGCAGCGTTGTTGTGGTCGCCTGTCGCCTGCGTGAGAAGTTAGCTGCAGCAGCTGAGGAGTTTTTAATGACAGCGAGGCGGGTTTCTGCTAAAGTTTGGAGCTAACGAGCAGCGGAGGGAGGCGGTGCGAGCAGCGGAGCGGAGCCGCTTCCTCCTTCTTGTGTGACGGCTGTGAGTGTGAGCAGGACCGGGGGACTGGCTGCCATGTAGCCCGGGCAGAAGAATGAGCAGCCAGCACACTCCAGCAGAGGGGACAGACGACTACGCGGTCCAGCAGGAAAATGAGCTAGAAGCTCTCGCCTCTATCTTCGGAGATGATTTCCACGATCTGCGGAACAAGGACCCGTGGAAGGTAGCAGGATGTGCACTTCCTCCACTGAGCCCGCGATGGAGGAGAAAAGTTGACACATCGTGACGTGTACTGTTACCTGTACGGTTACCTGGCTAACTCTGGCTGTGCTTGCAGGTTAAAAGGCCTCCAGAGGTGCACCTCTGCCTGCGGCCCAACGGGCTCAGCCACGGGCAGGAATGCTACGTGACTGTGGACCTGCAGGTCAAATGCCCGCCCACGTACCCGGACGCGTGAGTACCTACCCTGGGCCTGACCCCTGACCTTTGCCATGTATATACTTTTAATTATTGTCATTGCACTGCGAGGTGTCCATTCAGTGAGCAGCTGCTACAAAGAGGGAAGGAAGTCTCTTTAACCATGCTGCTACTACTATTACGACTAGTATCAGAATGAGAATTGCCTATTTTAGACTATTTTATTCAGGCAAAGCAGCCTGCTCGGTTGGAAATTAAAATTATATAAACACGCATTAACACATAATAAACAAAAGGCCCAAAAGCCCTGTCACAACAAAAAGACTGCTGAGATTTATTACTAACTAAAGCATTTTTACCCACATGAGTCCACATGATTGGAAAGAAAGGAGAAAGTAGCTGCTTAATTCTCCACAGGCCAAACTGCTGCTGTTTAACTTTCCAGGAAACGGCCCCATGAGCCCGTCAGAACAAAGATCCACTGTGGAGCTGTGAATATCACCAAGAGTTGTTTTCTCTCTGTATTATTTAACAGGGTTTTCTTGTTTTTTTTTCTACATTAAGTGCAAAAATACTTTTATTACAAATTATTATATAAAAAGGGATTTTTTTTTACAGTGTTATTTAATTACTTTATGGTCTTTCATTTTAAATCACAGTGAATTCTATGTAAAGAATAAAAATAACTTTGCTATTTGTAAAATGAAGGCAACTTTAAATTTAATTAATGTCTAGCATAGAAAAATACTCAAGTCATATTAAAATAAAACAAATTTAAAAATGAAATATATATATAATTTATTATTATTATTTAGTTTATTATTATTATTTTTATTTATTTTTATCAAAAAACATCACCATCATATTAAAATAAAACGAATAGAAAAATGAAATATATATAAATATTTTTATTATTATATTTACTGTATTTTATCCATATTATTTAAGAAATATTCTCTAAAATAACTTATTTTTTGCAGTTTTGTTTTTACAGTGTAGTGATCTTTATATATAAAATTAAGGAAACTTTCTTTTTTTTACAATAAATTAATAATAAAATAATAATAATTGTAATAAAAAATAAATTCTAGCATAAAAAAATACTCAAGCCACATTAAAAGATATATATTTTATCTATTTATTTTATTTTATACCGATATTTACTGTATATTATCCATATCTTTATGGAAATAATCTCTAAAATAATTAAAAAATTTTACAGTGTGGTGACCTTTGACCCCTTGCTAACTCCTGTCTGCAGGCCGCCGGAGCTGGAGCTGAGTAACGCCAAAGGTCTGTCCAATGAAAACCTCCAGAACCTTCAGAGTGAACTCACCAAGCTGGCAGCAGCTCGATGTGGAGAGGTGAGGACGCACACAGACACACACACACACACACACACTGCTTTAACCCACCTGCCCGTCCTCTCAGGTGATGATCTACGAGCTGGCGGACTTCACCCAGGGCTTCCTCAGCGGTCACAACAAGCCCCCGCCGAGCTCCTTCCACGAGGAGATGCTGAAGAACCAGCGGAGGCAGCAGGAGAAACGGGCGCAGGAGGAGCAGCAGAAGGTGGACCAGCGGCGCAGGCAGGAGGAGGAGACGGTGAGGAGGAGGAGAGAGGTTTATCTGGGAGCCATAATGTAAAGCCTGTAAAGTCTTTCCTGTGTGACTGAAATCTGTGTGTGTAAGAAGCAGAAAACCCACCAGAAGATGAACAACTGATGGATCATAACTGGAAATTCTACACTTCTTTTTCTGTTAAAATGCAGGAAAATGTACTTCTACTTCACACTTTATTGGACTGTAAACCATATTCATATTTTCCTCAAATAACTGAATCTGCAGGAACTGACAAGCTGCTGTAATTTTCCTTCATATCTTATCTGTGGTTATGTTATTTCAAATGGATTTTTCAGAATTTCCTCCTAATGTGAAGCTGAACTTTTCAACTTTACACATAAAAACACAGAAAACTAGATTTCTACTTCACACTTTATGGGATTAGTTTTTCTGAAAGTCTTCTAAGTTTTGGGAAATGATACGACTATAAACTGCATCATATTGATCTTTTCTTTCATGACTGAATCAGCAAAAACTGAGGTATTTTTCCTTTGTAGGAAAAAGAGATCATGGCTGAAATCCAAAGAAGAAAGAAGGAGAAACAAGAGGAAAAGAGGAGAAAGGAGATAGCCAAACAGGTGAGATATTTCTCCTGATCTTCATAGTAAAGCACTGACAGTTTATATTTGCTGTTATTGAGCCTCTATGTGGATTTCCTATTCTCAGGAGCGGCTGGAGAGCATGGAGCAGCCCGTCCTCGGCGGCGCCTCCCCGTTGGGGAAGAGCCCCCCCAGCCCCGGCGGAGCTCCTCCCGAGCTGATCGAAGCCAAGAAAGCGGCCGGAAACCGGCGGCGCACTACCTCGAACACACGGCACAGACGTGACACGGTTAATGAAGACGGCCCGCGCTCACAAGAGCTGCTTCACTTCAGCAGCAGCACCTTCGGAGAGCTGCTGGTGCACAGAGGGAAGAGTTTAGGTGAGCGAGGAGGCGGAGCTTTGTGTGCGGTGTCCGAGCTGTTTAATCCACGAATCACTAACCTGTCTGTGTTCTCTGACAGGCACCAGCGAGAGGTTCCGCCGCAGCGTTTATTACGGATTCGAGGCAAACTCAGGGGACTTTGCTGTGATCTACGAGTGGACGCTGCTGTGGAACAAGAAGAGGAGCAAGTTCTTCACCAGCCAGGAGCAAGGACGGATAGAGAACTGCAAAAAACAGGCGAGCAGAGAGGCAGAGTGCTAGTATCAGGGAGGGTTTAAGGGTATTTAAGTGTTTTTAACCCTCTGAACTCCCAAACAGTTTGGCCGAATTTTTTTTCTTTTTTTATAGATTTTTATTGAATTTAACAGAGACACTATTGTCAAGGTTAGATAGTCAAAAGAAACCATAAGAAAACCAAAACCAGGTTATAAAAAGAGAATAAAAATAAGACGAAAATCATAAAAATAATGATAATAATATTCCATAAATAAAACATTGAGGAGTGAATTAAGAGGTGAAAAAAGGGTCGCCTAATTTTTAACTGTAATATGTATAAATATATATATATAAAAATAAAAATTATTTTGTGCAGTATTACGTAGTTTTAGAGCCATAAATCATAAGAAAAGTTAATTTCATGTTATAATAAATTCTACTATAGGAATAAATAATTATTATATATATAAATATATATATGGTTCAACATTATTCCAAGTACCAACAACTGTTTCCAATTTTAGGAAAATACTTCATGTCATGAAATGCAAAGTCTTCAGTAAATAGACATATGTACAAATATAAGTAAAATGTAAATATTAAATAAAGATTTTTAAAAAAAGTAAATAAAGATATGTACAAATATAAATATGAAAAATTGATTTTTTTTTTTAAGTTAATAAAGATATGTACAAATATAAATGTTAGAATTACAAATACTGTTATTTGAATCCAAAAGTGGTCCCGTTAAAGATGAAATATGACAAAAAATCCTTTCAAACATGCCAGAGAGTTTTGGTGTTTGGAGAGCAGGAAAAATACTCATGATTGATGTTATGACTTCCTGTTTAGATCCACGCTGCAGAGAATGAGTTCAACTCCCTGCTGCGCCTGGACCACCCCAACCTGGTGCACTACACGGCGCTGAGCTCCTCGGAGCGGGACGACTCCCTGCTGGTGAGCCTGCTGGTGGAGCACGTGGCCGGCACCAGCCTGAACCAGAGCCTCCTGAGCCACGGCCCCGTCCCGCTGGACAGACTGTGCCACTACACGGGCCAGCTGCTCGCCGCCCTCGACTACCTGCACTCCAACTCCGTGGTGCACAAGCAGCTGGGGGCGTCCAGCGTGCTGGTGGACTCGGAGGGGAACGTCCGGCTGACGGACTACAGCTTGTCCAAGAGGTTCTCCGATATCTGCAAGGAAGACATCTTCGAGCAGGCTCACGTGCGGTTCTCGGAGGACACGGCGATGCCCACGAAGACGGGTAAGAAGGGGGACGTGTGGAACCTGGGGCTGATGCTGCTGGCGCTGAGTCAGGGCAAAGAGGTGAAGGAGTATCCAGTGACGGTGCCGAGCAGCCTGCCTGCAGACTTCCAGGATTTCCTCCAAAAGTGAGTATACACCAGCAGCTTCCCAGAGCCACTTCAGCCTGTTTACTGCTAATCATGTGCTGAATATTTTCTGTATTCTGTTTAGTTTGTTTTCTGGCACTTATGACCCGACCCGTGTGGGCTTTTCAGACTGTAAACACAGGAAATATAAACCAATTAGATTAGTGAGTATTTCTTTTTTTAGATTTTTTTTTTCAGTTGAAAATAGGACATTATCTGAGACAAGATCAGTGATTTAAAACAAAAAAGGGTACAAAACATTTTGCATACAGAACTAGAAAAGCACTCGGAGAGCGCAGACCTCCGCCAAGGCAGCTCGCGATCAGTGAGTTCAGCTTCTGGTCAGACAGCGAGTGCTGTAACCAGTCATACCGTCTATGGATCACGCCCAAAATTCAATCACTTATTCCTGGTATCATTGAGGACATTTCCTGAAAATTTCATCCAAATCCGTCCATAAATTCTTGAGTTATGTTGCTAACTAACAAACAGACAGACAAACATCACCTCCTTGGCGGAGGTAAATATTGCTGCATGTGATGCAAATGTACGTCAGATATACATTATACAGTGCATTAAGAAATAAAAACAAACAGAATAAACATAAAAAATGTAAATAAAAAAATGATAAAATAAAAATAAAATAGATGAACAGATTCACTTCATGTCAGAGTTTTTGCTGTCTGGTTTTCACATGAAGCTGTTTGATGATCTGCAGCTTTTCCTGGTTTTTGATTGGTCAGCAGAGCAGCAGCACCGTGTGGATCAGCACAGTAGCCGAGAGAGTTCCCGCTCTATTATTCTCTGTGTGTGTCTTTGTCCAAGGTGTGTGTGCCTGAATGACGCTGAGCGCTGGACGGCCCAGCAGCTGTTGGAGCACTCCTTCCTCAAGCCTCCGTCTCCCAAAACCCTGCTGCAGCAGCGGGACGCCAGCCCCGAAGGTGACAGACACACTGTGTGTTAATGAGGCAGACAAAATATTAGAAACACCATTTAAAGCTTAGTGCAACAAAACCACAAAGTGCATTTTTATTCAACAATCGATGAACTCTCTGAACCCCAACGAGCTGTTTCAGGGTGTTTGCTTTTTTACATTTTATTCACTGTAAAACACACTTTAAACACACTTATAATGACATAAATCAGATAAAAAAGGAAAAAATGTAAGTTGAATTTGTCTGATAAATTAATTAATAAGTAAAAAATAAAAAGTGCCCTCAAGTGTCATTAATCTTAGCAAAAAATTTGATTTCCACGTGCTAAACATATTGAACCATTTGCCTTTTCTCTCCTGACCTCTCCTCTCAGCTCTGTGCAAACAGATTTTCAGTGAATATTTGTCAAGTGACCGTTTTTTTAATTTAATGTTTTTAACAGGATCAGGTTATTCCAATTATTTATATTTGGGCGTTTTCAGTGACACAATATGTGTGATTTTGTCAGAAATATCACAAGTTTACTATTTTTTGAAGTTTTCTTTATTAGTTTATGTTAGTTTTTCTAACGTAAATATTTGTTGACGATGATCAACTCAAGGTCCATTGAAAAGTTCAAACTTGTCAGTTTATAAAGTTTCTATCTACTCTAATATTTTTGTCAATCCTTAAAATAAAACATGCTGCTTTATGAAACATGTTTTGGGGTTCAGATGGTTAAACAAACATTTAATCATTTAGTCAATAAAATGAAATGAAAAATGTGCCTCACAATAAGATAATGATGACATCTTTCTTTTTGTTTGTTTATAATCTCAGATCCTGGTGTGGACTTTGCATCATCAGTCATCCCACGGAGCCACATCCTCAACGCTCCCTTCAGCTCCGGGGTGCAGCGGCAGTTTTCCCGATACTTCAACGAGTTCGAGGAACTCCAGCTTCTTGGAAAGGGAGCGTTCGGTGCTGTGATTAAGGTCGGCTCTCTAACTTAGTTATGAACTGATGTTGCAATGCTTTTTTCTGTCAATTATTAATTGCACAGAGGATATGTAGAACATACAAGCTGCCTTACAGAGATAAACATGCACAGAGTTGGAGAAATATGTAAAATATGTATATATACACATAAGTTTACTGAGATGATACAAATGCTGCAACTGCATGAGCCAAACATGCATAAATAAATAGAAAATGTAAATATAAGGTAGCACATATGCATACAAACATACATGTCTGCATTAAAAAAACATTACATAGATTAAGATTTTAAAGATTTAAGATTCCTTTATTAGTCCTAAAAGGGGGAAACCTAATTTTAAGCTAGAGTTTCTTTGTGTCCTCTCCTGCGTCTGCAGGTTCAGAACAACCTCGACGGCTGTTACTACGCTGTGAAACGCATCCAGGTCAACCCAGCGAGCAAACAGTTCCGGCGGATCAAAGGCGAGGTGACGCTGCTCTCACGCCTCAACCATGAAAACATCGTGCGCTACTACAACGCGTGGATCGAGCGGCACGAGACGCCTTCCACCGGCGTGCTGAGCTGCACGGACAGCTCGGAGCCCTGCAGCACCGCCGAGACGCCGCCGCGGCGCAAAGAGCCTCTGCAGCGCATCAACGAGCTGGGCATCGCCGACAACGTGGAGGACGTGGCGCCGCCGGCGGCCCTGTCCAGCTCCGTGGAGTGGTCCACCTCCATCGAGAGGTCCTCCAGCGCCAAATGTAGCGGGCGCCAGTCGAGCGACGACGAGGACGACGAAGACGAGGAGGAAGATGTGTTTGGGGC
>CAFUXE010000468.1:521241-538087 GCA_903364295.1 Serranus cabrilla
GCTGCAGACTCGTGAACACCTGCTCCGACCCCTCGGTGCTCCTCTCCCCTCTGCTCTGTGTCAGTGAGCAGCTGAGGGCCTGTTAGTGCTTAATCGATGTCTCCTGACTCCTAACAGAGGCTGTTTGTTTGGTCTCCCTCCAGGGCAGCTTCAGCTTCAACGCTGCCAAATTGCAGCAGCATGTGTACGAAACAATCACCAGGATCTTTAAGAAGCACGGTGAGTACACTACGCTCATCTGGTGTGTGTGTGTGTGTGTGTTGACTCTCCACTTGGACTCCTGACCCGCTGTGAGCCTGTTTTCGGGACCCCAACATCTGCTGCAGTGAGTGGCAGCTAAACAATACGTGCACTGTTGGGCAGCACAGCCTCTGTGCAGGTGTGAGTGTTATTTCTATGCTGATGATGTCCAGCTGTACTTATTTGTTTATGCTCAGTTTGTATCTGCTCACACGCATCACGTCTCTCAGGATGAGGGTTATGTTATCGTGTGCAGATGTTGCAGTGATGCGGCGTGTTTCTCTCTCAGGTGCCGTCCGCCTGCAGACGCCGCTGCTCCTCCCCAGGAACAGGAAGCTGTACGATGGCAGCGAGCCGGCCTGCTTCATGGACCACAGTGGAATGCTGGTGACGCTGCCCTACGACCTCCGCGTGAGCGCCGCACACACACACACACGCACGCTGCCGTGCATGTCCGTGCTCGCACACTAATTATACAACTATTTGCATCAGCACATGCAATCACACACACAGTGTGAGGCTGCAATCAGCAGCCGCCTTGAGATCCTGCTGCCTCAGGAAACCCTGAGGACTAAATGGTTGTTTCCACACGGTGATTGATTACAGCCCGCCGTGCTCCGACTTCACTGTCATTACAACGTGTTCCCGACTCTCTTTTTTACTTTAGATGGCGTTCTCAAGGTTCGTCGCTCGCAATAACATCACGCATCTGAAGAGGTAAAGTCCAGTGATAGGACACGTTTATGTGACAACAATCCTTTGTTATAATGGGAATAATGGTCATTTCAAGTTTTCTGCAAACAAGCTATAAACATGTTTAAATGACCAGCTTATTGGTAAGTGGTTATAAAAGGTTTTATATGCAATCAAAGTGCAGCTGGGTTTCTTTTTATTCCTTTTTTTCTTGAAATATGTTTGACTTTGTGTTATAATTAGGAAAATGGTGAAGATTTTTTAAAAGGGTGATATACTTTATATTATCTAACTATATTATGCAACAAAAATACAAGGATTTATGTATTTTTCTGTTAATGATAAATGACAATATTAACATGAAATCCTCAACATGCTGGCAGGTTTGAAAGGTCATTGTTCATTTTTAAAAAATCTCCAAAATTGCACAATATATCAGAGCATAGTGAGATGCTTCTGTCAGGAAAAATAACCGAATCGAAGGTTAAAATTGTGATATTTCATCAATATTACTTTATTTCTACATGTTGCATTTGAAAAATAAACTCTTTGCACGAACCAGAGCCTGTAAAAAACATAAAATTAAATGATTTTTTGGTGCAACTTGGAGGCCTTAACTGACTCAAACAGTCATGTGACAGATAAACTTGACTTAACTGCAGGCAGGTTACACAGACCAGAGAGGAGAGGACAAGAGAGGCTGCAAAACTGTTAATAGTTCAATATGTTGAAGATGTAGAGCTCCCATTTTTATATAGATTTTAGTGCTTCCTGCTTCTAGAGATGCAGGACTCAAAGTAAAACACATGAACACATAAAAACATCCATGTTGTGTCTAAACAGTGTTTCTATGTTTCCTGCAGGTACAGCATCGAGCGCGTCTTCCGCCCAAGGAAGCTGGACCGCGCTCACCCGAGGGAGCTGCTGGAGTGTGCCTTTGACATCATCACCCCCGTCACCAACAGCCTGCTGCCCGACGCCGAGACCATTTACACCATCTCCGAGATCGTCCAGGAATTCCCCGCACTCCAGGTTACAAACACCAGCGGCTGCTTGCATTCCTTATTTTCCGACGGATGTAGCATCGCAACCTGTCCCGTGTTTTGTTTTTTCCCTTTTTCACTTCCCACTCACATTCCTAACATACCAAAGTGTGTGTAAGCCTGACAGATTTACACTGTATTTATTATTTTGCATAGTAAATCTGTTACGCACAGCTCTGTCCACTTCCTTCCCTGCCTCCCAGTACAATCCACTTCCTGTCCACACATCCCAGTACTGCCTCCAGTCCCATGAACCCAGTCAACCCGGGCTCCGGCCTCTCGCTCACAGATGCTTGCTCTGATCCTCTGCATCTCCCTGCTCTTTGTGTGAAAGCTTTTAAAGAATACGTGAGTCAGACAGAATAAGAGGGCAGCCGGACACAGCTGTCATTATTCACTGAGGCTCATTGTACAGTAGTGCTCCTGCTCTTCACTGTAATTGCGGCTGAGAGGGTTAAAGGTGTGTTTGCGTGTGTTTTGCGGCCGCAGGAAAGGAACTATAACATTTACCTGAACCACACCAGCCTGTTGAAGGCCATCCTGCTGCACAGCGGAGTCCCTGAGGACAAGCTGAGCCAGGCCTCCTCCATACTGTGTGACGCCATGGTCAGTGCAGGTCACACATGCATCACAGATGTTCTTCACATTGCGTGACTGTTGCTGTTCTGCTGCTATGAAAATGTATAATTCCCAAATATAGCAGCAGAAACATTCCTGTGCTCCTTTTTTTTTTTGTCCCAGAGCGAGAAGCTGACCAAACGAGAGGTGGAGGCAAAGTTCTGCAACTTTTCACTGTCGACCAGCAGCGTGAGTGTCCGCCGGCTGCTGTAAAAATAATCATTCCCGCCGCTGCAGCGAGCTGGTTCTCACTCGTAAACATCTCTCCTCCTGTTCGTCCAGTTGCAGACGCTGTACAAGTACATAGAGCAGAAGGGGAACCTGCAGGACCTGGCGCCACTGCTGACATCACTCACCAAACAGAAGACTGCCGCCACACAGCTGGCCAAGCAGGGCCTGAAGGACCTGGAGGATCTCACGGTGCTGCTGCACAGACTGGGAGTCAAACTGCAGGTGAGCGAAGCCCAACATCCTGATGGTGGGATTGGAACGTTTGTTTTTGCCAAAATATTGCCAAAAATTCACTGTTCAACGTAGAGAGAAACAGCAAAAACAGGCATGATTGTCGAACTTTCAGACGGTCCTTGAATGGATCATCGGTTCTGAAAGCTTCTGTTAGAAAAAGTCACCAAAATGAAGCTTAAAATCACAATTTTTTGGTCAAAATCACTTTATTCTACATGTCTCATATTTGAAAACAAAAAATAAACTGTTTGGAATAACTAGATCCTGTTAAAATCATGAAAGAAAGAAACTGTAAAAAACAGTATTATCATCAAAAAATTCTTACTTTCTGACAGTCCATGAACAGATCATATGTTACAATAGATTACATTAGAAAAAGTAACCAAAACAAAGCTTAAAATTGTGATATTTCTGTTAAAATCCCTTTATTCTGCGTCTCATTTTAAATATCTAAATTAAACTGGAATAACTAGAGTAAAAACATTAAATTCTGCTCCTCAGAGACTCTGTGAAGCCATGATTGATTCTGCTGAGACCAACGGTCACGGGACAAATATTCACTGAAAATCTGTTTACACAGAGCTGAGAGGAGAGGACAGGAGAGGCTGAAATTCAACTTTTTAATTATTTTCACGTCATTATAACTGTGTTATTTTACACAAAAGACATTATTGAGTTGTTCCAACTTCTCGCCATGATTGTGCTGATTCCATAAAGCTGACTTATAGATTTTATATATTTTTTATACATTGCAGTTAAAAACAAGGCCAGTAAAATGTCAAAAAAGAGCAAAAGAAACGCCCAGAAACAGCTTGTTGGGGTTCAGAGCTGCTGTGTGTGTTTTAACACAGATGCTTCCTCTCTGCAGGTGGTGGTGAACCTCGGCCTGGTGTACAAGGTGCAGCATCACTCCGGGGTCATCTTCCAGTTTGTGGCTTTCATCAGGAAACGTAAACGCACGGTGCCGGATATCGTGGCAGCTGGAGGTCGCTACGACCACTTGGTACGAGTTTTACATTCCACGTGTGACTTCTTGTCTTTTCATGGAAAAAAAATCTGCAGTTTTTATTTTAAAAATATGTCCACACATGCATGTATGTGAGCCATATTTCTTTCATCTCAAATCTAGCTCTGCTGCCTGTATTCCATTATTTCCATGTGATGATACAGTCCACGTGGTGCTTTTCTTCTCTCTGCTGTTAGATCCTGGAGTTTCGGGGGCCGGCGTCCACTGTGCCCGTGCCCTCTGCAGTCGGAGCCAGTGTGGCCCTGGACAAAGTCTGTGCTGCGATGGCCAACATGGAGGAGCCAGTGAGACACACACACAGACACACACACAGACAGACAGACAGACAGACACGCTGGGATCTGACATTCCTAATTATTGTAATGAAGGAGCAGCAGACAGCTACATATTTAATGATGCCTTATTACAGCAGTCGGCCGCCACACAGCCACTTTTAGCAACGTGTTAATAACTGTGATCACTGTGACTCCTGACATCGTAGAGTTATTTTTGGAGCTGCGTCATTTTCTATATTTTCTGGATTCAGGATGAGAAATGACGTCCCAGGAGAACCTCGTAATGTCTGAATGTGAAGACAGAAACACGGACAGTTTGTGTGTCATCTTTCCTGTGTTTCAGCCTTTAGTGAGCTCCTGTGATGCGCTGGTGGTCCCAGTGGGACACTCTTCCATGTCCAGAGCCATCAATGTCGTCCAGAAGCTGTGGAGCACCGGCGTCTCTGCAGACATCGCCTACGACGTCTCACAGGTGAGCAGCGACCTCCAACTGTCTGAAATATCAGGGGGCAGTTGGACAGTTTTCTAATGAAAAAAGTTTTCATTCTGAAAAACCCAGAAATGTCTCAGTAGTCATGTTTTCATCAACAAATTTCTCTTTCTCTCAGAAGATTTGCATAAAAAAAGCTTGATGGAAACACCAAAAGTTGATAAAACCTTCGAAAATGCGCCTAAAAGTTTTTACGCTCACTTGAAATTGTTGTTTTTTTGTCAGGCAGCTGTACTTTGAGAGAAGTTAAACTTGGAATTTAGGATTTTTTACTGTGCATTTCTGGGGGGCCTGTTTTGTCTCCCGCTAAACGGGAAATGGAAACTCTTTTTCCCAATAAGTTCTGACATATAAAACATTTAACTCACAGGACTGATCAGCTGTTTCCAAGCTGACGTGAAAAAACATACACTTTTCTTCACATAAATAAAGTCCATCAGCCATAATTTGTTCACACATTAATAAAAGTCAACCACATTTCTGACTCTTAAAATAAGGAATTTCCTCCTTCTGCAGTGACCTGATCCCTCCTACAGGGGGCGACACCCGACTCTTCTTCGTCTGTCAGCAGCAGACTTATCGTGACAGCATCAGAAATAGTAAACTTCCCAGAGAAAGAGCTGCACTTTGTGGCTGCATTGGAAAGCAGTTTTCAGGCCATATTGGGACAATATACAGCGTGGAGTCATTAAGCAATAATCAGCTCCGTCATCTGTCGACAAGCGTCCCATAAACCGTCTGATGAACTGGGATCACTCCCTTCAAAGTGAACTTCTTGTGCTCCGTCCCTGCGTCACATTCTTCATGATCTCAGCTCCGTGTTTGTGTTTGCGTTCCCCGGAATATCGTGCTGTGCCCCCATGTTTTTCCTCCTCCTTTACCTTTTTTTTATAACCTATTGTTTAACTTTCCACTTCTGCGGTGGACAAGTGTTTGCTTTAATGGTCTTCATTGTCTCTGTACTGGCACAGGACATAAGTGATTGGCTACCTTCGTTTCCCCTCAGAAGTCCTTTTTTCGGAGCGCTTGGCTGACAGTCAGCGCTGTTTGTTTGTGTTTGTTGATTATGTATGCAGGCAGTTCCTTGACCAGTGGCGAGATGGTGGGAACACCTTGTTCGGACCTCCTCACCCGTCCCTCCCCCCTTAGCGAGACTTGTGTTAACACCTTTCACATGCCGGCCTCTTAACAGGCCCCGAATCTTCAGCTTTGATTCATCCTCAGGAGACGCTTCCACTCTTTTAGCTTTTATTAGCCAAATATGGCAAACCCCTTCCACATGCAGTCAGCTTAGAGCGGCCCGCCGGTCTCCAGGCGATGGCTTACCTTTGACTTAATTTGTTCTGTCAATGAGAAAGTTGTAAGAAAAGAGGAAGTTTTAGTGCTCGCATGACGACGAGGCGAAGTGACACATGCACACACAGAACCGCTCGCTGCACACTGAAGGGTTTGTTCTGCAGAGCAGCCAGATGAAACTCTCGGGCTGAACTTTGTGGGAATTAATTGGGCTGACACAAACATATACATACATACACGCCGTCACGGTTGGATGCATTTACTCAATTGGTTTTGGTCGTGACTCCCAGCACAGCGCGCGCTCACACTCTCCTTCCAAGCTAAACTCCACTTAAACGTCTTCCCCCGACTCGTTTTTTAAAAAGATTTTCCAACCTTAAAGTCAAACTCATGATTCTTTTAGTAATTAATGGAAGAAAACACTCTGTAAAACTGGTATGACGGCAGCAGGCTTTCAGCAGTTTTCTGAGTTGGGTTCAGTAAACACCCTCTGAACTGGAAACACAGACGCTCTCACAGGCTGCAACAGTAAAACACCCTCTAACGGCTCAAACATGCAGTATGTAAAGTCCTTCACTGGAGAAAAAAAAAAAAGTTACTTTCCAGAAATTAACTGTATTATTTTACAGGGTTTTTGCTTTTGTTTTGTTTGTTTTTTTTACATTAAGTGCAAATGCCATAAAATTACATTCATTTTATTACAAATATTACCAAAAAATGGACGTTTAAATCAGATTTCTTTTTTTTTTTACATAATGATATTAATAGCTTAATGGTTTAAGTTAAATATCAGTGAAGTTTAAGTTAAATTACAGTGAATTTTTCAGCCACCTTAAATAAAATTGTTATGTGTGTGAGTAATTTAGCTTGTGTCATGTTGTGTGTTTAGTCTCAGGACACGTTGGTGGAGCACTGCAGGCTGGCAGGCATCAGCTGCATGGCCCTCGTCTCCGACAAGGAGGGAAACTATGTGAAGGTAAACAAGCCTGCAGAACATTTGTGCATTTTACTGAAGAAAACGGCTTCTTTCTGGGAGCAGAATTGCAGATCTCAGTGCTTTAAGGGCAAGCATGTGTTAGCAAGCTAATGTGAGCTGTATGTTAGCAAGCTTATGTTAACTGTGTGTTAGCAAGTGCATTTTAGCTGTATGTTAGCAAGGTAATGTTAGCTGGATGTTAGCAAGCTTATGTTAGCTGTATGTAAGCAAACTAATGTTAGCTGTATGTTAGCAAGCTAATGTTAGCTGTATGTAAGCAAACTGTTAGCTGTATGTTAGCAAGCTAATGTTAGCTGTATGTTAGCAAGCCAATGTTAGCTGTATGTTAGCAAGCTGACCCACACCAACAATAAACATTTTATAGTTCTTACTATAAAATTGGTTTTAGTCTTCATGTTGCTGTCTTCTTTGTGTCGCTGTGTGTCTTTGAACAGTGGAGTGTTTGTCATTATGCCAGCACAGCGGTTTATTTATGTAAAACTGATGTTAAAGTGATTTTCTGTCCTCAGGTCCGATCCTTTGAGAAGGACAGACAGTCCGAGAAACGGATTCCTGAGTCGGACCTGGTGGACCACATCATTCAGAAATGTCGGACCAAATTCTTTGAGGACAGAAACATCAGGTAAAGACGTTACAGTTTAATGTGCTGCTCAGATGTCTGGATGATGTAAAGGAGGGCTGTTCTTATATAATACTGTCCTTGTGTCCCTGCAGGGAAATCTCTGAAAGCATGTCTCAGAACCCAAAAGGATCTCTGCTCAACACCACAGGTACAGTCAGCCTCTGTGTGCACGTTCAACTGTTTATTACTACAGTCACGCTGCTGTTTCCATACTGGGGCCAGTCGCTTTAACTCGTCTGTTAGAGCAGTAGAAGAAGAAGAAGTGTTACATTTCACACCAACCTCTGGCATCAAACGAACAGTAAAACAAAGGCAGTTTTCACTGTCGTCTTATTGGAAAGTGTTAATGTGAGAGCAAAAGCTGAATAATGGAAATGTAAAAAGTTTTACAAAATGGATAAAATGTGGAAATGGCCCGTTTTTTTCTGTCCCCAGGCTCTTCGGAGCAGCACGGGAGCAGCGGGCCCCTGAACATGAATGTGAACGTCATCAGCCCGGATAAAGTTTCCAGCAGCGCAAGACGACGCTACGAGACTCAGGTTTGTGATGCAGAGATGTGCCTGTTAGTTCAGAACAACAATGGTGGCTCTTAAAGAGGTTATCTGACTTTTTTAATAGCATCAGAAGTGGAGAGTAAACTTTTCTCTCTGGAGAAGATGTTTTGCTCTTCTCCAGAATGGCTGCAGCATGTTTTTAGGTCTTTGTTGTTGAAGTTAACCAGTGATAGACGGATGGTTCATCACACTGGAGTTTGTCTCTGCACCTGCTGTTCTGAACATTTCTACACAGCATCACAAGTGGGCAAACCCATTAGGAACGTTTATTGATTGCACGAGTAGAAAACACAGCAACACTGGCTTCAAAAAGGTTACGTTCTCTCAGGTTCAACGAGTTCTTGCTGGGGAATTATTAGCCCTCTGAAGTGTAGCTGTTGTCTGAAAATCGAATTAAATCTGAAGTGGTTTATTGTTTACTGTGGAGCTGAAGAGAGGTTGTCTCCTCATACCTGCACTTGATTTGAAACCACATGAACTGAAGCTGTATATAGAATATACAGTACAGTGTTTCAGGGAGAAATGCAGCTATATTAGCCATTATATTTCCCTTTTTCTTGTCTGAAGTTAGTGTTAGATATGTGTTAGCAAGATAATGTTAACTATATGTTAGCTAGCTAATCTTAGCTGTATGTTAGCAAGCTAATGTTAGCTGTATGTTAGCAAGCTGACCCACACCAACAACACACCAACATGTTTTTTTTTAAAGTTCTTACTATAAAATTGGTTTTAGTCTTCAGGTTGCTGTCTTCTTTGTGTCCCTGTGTGTCTTTGGACACTGGAGTGTGTCTCCCCCCCTCTGACTTTCCATTTTGACCATGGGAACAACTATTATTTACTTCCACTCTTCCATGGCCTTTTTTCCCACTTTGTATCTCTCTAACTCTCACTCTCTCTCTCTTTCAGATCCAAACCAGATTACAGAATCTCAGTAGCAATTTGCAGAACAAGAGCAATGACATTGAGGTTCTGGCAGTAAGTCATTTGTTTGTTTACCCCCTTTTTATCCCTCCCAATCCCAGCTCCCCCCTCCCTCTCTCCCACCTTATCTCTTGAATTCATGTGTGAAATCACAGAGCGAGGGGAAAGGGGAGCCGGCAGCAGCCCTTTTATAGTTCTTTTCCTCGCGCTAAAATCCCCTGCTGGAGGTTACGATGGCTGCGAATTCATTCCAGTCGCTACAGAACAATGAACACTAAACAGAAGGCAGTCACCGTGTCATTTCGGGGGATGTAAATGGCTGCCATATTGAGTTTATTTGTGGTTGCGTTGTAGATTTATGGCCAGATATTCTCAAAGTAAATCATCCTGCTTGTCTTATTTACCGTGTCGCCGCATATTCCAAATACATTTGTCATCCCTGCTGGGGTCTGGATTGCATCAGCGACCCAACAGTAAATACGAGTTATTGAAACATAATCACCTTGATTCCGGTAAGCAGCTGCTCATGTTGCATGTCAGCAGCCTGCTTCTCCATCAGTCACTGGACCGCAGCAGTGCCCTTTACCAATCTTAAACCCAGGAGAGCCTTCCTGTGAAAGGGACTCAGAGGGCTTTCAGGGTTGTGAAAGTGGAATTATAAGTAATTTACTGATGTGAAAGCAAACTGGATTATCTGGTGTTGAAAGAATTACACAACCTACAGGGCGAGCGGGGGCAGCCGGCCGTATTTTTAGCTCGATTATGATTTAGTTTGTGGAATTGTTGCAACATGAGATAAAGGCCCCATTGTGTTTTTCTGTTTCGTGTCCCACAGGTGGACCTGCAGAAGGAAACGCTGATCAACTTCCTGTCTCTGGAGGTTGGTCCACTACTGGCTTCTTCAGCAGTGCAGAGTTAATAAAAGGCTGCATCCTTACTGAAGGGCGGGAAGTGGAAAGAACGGCCAATAGAGGTCAAGATCCCAGACAGGAAGAGGGGATCCCGGCTCCTTCCTTACAGTCCTGATGAGGAGCGCAGAGAGGGAACTCCCCTCGCTGTTTCTCTGCCAGACAGATCTGCTAATTCCTCTAAGCGGGCTCACATATGTGACAGACAAAACGCTTATTTAGGAGGTGTTAATATCCACATTCCAAGCTTGTGACCGAGGCTGCACTCATTAAAAAAGGCTTCAATTATATTGTGCTAAGAAAGCTTGAAAATGCTCTTAACACCACAGTTATATAAGCGAAAGCCTCCGCTCCATACATGAATGGGCCACCTATACAGTCGGCCCCTCGCAGCACATGTGTCAAAGAAAACACGTTGAGTATTTAAAATGCATGACAATACGCAGCCGGGCGTGCAGGAAAGGCCTGTTTTAAATATGGCAAATTACTCCGAGTCACACAGGGAGCCAAAGAAATCTATAAACCCGCTGTAGCTTTGTGACTTCACTGCTCTTGACATGCGAAAATATACTCCGAGGCTGCATGAAAACCCCCATTTATTCCTGCAGAACGCCGTCCAGTTTCATGTTAACGAACACAACAAAACTGTCACCTTTTGAGGCCAGTTTCTGCAGCTTTTCATGTGGTGAAACTAATCTGCAGCATGCTTTGTTTGATGCTTTCCCATGTTGTTGCATTAACCCCGGCTCTCTGTTTCCCAGTTTGACAGCGAGGATCAGTTCAACAGCAGCGTGAAGACTCTGCTGTCCCGTCTCCCCAAGCAGCGCTACCTGAAGTCCATCTGTGATGAGATCCACCATTTCAAAATCACCAAAAAGTGAGTTGGGATCTTCAGTTGTTCGTGTCATCCTGTTATCAACGGGAAAGTTCACCCCAAAATACAAATTAAACATTGAAAAAGTGCCTGATAATGCATTTTTTACGGCTTCTTTATATGATAAACCGCATAGAAGAAGACTTAACCTCACCTGTATGTTTCTCGGCACAAGATGACAATAAAATCAATCTTGCCAAGACGATAAAAAAAGAATAAAGTGATTTAGAGAACGGTCACGTGACAAATATTCACTGAAAATCTGTTTACACAGAGCTGAGAGGAGAGGACAGGAGAGGCTGGAAACATGCAAATAGTTCAAAAATATACAGCATGTAGAGACCCAATTTTATTTCCCTATATTCATGACATGTTATATATAAAATGTCCATTTTATTCCAATTTTTAAGAAAAATTATCAGAGAAATTAAACCTTTTCATTATTTTTTTATGATTCACGTCATTATAACTGTTTTTTTATGTAATTCCATCAGTTTTTCTGCACAAAATAGTTTTTTGAGTTGTTCAAACTTCTAGCCATGATTGTGCTGATTCGACAGAACTGCAGGACTTAAATGTTACAGTGAGTAAAATGTAAAAAAGACTTGAAGAAAAGGCCTGAAGTTGAGAGGTTTAATCAAATTTCTTTGACATTGTTACTTGAAAGTTTGCATAAAAAATGTGAATAAGCGACAGGACAAGATTTAAATGAACTCACTTCGAGAATAAAACACGAACAGCTTTATTGTGAAAAGGTTTTTATTTAACTTCCCCCCCTAAAAGTGAAGAAACAGCAGGAACTGGATCCTGTAAAGACATTTTGGTGGACGTCTCGTCTCAGCAGGAGCCGCAGACCCCCAGCCTTGTTACTTCTCATTAAAATGAAACCTGATGAAAACATTAGAATAAACTTCCTCCTGGGAGCAGCTGCCGCTCCACACACTCCAGGTGTAGCAGTGACAGTCGGCCTTCAAAGGCCGCTGTAAGACGGATAACTACCGCCTTCCAGGACATCAAATCCTCAGCTGATCCCGCTTCCTGAGGTGAAATCTGGAGAAGGATTTGCCTTGTTTGGTCCTCTGATGTCTGTCTCTTAACACCCGGCTGATTGACACTAAGATTGCAGCACAGGGGGGGTCGGGCGGTTAACCTCATCCATTGCTGTGGTTAATATTCCCGAGCTTCCCAGCAGAACTTCTTTTTATCAAAGCGCAGGCTAAATCCTCCGTGTTTGAGCTTCCAGTGTTGTGACGCTTGTGAATGCCCGGAGAGAGCAGCCCTGTGAGGGATTCGGAGGATTTTCTCTTTCATGAATGAGATGGCAGCAAAAAAAAAGGAAAAAATCAAAGCTTCTCTCTCTTGGCTTCCCGTCCGCCTCTCCAGAGCAGTTGGTTTTAATTTCCTGTCTGGAAAAAAGTCTTTACTGATAAATGAGAGTCACAGAGGCAACAATGGATATATTCAGTGTGTGTTTGTTTAGTTGTTTTCATCCAAAGTGGGGCGCAGGCAGCCGAGGCCAGCTGAGTGGGCTGAGGGGCTCCTGCAGCTACCTGACTGCAGCAGCACCAGGAAGTATCCTGAAGCTGTCTGAGCTTTTCTTTCAGCCAAAACTACAGTCTGCAAACCTGAATGTAACCTCTATCTCAGCCTGTGCACAGGCATCGTCACAAATACCTTCTACAGTGTTCAAACCAAGAGAAATCTGTCGTTTAATTCAAGGAAACGGAGCTTTTCAGTGGAGCTTTTTCCTCCTCTGGTTGCTCTAATTTCCCGGTATTTGACTTATGCTTATAAGTCATTTATAGTGTCATTGTTTTGACGCTGGATAAGTTGATAGTCGACTCATCTAATGCTGAGTTATTTAGCTGTTTAGTTAGATTTAGATTTAGTTTAGAAAGGTCTTTGTTATCTGCTAAACCAAAGAATTAGAATAATTCAAAATGTAACATAATGATAGCTGAAAAGTTAAGGGAACATAAATTCAGACCAGTTCATCCTGAGGGGAAATTTAACCCGTTGAACTCCAACTTTTTACATTTTTAATCCTTGCTAGATGTGTGAACTACTGTCTTTTGTGCAGAAGAACACAGTTATAATGACATTAATCATCAAAAATGTAATAAAAAAGTTGAATTTCTCTGATAAATTATTTTTACAAAATTGGAATAAACTAGAATTTATATAAACAACACATTTCCAAGTGCCCAAAAGAGTCATGGATATTGGAAAAATAAAATTGGGTCTGTGCCTCCTATACATATCAAACTATTTACATTTTTTACAGCCTCTCCTGTCCTCTCCTCTCAGCTCTGTGTAAACAGATTTTCAGTGAATATTTGTCACGTGACCGTGACCTTCACAGAGTCTCTGAGGAGCAGAATTTAATGCTTTTAACAGAATCTAGTTATTACAAACTGGTTATTTTTGTTGATTTCTTAAATGAGACATGTAGAATAAAGTGATTTTGACAGAAAAATCACATTTTTAAGCTTCTTTTTGGTCACTTTTCAAATGGAAACTTTTGTCACCCATGATACGTTCAAGGACTGTTGGAAAGTTCCAATTCGGACGATAATGCCTATTTTTACAGTTGACAGTGTATTTTCAGAGGGTTAACGTCTCCTCAGGATCCTGCTGACATCTGGAGATTACTAATATTTTGAGAGACAACTGAAATAAATTGAGTCATTCTGACTTTTCTTTTGTTCATTTCCACTCTGAGTTCTGGGACGTTGTTACCATGAACACGGTCCCTTGGCAGCAGGGCTGGCTGCTGTTATTTTAACTCGACTGACCTCTTTATCCAGAGAAATCTAACTTCTCGGAAGCCCTCCCGGCTGAATTTCATAGTCCTGATTTGGAAGTTCTCCATAATATTTCTCTAATATTCTTCTTATAAGTGACAGATGTTGTCCTGTTGCAGGGTGGCTGTGGTGGTTCTGTACAGCTACAAGGACGACTACTACAAGATCCTTCTGTGAGACCCGGGGGGGTCCTCTGGTCCGGGAGGAGTCCAGCTCAGCTCCAGGCTCAGCGGGAGACGGTTTTCATCCTTGGACCCTACAAAACCTGCTCAAAGACTGACAGACTCCAAGCTTTTCTTTCTGGAAAGCGAGAGCCCCAAAGACGCAAGTGTTTCTTTACGTTGAATTCAGCTATTTGACCCCAAAACCTTCCAGTTTTTTGTGTTTTTTTTCGTAAACCAACATGGACGACTTGACTTTATTGCCTTAACAGATGAACAGGAGGCGAATGAGAGACAGAAAGGGCTTTTTACTGAAGATTATGTGTCATGAAGGCAACAATTTTACATTTCTAATTAGCAACGTGATGGATAGTAGAAATAAATCTGCTTTTCCCACATGGAGCTGCTGTGATTCTTTGTTCATGTGAGTCTAAAACAGGATCAACAGTCTGCAGTTTTACCTCATGAGCAAATTATTAAAGAAGCTCTGAAATGCAAGTGAGATAAAAAGTCATCGATTTAGATCTTTTTTTGTTTATGACTCAAAAACAGGTTAAAAAAAAAGGTTTCACTTCAGAATTTATGTTGCAAATTCAGATTTTCTGACCAGACAAAGTTAATTTTCTTCAAGATCTTCTGACATTTTTAAGTCAAAAGTGGAAGGAATCATAGTCCAGCATTGACGCAGCTGTAAGTGCTGAAAAAACAAAGCTTAATCAGAAATTAAATCACATCTTTTTAGTCAATTTGAGTCGTCAGATTTGCTGTTTTTATTTTTTTTAAAGGGGCATATCTCAGCTTCTATTTTTTCTTCAAATTAAATTGTAAAAAGCTGATTTTTTTTTTATTTAAAAAAAAAAAGAAGTTTGATTTCTGCCTTTATAATCAGCATAAACATCTTAAAGTCAGCAATTTTTATTATTTTTATTTATTATTTTATTATGTTTATTCTCTGTATTTAAGTTCTACAATTTGAAAACAACTGAAATAGAATAAAATTAATTAAATGTAAAAAATATATATATTTTAAAAAAAAAACCCAACCATAATTCTAACTTAGAAAAATTATCCTGGCAGAACAGTTTTTACCTGTTTCACAGATCCATTTTTTTTAAAGAACTTAAAAAATATTCTGGCAAAACTCCTTTTTCACCTGTTGAATCATAAACACAGGAGAGAAATAATAGATCCTCTGAATTGTTTCCCTCTCAGGGCTTCTGTAGCTTTTCCTTATTGAAACTGATCCTTCTGATTCCACTTATTTCCCGGCTGACACAGATGTTGGGAATGTTTGTGGAGTTGCGAAATGCTCACCAGTCAAATATCATCGTCCTTTGGAGCCGTGTGAAGGCGTTCTGTGGCCGTGTTTGACAGTTTCAAGGCCTGAGCCTGAACCGACCCCAATGTTTCCCTCCCTGATCCTTCCGGAGGAGCTTCCTCACCTTGAAGTTTATGAGCGAGCCAAAACAACTGCGGGATGATCCAAGTTTCCAGGTCTTTGTGTGTCCCCCCAGCAGTGAAACCTCTTGGGACCCCCCTCAGAAACAACCCACCGCCACTAAACACATCTGCAAGTGCTACTGAGATAAGAGAACAAGGCAAAGATCCGATTGAAATCAGCTCACAGAAGACAAAGTCCCATTTGGAGCAGAACTGCAGCACCAGATGTGTCTGATCCCGCAGAAACCACTAACAGATTCCATGTTGGATGACATCACGGCAGTTTCTCCGACCCAGTTAAAGGAGCATCGGTCCGGGACGCTTCCTCACACGTTTAGGCTGCAAAGTCCGATTTTCTGGCACTAGAAAGAAAAAGTCATTTCATGACAGATGTGACCTTTCCAGGTTAAAGTGCAGAGCGTTATAGTCTGACAATAAAACAGCTGTTAGTGCTGAAATAAAGAGTTCAAATCGAACATTTAATCATATCGTGACCTTAAAATTTAAAGTTAAATTGAACGCTTGATTTGGAAAAACTGTGACACCCCTACAAGATTTGTTTAAAAAAAAAATAAATAAAAAAGTTTACTTAAAAATAAATAAGAGAGGGGTCTGTTCTAATTTTGTTGAAATTATATTGCAAAAAAAATCTGAATACAAATATATATATATATATTTTAAATGGTCATCACTTTTGATTATTTTTAATGGGTGTATTTTAATTCTAGAACTTGAAAACAACTGAAATAATTGTAAAAAAAAAATTTAAAAAAGTAAAAAAAACAAAATTACAAAAAAATTTAAAGTCGGTGTAGTGAGCTGAACCTTTTCAGACATCATAAAATTCCAAAAGTCATCCCTTTTGATTTTTTTCTATTAAAATCGAGAATATAATCATATTGTGACCTTAAAAATTTTATTTAAATGATATTGTAAAAAGCTGAATACAAATAAAACATTTTTAAAGGGGTCTGTAATGAGCTGCACCTTTTTTAGACCAGATAAACCTCTAAAAGTCATCACTTTTGATTATTTGATTTTAATTTTATCACTTCAAAACGGTTGTAATAAATATAAAAAAATATACAAAAAAAAGAAGAAGAAAAGACAAAGAAATAACTTAAGTAAAAATGATCCTTGCAGACTTTTTTTTTTTAAGAATTTTAAAAATACATTTTCACCTGTGAAGTCATCAACTCAAGAGAAAATAATGAAGATCGGACTTTAAAAAAAACTGCTTTGGTTCACACATTTATTTTCAAAATAAGTGTAAATGTTACAGTTCATCATCTAGGAAACATATTTACAGGTTTTGCAACAGTGAAATAAATAAGGTCGTATAGAATATAGCAGATAGAAACGGTAAATAGTCTACAATGTACAGCAGCTTTGGCTACCAAAAAAGTTCATTTTCCAAA
>CAFUXE010000468.1:538128-548824 GCA_903364295.1 Serranus cabrilla
AAAATCTCAAACTATAGTTTAGTATTAATAAATAAAGCTATGTGAAAAAATAAATAAGGTACTCTTCTGTCCTACTAATTTAAACTACTTTTTAACACATAGAAGAACAAAGGAAGCTTTTACAGTCGCCTCTTCATCTTAAAGCACATGTCAGGATTCAAACAGACACAGATCTACTGAAAACACTTCAATATCAATTGGTCTCCGACCAATTTTGGCATCACAAAGGTCTTTGTATTGAGGAATCGATCCGACAGCGGTTAAAGTTCTGTCGTCCCGGTCGCTGCAGAGCCTCGAGCTGCAGCAGCGCGAGTGGTTGAACGTCTCCGAGGGCCCAATATGCCGATTAAATCCCCGATTAGGAACTTTATCCCCGCAGGAATCCTGCAGGAAGCTTTCTAACACAAAACACAGAAAACACGCTCCAAAGAAAAGTGCTGCGTCTCCCTCAGCAGAATCTGAATAACAGGGAATAAATGACTGTTTTAATATCAGTAACTCTTTCTGTGATCTCTGCAGTTAATTATAAACACTCAAATATTCCATTATCTGACATTTCTATAATGCATTATAAACCAGTGGTGGAATGTAACTAAGTACATTTACTTTAAATACAATTTTAATGCTTGAATATTTCCATTTTTTATGTAACTTTTAACTCCTACTTCACTACATTTAGCCGACAGCTTTAGTTACTTTTCAGGTCGAGATTTAACATAAAAAAATTATAATTTTTGTATTAATTAAACAGTATATTAAGTATTTATGAGCTTTGGCTCACAAAGTTAAAACGCTGCTTATTATTGACACATTAATAATAATTAAATCATATATTTGTAATAATATATATATATAAACTGAGTGGGTTCATTCTGCATAATAAGTACTTTTACTTTTGATACTTTAACTACTTTTTGATGCTGATTTTTCCTTTTTATACATCTTTATAATTCTACTTCACCACATTTTGAGGCAAATATTGTCCTTTTTACTATTAGATTTAACATAAAAGACATAAAACAAACTAATTTTAAGTAATAAGACACATTTTAAATGAAATAACAGGAAGTTACTTTACTTTTTATTGTTTTGGGTGGCGGTGTCTGTCTGTCTGTCTGTCTGTCTGTCTGTGTTTCCGCTGCATATACATCCTCTGGCCAACAGAGGGCGCTGTGGGGTGAAGTCTGCCATCTCTGATTGCCTTGTTTATACTTTAAGTACATTTTGATACTGAAACTTTAACGTAAGTTTTGAAGGACTTTTACTTGTAGTGGAGTAATTTCACAGTGTATTACTAATTATAAAATGTGTTATAAAGATTAATATGCAGCATTATGAATGTTTGAGAGCTAGATATAAGTATGTTTATAATGCATTATAGAAACAGGCGCCAAAATATTGAAACACTTTAAAATCACGTTACATTTTGTGATTTTGAGATCATTTTTAAGATGCGAAAAATGGTAAAAATGCCAAACAGATCTCCCTGTTGTGGCTGCATTATGTATATGTTGGCGTGTTCTTTATACTGGGACAGTTTTCCTAAAAAATTCCCAATATATCATGTAATATAATTGCACTATCTTGCCGGATCCTTTCAGTACGCAGCGCTGCTCGATGCTATTAAATGAAAACAGGATTTGTATTAAGGCGCTAGAATTAAGGCTTTAAAATGAATTAAATTATCGCTAACATTCTGTGTGAGCGGCAGCTACACACACACACACACACACACACACACACAGCTGTGGTTGCAGGTGAGACCTTCCTCCTGGGGTGACGTCGCTCCGGTTCAGCTCTGATTGTTGTGATGGAGGTCGGACGAGGCTGCGGGGAGACGATCTGAAGGTAGGCTTTACTCTGTCCTTCCTGAAGGTGATCGCGGGAATGTTTCGACTGCCATTTTTTTTGTGTTTTTTTTAAGAAAATGTTTCAATCTGGCCCCACGGAGAGAGACGGCCGTAATAAAAAGGAGAGGTGGCCAAGAACGACACTACAACTAGTACAAATACTGTAGAAATATACAAAAACTAAGAGGGAAACCACACGTTCTAAAGCAGGGGGGTATAATAAAGCCTGCTGCCTGCTGCCGCACTGATTTGGATGCTGAACCCAATTTAATCCAACTGGATCATCAGTTCCTTTGGCCTCCCTGCTGATGAAAATGATTACATCCATGCTGAATTCAAAGGGGGGGCAGCATCCTCAGGACGCCCCCTTTTTTTTTACAGCCCGAACCCTCCTAAAGCTCCGTCTGCTCCTCTTTCTGCCTCAGAGGTCCAGTTCCAAAAAGAGGCAATAATAAGTAATATTACACAGTCTGACACTGTGTCCTCTCTACACGTCCGTCCACCTCCCGGCGTCTCGCTCCACCACAAAGATCCAGAACAGAGAAGAAAACACGTGAAAAGAAACTGTCCCTCGTCCTCCGTGTGTGTGTGAGCTGATCGCTGTGGGACAGCGGGGAAAGAGAGAGGGAGGGGCCGGACAGCTCTGATCTGCACAGTTTGAGCGGCGTGTTGTTGTTGTTGTGTCGTGGTGTTTGTTAGCGCGGCGTCCAGTCGTTGCCCACGCTCAGCTTGGCCCGGGGGATGGTCATCTTGTCGGAGCAGTTGGAGCTCATCTCCGGAGAGAAGTGGATGATGCCGCAGTCGCTCTTCACGTTCTGGAACTTGTTCTCCTTGGAGGGCTCCATGTACACCACCGAGTTCTTGTTCACGTGCTTCTTCAGGATCACCGTCTGAGCAGAGGGAGAGATCGTCCTCGTTAGTACGCTGAAGCATCGTTAAGGCGCTGATAGCTACAGTAAAACATCATGAAGGCCTAATAATTAATTGGTTATTAATGTCCTGACAGCAAATCCTGCAATCTTTAAAGTAAAATGACTGTTTTTGTCTGGTGGCTTTGACGAAAGCATCGACTTAAACCCACACAAACTTAAACATGGCTGCATGATGAAAAGGTGAAGGAGTGAAACTGATAGAAAATGTTTTTTAAAGTGGCTAAATTTAGCTTTCCTGCCTGTACTTCGCCTCATACGACGTCACTTTGAAAAATCCAAACTATCCTTAGTATTTATGTGAGGAGCTCTTTTTAATTGAGCCCCATTTTAACCCTCTGACTGTATGTTTTCTTTAAAAGATCGCCAGAAATACGTTTATCTTAGAAATAAGCTGTAAATACAGGCCTTATCTCATCGAAATTTTAACTTTCCAACAGTCCTTGAACGGATCATAGGTTACAAAAGTTTCCGTTAGAAAAAGTAACCAAAGCGAAGCTTAAAATTGTTCAATTTCTGTAAAAACCCCTTTATTCTCTATGTCTCATTTAAACTGTTTGCACTAACCAGATCCTGTTAAAAACATTAAATTCTGCTCCTCAGAGACTCTGTGAAGCCATGATTGATTCTGCTGAGACCAACGGTCACGGGACAAATATTCACTGAAAATCTGTTTACACAGAGCTGAGAGGAGAGGACAGGAGAGGCTGTAAGAGAGAGAGAGAGGTTTCCTTAAGAAATGAAGCTTAAGTTTTCTGTCCTTCTAACTGTGTTATTCTGCACAAAGTTGTTCCCACTTCTCGCCATGATCGTGCTGATTCCATACAGCTGCAGGATTTATATTTTTGCAATAATACAAAATGTAAAAAGAGCAAAAAAAAACGCCCTGACACAGCTTTGAGTTATGCCTTGAGCTCATTCATCGACCTACAGAGAAACTTCTCACCTTCTTGGGCGCGCTGTAGCACGACATCTGCACCCACTTCTTCTTCTTGTTGATGAGTAACGCCACCACGAGGAAGATGATGATGGCGAGGAGGAGACCGGCCAGGATCCAGGCTGCTGATTGGTAGATGACGGCCATCTCGGTCTGGCTGGGGAAGTTCTCACCCAAACCTGGCTCGTCTGCGCAGAAAACATCCATATCTAGTATCCGACAGCTTATTCATTACACAAACTATTTACCAGATCTAAAGTGAAAACGTGTGTCTCTGTTGTTGGCAGTGATCCCGACTCAGCACTGAACACTGAAATATTAACTCGTGCTCAGCCAGCGTCCATTTATCATTTCTGTTTAGTTCAACATGACTTTCACCCATTTATTAAAGCATCCAAACATCATTTATTAGTGTAAACATCTGCAGGGGTTGGCAGCGAGAGTGCACACACTGACGCCAAAGACCGCTGTGTTAAAGGGAACAGGGAGAGTGTGTGTGTGTGTGTGTGTGTGTGGAGCACTGGTGGAGTGTCACTAAGTACCGTATATTTCAGACTATAAGGCGCACTTAAAATCCTTTAAAAAAGTGTTTATTTATGTGTTACAAATGAACAACATTGAGAGAAATTGTGAATCAGTTGGATAAAGTTTGACTTTCTGACTCTTTTGTTTCGCTTAATGCGCCTTATGGTCCGAAAAATACGGTACATTTACTCGAGTATTTCCACATATCGTCACCTTCCTAAAATAACAGCTTAAGTCATTCTTTGCCTCAATGTCATTTATTCAAAATTTGGTTCAGTTTTTTGTGTTTTCTGAAAAACCTGAAGAAAGTGACTTTTATTTTAAGAGGGTGTCGATATGAAACTTTATACTTCGCTACCATTTAGGGATGAAAAATTTAATTTTTACTCCACTACATTTAGCTGCAGCTTCAGTTACTTTTCAGGTCGAGATTTAACAAGAAAAAATACTATCAATATAAAATGATTGGGCCTGGTTTCTTATATTTTCTATTTCTTTCTCAAACTGTACGCCGACGACTCCTTATTCTCTGTTAGTCATATACTAAACACACAACGTGTGTTAACGTATGTATCTCTGTAAGCAATGTGTTAAAGTTAGACAATAACACATAAAAACCCCTGTGTAAATTGAGCGTAAAGGCAGTAAAATTACTATTTATAACAGGAGCTTTTGGCCTCCATTTTTGTTTTGCCTACCAGCCAGGTTTAGGTTTAGAAATAAACCTATTTAACTACTTAAATATTAAAAATGAGCCCTACCCTGAGAAAATTAAAACACTGCTTATATAAATGCATCAATAATAATAATCTAATATATTTAGAATATATAAAACAACCTGAGTGGGTCCATTCTGCATAACGAGTACTTTTACTTTTCATACTTTCAGTACATTGTTGTTAACTTTTGAATGCAGGACTTCTCCTCATTGTGGAGTAATCTCAGTATTTTCTGAGTACTTTGACTTGTTGTGGTGGTACCTGTATCAGCGATGATGGGCGGCACGGTGACGGTGGTGATCCACGCCGCGCTGTCTGCTGTGAAGGTGGTGGTTGTCTTGGGGGCGTTGGTGGACACCATCACCGGCACCGACGTCGTCATTTCTGGAATAAGATTTAACACCAATATTACTAATAATGCAAAACCTTCCAGGGAAACTGTGAGTTTGTCCCCTTAGCTTCCACTGCACCCGCCGCTTTGTAAAGGGCATTACGTAAAACGCTGTTTTCCTGCAGGGCACATAACAAAAACAAAGGCCAGAACACGGCGACACACCAGGGGAACAATGGGAGCCTCCGCCGAGGTTTTCCTCTATAGGAAAAGCTGACATGGAGCTTTGCCTTCCTGTGCCGCCGCGGACAGGAAACACGTGTGAATGTGCGGATGCTCGAGGAATGTTTTCGCTCCGTGTGTGTGTGTCACATGGAATGTTGTTGCGAGTGATGGTGTTTGCCCATGTAGCGCCAGAGTGGCTGAGTCCTAACGCACAAACACACACACAGTCAGTCTGGGAGCCGGCATTCCCTCCGTCACGCCCTCGTCTTCACAACATGTATCATTATGAATTATAACGTTCCCAACAACAGGCTGTGCCTTGTTCCAGTGGCACCGCTTATTATAACGCGGATGGGAATTTTGCACGACTTTGGCACCTCTTGGTCTCAGTTTGTGGAAGTGTTACAGAAAGTGCATTTTATTATGCAACACACGCCAAGTTTAGAGTGAATAAAGCAACTTATTTTGTGGCATATTTGGCACAAATTTATATTATTATTTGCTTTATTTATTTGCTTATTTACTATTTATTTAATTTACATTTTTTTTTAATTTAAATTCAATTTAATTAAATTTTTTGTTTAATTTTATTTATTTAGTTTTATTATTTTTTATTTATCTTATAATTAATTTTATTTTTGTTTCAAATGTATGCCCATGGGAGTAGAGGTTTATGCTTGTATATAAGGATATCTATTTTTAAATTTTTATTCTATTTATTTGTTGTAGGCAGGTTTCGTTTTAAATACTGTCTTTCAGCCCCCTGTTTATACAAATAATGTCCCAGAATCCACCATTAATCAAAGCCAGAAGCTGTAAAATCCAAACTATTGTCGTATTTTCCTTGAATTAATCATGTGTGATGAACCCTTTTGTCAGGAAAAGTTACCAAAAAAGTGATATTTAATCCAAATCCTTGTGTCTTAAACAGCTCGGCGCTCCTAAACACTCACCCAGACAGTGTGGGCAGCACTGGCCCTTGCGTAGGACGGGCACCCTGCAGTTGGCGGCCGGACAGCGCTGAGAGAAACACTGAATGGTGCCGTTGTTGCAGGTGCAGCTGGTGCAGGCGTTGGCCTTCCAGGAGTCTCCGGCCAGCAGCACGTCGCCGTCGCCGGTGATGCAGTACTCCTGCTGGCTGTTGTTCACCGGCAGCAAGGGGCTCTGAGTCTCATCTGCAGTGGGAGAGAAAGGGTTAATAAGGAAGAGAAGCACAAAGGTTAAGGTGAGTGTGCTCTTTAGTCGTGTTTTCTTGCTGGCACTGTCAGGTTCGCTTCCACTCTGAAAGGAAAAGCCTCATTCTGTCCCAGTTATATATAACTCCACAGAGAGTCCTGCTCTGTTGTATAACTCCTCTAAGTTATTGGGCCTTTAGGGTTCAGATAAGATGCTTTACTGTATGTGAAACACAAACAAAGTGGCTCCACATGGCAGATGTCCGGCCTTATCTGGCCGCTCCATCAGCCCCCTGCAGGCCTGAGCTCTGAGCCTTCAGCGAGCATGCTCGCTCTGCTCCACCCTATGGTACACATACATCATAGGGCCTGTCAGGGAGATGTGTATTATTCCCACATTCCTGGTGACCAGGCCCATACATATATCAAAGGCTGGCCTCTGACAATCTGCTTTTGTGAGGGGAGATGCAGCGATAAGACGGCCGGCGTTCTCAAGGAGCCGCTCTCAGGCACAGTCATGCACCGCTGATTTGTGGGCCTCATGCTCGGGTTCTGTTGACTCTGAGTGTGTGAGAGGAGCGTTTGGGTACAGCTGTAAATAAAACATGCGTTCGGCTAGACACTTGTGTCAAAGTTTGTTCCCATGACCCGGAGGAAGAGCAGATTCGGTGACATTCCTGCGTCCTGCAGCTATAAGAGCTGCTGGGTGAGAGCGTCCACATGTGCTGCTGCTGCAGGATCACGATGTAAATCCAACCGGTCTCGGCTGGTTTCTTTATGAGTCTGTGTGCTTGACATAAAACTGCCCGACAGAGTGAACATGCGAGCCCTTTGAGAACCACATGCTGATAGCACACACAGAACACATTTATACTTCCTGACTGCTGAGTTTCATGTGAAATTAGCTGGTTTTTCTTTCCGTTACCTGGGCACACGTGGCAACAGGTGTCCTTGTTCCTGACGGGAGTCTGGCAGAGAGCGGGGGGACACACTTCAGTGTCGCACAGGACGCGTCCCTTCCTGCAGGTGCAGCGCGTGCACTCGTCCAGGTTCCAGGTCTCCCCCTCCACGTAAAACTCCCCGCCGGGCGCTCGGCACACCACCATGTCCATCCCCTCTGGCTGACCGCTGCCTGACTCATCTACAACAGAGAGAAGGAGGGAGGGGACGGCAGGAAACAATCATGTGAGTGCTATCAAATTCACATTCTGCTCTGTGCCAAACAAACAACATCTGACACACAGCGGAGTGAAGAAAGCATCCTGGGAGCAAACAGACGAGGACGGAGACCACTAGGCATTAAAACGACGCCTCGGGCAGTTTCGGGTGGTGTCCAAGTTGTGTTTTGACACTAGTGAAGTTGAAAACATGTCCCCGTCCAGCAGAGTAGCAGACATCTGCAAAGAGTTAGCCTGTTGTCCCCCGACTGCAGAGTGTGTGCAGCTTCTGAAAGTTGTAGACATTCTTTCACTTCTAAATATTTGAACAGCCAACTGAGTCACTCCTCCATAAATACCCGCATGAGTCGGAGGGTTGTGGATAAAAAAAAAGAAGTTTGGGTGTGGATCAGTGTGGCGTCCTTTTTTAGAGGAACAGACAGAGACGCTGTGTTTCAGAGAGGAGACTGTATGTTGTGTTTTAGTTACGATTATGCTCTAGAAAGTAATCAAGTATCAAAGAAAGTCCTTAAATATCATCTGTGGATACATGTAGAACAAACTTGACTCTGTTTATTGTCTCTTGTTTCAGTCAGACTGATCTTACATCTCTGCTCTACTCAGCGTTCAGGTGAGTAAACTGTAAACCTCCAGATAAACCTGCATCTACTGTCCACTACAGCGCTCATCATGCTCATGTTCATGTTTACTGCAACTGGCAAAACACACGTTGTAGCTAACGGTTTGGCTAAGGCCAGATTATATGAACATGTCGGTACAGAATCCAATGGAAAACATTGTCACCACATTCCCAGATCTCATCGATTAACTTGACAAGTCCAATGTCCTGGTTACCAACAGGAATAATGTCCACAACTACTAAAATAATGGTAAACAGTACAGAATCTAATGTAAAAATGATAAAATTTTACTCAAATTATTCCTGCCTGGTCTGAAAAACTTCAACCACGTCCTCGACACACTGAGTTGAAGTGTTAAAAAGCATAAAGAAACAAAAAAAGAAGAAATTAACGCAAACTAGTTCCTTTTTTTTTTATTGTGAACTTCGATATGAAAATTGGGAATGACTGAAGTGAACTAGTATAATACTAACACTGGTAGAGTTTCTATTTTTTAAAAGATAATAAGATTTTCAAAGATACTTCAAGTTGATTTGGACATAATTTCCACTGGGAGTTTGTTTTTTAGCTCTCTGTCAAAATTCACATATCTCACTAATAATTTGATTGAGTCCAATGTCGTTATAACCAACAGGAATAATAACCACAGCTATAAAAACGATGGTAATCAGTGCAGAATCCAATGTAAGAAACGGATCTGAAAACATCAGCCACGTCCTCGGATTAAAGTGACACATTGAGTTAAAGTGTTAAAACTAGAGAATAACGGCCACAACTACAAAAATAGTAACAATATCCAGGAATTCTCCTCTAAAACTGGAGGAATAAAGCATAAAGTCACATGACTTACCCTCACAGGTGGGGCAGCACTGGTCAGGCCTGACCACCGGGTTGGAGCAGCTGGGCACGGGGCACGATATGAGCACGCACATCTCCCGCCCCGAGTGGCAGTAGCAGTCGCGGCAGCCGTCGTGCCAGCCGGCGCCCTCCTCGTATCGGTGCCCGTTGGAGGTGAGGCAGTAGCTGGGCGCCGGCGCCGCGGCCGTGGTGCTCGGGACGTGGCCGCTCTCTGCACACATGAAAGGCGCAGACGTTACTGGGCTGACAGCGAAAACTTCAAAAAGCTGCTCGGGCGAAGGAGCCCATAAACCCACTGTGGAAATTTCATTAAGTGCATTTATGATTTACAGTAAAAGGGCCCAGAATTATTGTCTTAGGTCCAGTTTCATTAGAGGCCGAAGTGAGAGTGAGTGGTTCAACACTGGAACATTCAGCACTCAGGAGTATTTCATCTGCACATTTATGCCCTAATAATCAATTTATAATCCAGCCACAAATAAAGCGCCGTAAATTTGCCCCAATTTCGTCAACTGACAGAAACATTGAGGGCTAAAGACGCTGTGAAGGGCCAGTAACAGGTCCCAGTATGTGTCTTAAAGCAGAGGTTCTCAACTGGTCTGGCTTTTGGGACCCACCATCATCCCACAAGACAAGACCCAAAATGAGGAAAATGTTGAACAAAAAGACACAACATTACCAAAAAATGACACAAAATTACCATGAAAAAGACACAAAATTACCAAAGAAGACACAACGTTTTCCAAAAAAAGGCACAAAATGATCAGAAAAAGATGTTAAATGACAGAAAAAGGCACAAAAACCCTAAAAAAAAGACACAAAATTACCCAAAAATACATGAAAACAAACAGAGTGAATAGACGGCATAAAAAAAATCCCCTTCAAAATAAAACCACAGGATTTTTTTGCCCAGGTAAAGGCCCACGAGCCCCTGAAAACGGGTCCGCGACCCACTTTTGGGTCCCGACCCACCAGTTGAGAATCACTGTCTTAAAGGATCCACTGGGATCTAGAACAAACAGCCAACTGTACCAGTTCAGGCACACGGCTCTTCTTCTTCTTCTCTTTTATTTAAATCTTTAAAACACACAAAAAAAGAAGTTTCCTGCCCCTAAATATTTCAACAGCCCACAGAGAGACTCACACAGGGTTCAGCATCAGGTAAACAGCAGCTTATAGGTGCAGTGTTTGTTCAGATCGGCTCACCACACACGAGTATATTTGAAGCTGAAATATTTATAATGCAGCTAAACTGGCTAAATAAACACACCACATGAAACGTGGCGCAGCAGAAATATCACATCTGCATACTGGCTTGAACCGTCTGGGCTGAGGGAATCTAATTAGAG
>CAFUXE010000468.1:579126-594080 GCA_903364295.1 Serranus cabrilla
GGGACGCTCATTATTAAATTACAGTCTATTCCAAGTTTAAATGCACAATCATGGTTGCTGGCCACGCCACAGATCATCTACATTTGTGTCCTCACACTGATTCAAACAATATCCTGTTTAAAAATGTCTCTTTGAGTTGTAAATCAAAGAGAAAAGAGCCTACTAAAGCTGCAACCTAGTGCCAAATCACTGCTGCCAAGTGTATTGTCATGCCCCTGAGCTGAGAGTGAATGAAGCTTTGAGGAGAAGAAAGAGCAGCTGAACATGACTCCTCTCCTGGCAGTCAAGAGCCCCTCAGACCTGGGGAGCTGCTCCAGGCAGCCACAGACAAGGTAAACACTGACACAGTCAGGACTTAACTGACATGTGAATAGCGATGCCCTCGAGCCACTTAAAGGAAGCGGATGGCTGCTCACAAACTGACACCTACAGCTCTTTTATTGCACTCAGAGAGCTAAAAATGCAGCTCATGTGATTTGATAAAAAAAAGAGACACTACCCACCTTTACATACTCCAGTTTCAGGGATTATAGCTGCTCCTGTTTTGTTAACAGACGCGCAGGTCAGCCCCAGGGCGCAGTAGCCGCGCGCCCAGTCCTGCCCGCCGCAGGGCTCCCACTCCAGCCGGGCACACTGGTCACAGCATCCGCACGGATCCCGGGCTAAGGTCCGGCCACCTTCGCAGCCGTGCGGGGCTTTGTTGACGGGACAAGTCCGGACACCGCACGGCGTGCACTCATGAGCCGCGAGCGCCCGCACCAGAAAAAGCACATTCAATAACACAACGGAGCACTTGCTGAACATGTTTTTAAAAAAACACACACACACACAAAATAAAAAGATTCCCAGAGAAATAGTCCGCTTGTGTCAGATGGAAAGCCACATGAACTCGCCCGCGGTGCACGCCACTACATGGAGCTCCAAAGTTGCAAAGTCTTCTTTAAAGTTTTGTGATTTTTAAAAAAAAAAAAAAGACCACGAGACTAAAGTGTGCGTTTGAAGTGGCAGCAATATCCAAAGGTTCACAGTACGCAGGTAGACGCGCGTCTCGAGCGTCTCCTCTGATGAAGTAACATGTAGAAATCCCGCACCGTCCGCTGAGCGCTGCTGCTGCTACTGACAGCGACGCACGAGAAACGCAATCTGACTCTTAAATTTGACATACAGGCATATAGAAATTAGCGGTGCACCCCTCCCCCTGACTGACACAGGCTCCGACCAGTCACAAGGAGCGAAAGGAGGGAGGATTTGAACTGATGTCTCCCCGCTCGGCGAGTCGGCTCCGTGTTGCGCAATGATGCAACTTTGAAAGCCTGCAATGTAAGTTGCGTTTCTGCGTCATATGCTGTAAATCACTGCCTCTATGTGAGCTTATAAACAGTTTAAATACTTAACATGTGGGGAAGCGCTGTGTTTAAAGGGGACATGTGCTCATTTTAGTGTTTTGGGTGTCTAATAAAACATGTTTGCACGCTTTTATGTTTAAAAATATCACATTATTTCTCTCATACTGTCTGTCTGAATGCTCTGTTTTGTCTCTTTAAGGTTTCCTGATGAAAAAAGCTGTGTCTGCTCTGACTGGCCGGTTTTTCCAGATTAATATTAACAGCAACATAACTGCAGTCCTCAGGTAATCATAGCTCTTTTGTTCTCCCCTCAAAAACGTCAAAATAGGGCGTTTGTACAGGCGGCAAAAAACGACCCATATTTATGTTTTAGACTGTCCTGCGCAGGAGAACGAGGTTATTGCCCCATTTGAAAACAGAAGTAAACAATTTCGACATAATTTACGCCAGTCAGGTCACCCTTTTAACTACTTCACTTCCAGCATTTACGTACATTTTTAAACTGTCTTTATAACTAAATTAGGACGGCTTTGCTAGCTAATGTTAGAGATATAACACTGTCAAGAGGCAACAGTGTTTTTTGTATGTGAAATAAAACTTTAGTTGCTATCTTCGTCATTATTTCCAATGTTACCTGTTTTTGCTATTCATTTCAGTTAGCCTTTGACATATTTCCGGAGTTCAAATCAGAATTATTATTATTTTTTTTTAGTAACTTGCATTCCAGGAGGGAAAAGCATATTTCTTCAATCTTATAATATGGTCAAATATACTGCTATGACTGCTATCTGAAGCAAGAACATGATGTTTCATGCATTTAAATGCTCTTTAATTATTTTATGTCAAATATACACAGATGATTTGTTATTAGTATTATTTTGTCTAATTTGAGGTATTGTGAAGTAATAAGGCTACAACAAGAGTAAATTTCAAGATAGAAAGGTCCGTGAGGTGGTGAAGTGCATAAAGTGTCTCCATGAATTGATCACTCTGATACTTACTCAGTATTTATATAGCACCTAGATCTTCTTTTTTACAATATTTGGCCTTTAAAGCTATTTTTTTATTATAAGAAAAGCCTGAGTGGCTTTATATTCAGTCCTTTAGGTCATAGTATTATACAATAAAAATATAAATCACTTACACACACTAATAGAGGAGGTTAAACTATAATTTACCTAATTAAAGAATATAAAACCATGCCAATAAAATGCGGTCCTTTGCTCATTAAGATCATATATTTTATGCAGCAGAGAGTTTACAGCCCGGCTCTGCTCTCACCAACCTCGTAATTGTTCTCTATCTCTGCTGCCATAAAGTCTGTGGAGGCCCTAAATCAAACACTATCAGGGCTGTATATCATTCCACAGCTTTACCTTCTGTGTGTGGATGAGTGCGTGCCTGCTTGTGTTTGTAGGTATCCAATTGTGTATGCAGGTGGCTCCGGAAAGGCAAAAGGTCATGTGCTGTTTGTTGAAGCAGTGTTTGTGTGCTTACATTGGCAGATGGATGGTGTGTGTGGGCAGCGGGCACAGCTGGAGGCTGATTGTGTCAGTGCCACAGAAGCTGAGGACCTCGGGTAAGCAACACAATGCGTTTTAAAAACACTGTTTGTCCTCCTTTTCTGCTGCACTAGTGAGCAAGAGCAGAGCGGACAGATCTTTTTTTTTTCCCACGGTGACAGATCATGTAGTCTTCAGGTCCAGTCAAGTGTGATGGTAACACTTAAGTCTGCTGCATGCAGCCGGCTGCCAACTCTGAGCAACTAACACGAATAACTGGGAAGTAAATGATACAATAATAGATATCACATATCAAAAATATGATTAGGAATAGTCCAATATTTGGGATTTTGGAAGCGTTTCCCCTTCAAACACCATCATCCGTGATGATTTTCCCCACAATGTCAACACACAACAGCACCTCCTTCATTTGCAACATCTGCCTGGAGCCACCGGCTCCAACACAAACACAACATCCAGGAAACAAGCCCCGCAGCACGCATAATCAGCGCTTGCAACACAACTCGGCTCTTGTCCTCCGGCTCGCCCTCCACCCTCCCTCGCTCCGTCCCCTCCTTAAAGCTCTTGTCAAATGGGCCGACCCGCTGACCGCTGGCCGGACACCCACTGCTGGTTGACGACAGATCAGACCAGGACCTCGGAGAGCCGCGGTTTCCATTCACTTGCAGAGATTGTGGCCCAGCGGCGCTGACCTATTTGCCTGGGCGATGGGCTTTCAAACGGGGCCAGCTGGCTCCTCTCTCTCCCATCCTGCTATCATGGACCAGGGGTTTGTTTTTGCCAGCTGAAAAGGTCGCCGCAGCACCTTGTGCTCCTCTTTCTGTCAATCTATACCAGTAATTAGATGTAGAAACTCTAGAGGAACATAAAGGGGGATTTTTTTTTGCAGCAGCAATCAACAATACATTGACTGAGTCCAAACTGGAACACGCCCTCTGAGCGTATGTCCTGTGTCAAATGTTGCATGAATTTGGCATTTGGAAAACTTCCCTTAACGTTGAGTTTGGCGTCAAACACCACATTGTCATTATCCATCATTTGTGCCTTGTTTTTGTTTAAAATAAGTGCTGAATTAGGTCCCAAACAAAGCTAATTAGACTTGTTGAGTACAGCCTGGTGCCTGTGAGATTATGGGGAGAAGTTGGGTGCTAATGATGTTCAGAGTGAGTGAAAATAAAGCAGGAAGGGCACCAGTTTCTCCTACACTGACATCCCTGGTGTGTAATTTGGCCTGATGGTCCCTGTTAGATGGAGGGGGGGAGATTGGACGACCTCTCTCAGTCATCCACCCTGCTGCTGCTCGTCTGTCAGGCTGGTGTTGAGGAGGTGTTTCTGGGATGTAGATGGGTGTGAATGATGGTTTGGAGGTGAGCTAACTGGCATGCGGCTGAGGGTGACACGGGGCCGAATGTGGAGTGTGATGTGGAGTGTTGAGTGCGTGCCGAGTGGACAGCGTGCGGCACACCTGATTACAAGTCCTCAGGATGTGCTCGGGGATTCGTCCCCGTGTACAGTGCTGGTTATCGGGCCCTTGCTTAGCTTATCTGTGAGCGCATGGTGCTGGACTGAAACATACTTTGCAGATCCAGGCCAAGAGGTGGGGGCAGAATGACAGAAAGAGCTCCTTTTTAAATGCAGAGTATTTAATATGAAGGCCTGATTCAAACTCAAGCAGATGAGATCATCTGTTTTTTATACAAGCAGCCAACAGAAGATAATAAAAAAACACAATATACATGATGAAGCGTGTGAACAAACCAAAACTTTGCAGAAAATGAGCCAGAAAGATCAAAAACACAATGATTTTCCTTTTACGCAGACGGATATACAGCGTATTGAGGTAATACATGTCAGAGATGATTACTTCTCTTTTCCATTACTGACATCCAGAGGGACTTTTGTTTCTCTCTTTGCGCTCTACATTTGTTTGGACCTCTGTAGAAAGAGGTCGGAAACAGTCGGAGGAGTCCAACAGAAAGAGAAACTCCTCTTGCAGGAGATCAGAAACACAAAAACACGGACTTTCTTTATCCTCCGTCCTCGACTCCTTCTCTCTCACCTCTCTGCTCCTCCAGTCTGTGTTTTTTTTCTCTCTCTGTGAGGTCTAGTCCAGTTGCTGTTTTCCAAGCGAGGACTGTAATAATGTGTTTTGACACTGTCGGGTCTCCTGCTGTCTTCTTCCCTCTGTCTCGCAGGACCCCCAGAGTCCTCGCAGCAGCAGTGATACAGAACTACACGTCTCCCTCCTCCCTGCTCGCTCTCGCTCTGAGCAGTTAAAGGGTTCAGTGGGTTCAACCGGCCCTGAGGGTTAGCACTTCACTTTTGTCTTTGTAGTCAGTGACTTGGCTGTTTTCTGTGAGGTAATGGGGCGAGGACGTAAAACTCAGCAGATGCCTGGTCATTTAGTGAGTGGAGCATCCTAAATATCGACACGTAAACCACCGGGAGTGTTTTCACATCATGAAGATTGAAAGGCGGATGAGATTGGATCGGTGATGGTAGATCAGTCCTTTACCTGAATCCTTTATTTCTACAAAAAGTTATGCACATACCCATGCAAACGTTAGCTGTGAGCCAGGATGTGCAGAGTGACAAAGTCTGCCAAGGTGTCTTAAACCTGCATTTTCTGTTATGGCCAGCAGGGGGCGACTGCACTGGTTGCAAAAAGAAGTCAGACTGTATAAAAGTTTCTTTCAGTGCCAACATGAGGTTCACATTTCAGATTTAGTGTCAAATGTCTCAGCAGCTATTGGATGGTTTACGGTATAAATAGCTGAAGACGTTATTGCTCCCTGAGGTTGAACTGTGACAACTTTCAACAATAATTAGAGCAGATTTAAATGTGTAAATAACTCATGTAAACGTTAGCTGTAAGTCAGGACTGACAGGGCTGCCTTCAAGAAAGAAATCAGGCGGCAAAGTAAAGAGTGACAGGGATGAGGTCAGGGGTCAAACGGCAAAGTGTCCCTGAACCTGCATTCTTTATCACGGCCAGCAGGGGGCGACTCCACTGGTTACAAAAAGAAGTCAGATTGTACAGAAATCTATGAGAAAATTCACATTTTGAATTTTGTCAACTATTGGATAGTTTACCATATAATTTATAACATTAAAACATTATTGTTTCCCTGTTTGAACTGTCTTAACTTTTATTATAGCACCATCATCAGAGCAGTAAGCAAATATATCGGCTTATGTCCAAATGCCTGCAAAACTAGCTGCTAACATGCACCGCAAACATGGTTCAAGCATCGCCGCTAATGTGTCTGTAAACACTGTTTCTGTACCGTCAGCAATGGATAAAGTATCACAGTTGAAGCCAGCCTTCTGGTGCTAATACAACTGTAAACTCTACCCCACACACAGTGTCGACTTACAGCGTTTACTCTCACCGTGAGACATCAACACTTTCTGAAAGTGCTGTGATGACACACAGGGTTTCTGGGTTCGATTGGCACGGGGACCCGCTATGACTCAGCCCCGGACCCTTCCTCCAGTCATGGCTCGGATCCTCTGGGCTCCTCTCTCTCGGCTGTGAGATCCTGGGACCTTGTGCGGCGAACGGCCACCAGCTTGTTTGACATTTATAAGTGGCGTACTTGCTCACCCCGGCCGTGCTCCGGAGGAACGTTAAGTGGACCTCTCAGAAGTTTTAATCTGGAAATCTATGTGAAGATGAGGAATTCCTCAGTGGATTGGGACCTAAAAGAGCCATTGTGTCCCGTTCCCACAACACCTGCCCGGTGTAATCTTCCCTTTCATACACGGGATCATCGAGACGATAGAACGAGTCAGCGGCAGGAGGTCTCTGGTTACAGTGAATGGGCCGAGTGCAGCTGTAACCCAGATTTCCTACCTGGTCTACTTTTAGTGGGTGTAGCTGGAAATATTTATCATGTAAATGAACTGAAACTGTCTTTTGTATGGAAGTTTCAATAGGTCTGAAGTGCAGTTTTGTCTGGAAAAAGGTTCATATTTACAAGCAGATTATTTGGTATTCAATGTGGATTATCTTCTCAACCACAAACAAAACACTTTCATGTATAAATATGAATTATTTCAGCTTTAAAACACATCACGCTTGCTTCTATTCTGATGCGGAGCGACTCTCTCTGACCTCTTTGAGTGGCTCCACTTGTGTCATCACATGTCACTCATGTGTTAAAACCATCTCAACCTTTTGGTCTTCCTCGCTGGAAGTTGTGTCCCTGTGGGAAAAGCTGCAGAAGAATAATTTTTTTTGCATGTTCTTCATGTTTAAATCTTCGAATTAGTGTTGAAATTTATACATTTTTTTCAAGAAATATTCAACACCAGTGTTTCTGTTGCAGACAAGCAGCAGCATCTGGGGCTGTATCTCAGATTTTACAGTACAATTCGCAGTTATTTTAACATTTACTCAAGTTCTTTACTTAAGTACAACTTTGAGGTTCTTGCACTTTACTCTCGTAGTTTTGTTTCATGTAACTTTATACTTCTACTGAGGAAAATATTGTACTTTAACCTACTTCTCCTACTCCTGTACTTCTATTTATTTTAAGGATCTGAATACTTCATCCACCACTGGATATCACAACAATTGGAATATAAACTCTCACAAAACAAGAACTTTAGCGAACAAAAGTTAGTAATCCGGCAACGCTTTCACTCATCAAATATCAGCTCATTATCCTAAATAATTTGTGAGTCCTCTTAATGAAAATCAATCAAGCCAAGAAGCCTTTTCTTATGAATAATGGAAATACAATTAACTCCCTGTCCTTGCAGCTCATTCTCTTGATTAAACCGTATGAAGTCCCGCTCTAACTGCAGCAGACACCTTATACACACAGAGGCGCTTTCTGTGGGCTGAGAGGGAGGATCTGCAGGTAAAGGTGCCAGATTTACAGGCAGATCTCCAGCTGGCAGAGGAATGTCACAACCTGTGTTTCAGCTGTAAAATCTGACATAATTACAGTGCCACTAACTCAAACATTGAGGTGAAACAACCACCTTGCGAGGGGAAAATGATCACTGCTTAATGTTATGTCTGGGACGCAGATTTACTCCTGTCTTTGCGGGGGGAAGGAGAGGCGGCGGGAGCAAGAATGTGAGAAATGTGCGAGTTCTCTGACCTTTATGAAGGTGAAGCAACGGGTTGACATCATTACCGCAGCCGGCATGTGTGTGCATGCAGTCACATGGGCCAAAGGAAAGTAGATACAGGTCAAACGAGGGGGAGAGTGTACGTTATGTTAGCGTGTGTTATAAATACTTCTGTGAATCCATAAACTTCATGTTTACACGACTTATAAAACACACATCACAGATGGAAAATGCTCGAACTGTCACTTTAGGGCAAACGTGAGAGTGGAGAAGAAGTCTGTGTTTTAAAAAACTAGGTCAACATTTTGCTTCCTTTAACAGAGTAAGATGAGATGAGATGCATTTCTGTCTGTTCAGTAAGAAGCTGGAACTATAAAAATATTGGACAAAGTCACACTGATGTCACCCATCGGTTTGAGGCCTGGAAAACGGATTTTTTTTCGTTCACCATCTTGTTGTTTTTTGGGTTATTTTGCAACCAGTGAAGAACATCAGGAGCCAGAATGAGGCAAAGTTATCAGCTTTTTAGCCGACTTTTTAGAGTGTCTTTTAATCCAACCAAACACTAAATAAAACATTCAATGCACCAAAATGTTACAGCTAACTTGCCTGTTTAAGGGGTCAAACTTTCAGCCTGTGGGAGCGACCTGTCGTCCCGCCCTGCAGCACAACCTGCTTTATCGTCTATTTTAATCTAAAAGACACTATAATTTACAAAACTAGCAATTTAAACCATAAACTCATTAGGAAAATGTTTACTGAGGTAATAAATGAAGTGAGAAGAAGGGTTGTTTCCATAGACTTTGCCCCCTGCTGGCCATTACAAAGAATGCAGCTCAATTAACTTAGCTTAGCTTAGCTTAGCTTAGCTTAGCTTAGCTTAGCCTAGTTTAGCTTAGCTTAGCACAAAGGCTGGAAACGGGGAAATAACTAACCTGGCTCTGTTGAAAAGTAACAGAATCAGCCTAAAAACACCACTAAAGCTCACTGATGAACATCCTATGTGTAGAAACGATGGTTTGTGGTTTTGGCAAAGACATTTGAACCTAATCGGGGTTTCCTTCCTTTCCAGTATTTATGCTAAGCTAAGGTACATGCTGAGGCTGAGGTGTATTGGCGCAAACAAACAAAGTACAAAATATAAATATATATATTAAGGCAAAAAGTCAAAGTTAAGTTAAGTTAAGTCAAAAAACAGCAGCATTAATAAAGAAAATATGAACAATAAAAAAAGTCAACATGCAAACAATATTCAAAAAACATATATATAAAAAATAAATACAGTTTTTTAAATGAGGCGATGAGCTTTGCAAACAGGAATGTGCAAGTTTACAGTGTTTATATCAACAATGTGAAAGTGTGCATTACATTAATGGTATAAAAAAGGATAAAAGTCATAAAATGACCCCAAAAGCTACTTAAATATTTTTTTAATTTTTATTCTGACAATGTGAAACTTGTACATTATGCTTTACTAAATTAAGCAAACTTAAAATTTGAATTGGAGACGGAGAAATTAGTTCAAAACTTAGTCACCAGAGAAAGAGGGAAAACCTGTTGAAATGACCTTTTTCTCTTTGTGTAGTGCTGCCACCGTGTGGTGGAATACAGGCAGTGCAGCTTCACCTCGTCCCATATTGTTCAGGCTCATTTTATCACACATAACATCAACATAAAGATAATTCTGCCTGCCAGCCGGCTCACGTGTAAAAGGGGGGACATCTAAAGACAGGAAGCCTCTATTCCTCCTGGGCCCAGGTTCTCTACCGGCTCAGTCACACACTCTTCCTGTTTTTCTCTCACCACAAACCACCAACAAACAATAGTAGGAAGGGGTCTGCGCTTTGTCTAGACGGCGATCCGTCAGCTGCGTCTGATCTGATTCACTGTGCAGCTCAACAACAGCTACGACAGCTGACCTGTCGGTCCGAGGTCAACGAGACGGAGTGAGACAGGATCAAACAGGGAGGACGGCTTCCTACAGGCTGCATGAGCGTTAATACACAAAAACACGTCTGGCAGTGTCACATGTTTATCGTATGCTGCTGCTTTAGTTCTGCTGTTACCCACCAAAGAGGGAGCTGAACAGAAAATAATGTTAATAAAACGAATATATTTGGTCCAAAAAGCATTTTTGGACATTTTTGAAATGGCTGTAAAATAAAACAATTACATAATAAAACAATCACTACAGATAACTGGCTAAAAATATTTTAGTTAGCTACTGAACCAATTTAACCACTTTATGAGAATAATTTATGATATCCACTCAAACAGTATTTAACCCTCCTGTTATGTTCGTTTCTCAGGATCAGCAATAATGTTCCTGGGTCAGAAACCAAAAAAATCACAATAAACATTATTTATATCTTATTATTAATTCCATCATTAACCATTTCAATCAACATTTAGTGTCATGGTGTTCTTTACCTCTCCCAGATAAGAGTTAAATGACAATAATTCACTAGTTTATCATAAATAATGCAAATAATACAATGGTTTTACATGAGATTGATTAAAAAAAATTATTATTTTACATTTTAAATTGTTGGAAATTTTGAAAAGAAGAAATTTAATTCCGAAAAAATACTTAACTGGAGGGTTAAAAGGTCAAATTGGGGGAAAAGTTTAAACTCTGCAGGCAGGATGATTAAATGTTGAGGGATGTGCATGTTAATTGTTTTAACTTAATGCTAAATTGTCCATAAATAGCTGATTTTGTCCATAACGATCTTGGATTTGTCAAGAAAAACTTGAATAATTAAAAATACTTCATTTATTAATTTAATTAATTATTCAGCATAATTTACAAATGCATGTAAATGTATTAATGGACACACTTTAAGGTGAATTTTGATGCTTTTCGTCCCAATATTCTCCTACTTTGTGAGATTTATAGACTAACTATTGTACTGTTACTGTACTGTTTTTGTTGCAATTGCACCATTTTATCAATAGAGGGCAGAATGATACAACTCTCCACTATCCAGGGTTTCTTTAAGGTCACTGCAAAGATGTAAATTTAAAATTCACGGCACAGTGAGGTGATTATCGATCAGCGCAGGTCAAGTAAGAACACAAACTCATCTGACAGAGAAAGAGTTTTAACTTTCATCATTAGTGGTTTTCCTGCAGGGCAGCAGAATGCCTCATTATTCAGAGAATCAACGATGCAGAAACAACAATAAGATCACGCTGCAAACTTTCTTTTAAGCATCATCAGTGCAGGATTTTGGCAGTTTAGTGCAACCAAACCTCTGCTTTCATATCACCAGAGAAGAAGAAGCATTAGAGAAACGTTAGTGAACTGAACTGACTTCATGCGGTCTGTGGCTCAACAGATACCAGCAACACCCTTCTCTCTCTGAATCCTCCAGACTCCTCTGACTCATTTCTTAACTAACATTCGACATGACTGGTCCAGCATGCAGGCTGCTAATGAGGATGTGTGTGTGTGTGTGTGTGAGAGCCAGTGTTAAAGAAGTAGGTATAGGGGCAGACTTTCTGGAGCCGACTCCCACATGCCCCCTGTCATTGGTCAGAGCAGCCCCGGCTCTCTGAGCAGATGGTGTGATAAGAGAAGCAGAGAAAATGAGAGGTGCGACAGGAAAGAGGGTGCAAACGTGTGAGAGGAGGGTGAAAGAACGGAGACAAAGGAGAGGGAGAGAGAGCAGAAAGTCTTGCCCTGAGGTGTCGTTTCTCTGTCTGCACTCGGTGCACGGAGGCCAACAACAGTGTCATACACAGCTGAAGACATTCGCTGGCAGCCAAGAAGCACATCTGGATTCCTCATAATGAAACGCAGTAGGCTGCAAAGTTTTCCTGTGCAAATATACAGTAGAGAGGGCAGGCACTGAGGGGAGGTGTGCTTTGCACAATCGCACGAGAATTAATTAACTTTTTTTTTTTTTTTTTTATCACATCGTCACCGTTTTAGACACTGACGGACGGATGATTTGCCATCCAGCTGTCAGCGAGTGGAAGCGTCTGTGTGTGTGTCTAATCCTGCACCGGCTGCACCGGCTGCCAGCCACAGGGCGAAGAATCCAACATTTCACGCTCTTATTACGTATTTACTGCTTCCAAAATACACCCGATACACACACACATGCACACACTGTCCAATCTGCCTCCTCCTCTTTTCAACATCCTTGCACAATACAGAAGAGTTGCACTCGGGTTACTCGCTCAGGTCGGACCTCTCGATTGCTCCCCAGGGCTGTTGGGAAGAGAAGAGGTGGAGGAAAAAAAAAAAAAGAGGAGATGATGGAAGGAAGGCCCACAATAACAGTCTGTTTCCTCGCATGTTGGGGCCTGCAGCCTAACCTACTGCACCTGTTGTGGAGGCTCACACTTACAGGAGAGTGATACGTTGGGGGGTGCAGGGAGAGGTCCGGGTGGTGGTCTAGTGTGGCACCTGTATCATGGCGCACAGCCAGCTGGGAGGAGGCCAAGCCTGGACGCAACTCAATGCACTTTGTCAGTATCCACTCACACTCTGGGTGCACTTGACGACCCCTGCAGCCTCCCTGTACATGTGCCCCCCCACCTGCCTCGTCTCACTAGGTAATTGGGTAAGTGTGTAACAAGGTTGGTCATGGGTATCGGGGGTGAACGTGACCCAGGCTGCACCGCGACCGTTTGTGGATCTGTTTATGATTTGGGGGGGTGTGTGAGGAGTGGAGCTGCGTGCGGTAGCTCTCACATTTAATTTGGGTTCGAGCTGCAGGATTGTAATATGAATCACTCACATGGGTTTTATTGGTTTCTGTGTAATCACGCGTCGCTGCAGTGTGTTTAATTTAACAGCCCGAGCAGCGTGTTACATGTTAAAGCTTGTTGTAATTGTTTTGAAAAGTTAAAAAGGAGAGTGTGTGACTTTTTGGGACCCGTCTCTCTCGGAGCCCCCTCGGCCAGACATATGATCCTTTCAAGTTTCCGTGGAGAACAGCCTGTCTTGCCAATATTCCTCAGGGGACTGCCGCCTCTTTTCTATCTGACTGGCTTTCTTTTCCAGCAGTTCTCTGTAGTCGTCACTTCAGACACGAAGACGAGCAATCTCCCTTTTTGGTTGCATCGCATTTTGTGGTCTTGCTGACATGTTTTCCTGCTGGGACGCTCCGTCACATCCATCATTACCAGAGGAGCTTTCTGTCTTGCCCTTTCTCTCTAACTCTCCTCTGATTGGCGCATTAGTGAGATTGTGTGACCACATCATCAAGAGCAGTAAGCGTAGCGTGGAGCTTATTATCCCTCATTGCCTTCGCCAGGAACAGGAAATGAACTAAGCAGCGAGGCCGGCGGCTGTTCCAGAGCTCGGCTCCTCCCGGGGGTTCGCACTACAGTGATTACGCGACTTTTTATACCAACTAACCAAAACACAATTACCCAATTCACTTAACTGCATTTTACATCTGTGTAATAGGTTGCAGTTGGTTTTGATATCTTGAGGTAAGATTGTGGGGGACATTTAAAGGAGTGTGTTTTTAGTTTTTTTTTCTAGATCTGGTTACATTTTATGAGATTTGTTTTATATTTATAGTTCAGATAATATGTATAATTGCAGGCTGTTCTCATTTACTGTTTGTAGGTATAAAGTTAGACACTCATTCAGGAGGAGGAGCTTATAACGAGCCATTAACTTTTTTTTGATACATGTCGACCTCTAGTGGCTGTCGTAATTATTGCACACAGTTTAGAAAAAGAGCCAAATTAAACCTCGAAAGAACCGGCATATTACTTCCTAATGATGTCACATTATAAAAAGATGCTAAAACAGCTAAAATACTGGTTTGAAACAGTTTTTCTTTAACTACTAAAACCGCAGATACGGTCAAATATATGTAGTATGAAAATATTAAACTAGAAGTTATCCTCATTTGACTTCTTATATGAAATATTCACAACCTGTGCTCGCATTTGCAACATTGAAAAATCTTCATTGAGTATGATTTTGTTTCAAATACATGTTTGAAAACCTGTTTTAATGTTTCTTATGTGGGTTTTTTTTGCATTTAAAATGGTGAAAAATGCCCCAAAACTCCAAAAACGAAGTCACGCCCAAAGCAGAGCGGAAAACTTAGAGATCCTGACACTCATTTGACCTGAAAAGTAACTAAATGTGGTGAAGTAAAAAGTTCAATATATAATCTAATATGTGTTGAAGTAGAAGTATAGAGTTACATGCAACAACATGCATGACATGATGCTGAAAACACACCCTGCAGTAGCAAAGTGCAGCCGATTAATTCTGGAAATATTTTAGATTTAAGATATTTTTTGGCCAGTTTACGGCTTTATTTGATAGCAGCAGAAACAGAAAGAGAGAGACAGATATGAAGACATGCATGAAAGGACTCAGAGTCTGATTTGCCAAGGACTTAATGGTTAATGGGCTCTATCAGTGAGCCACCGTGCCACCCCGCCAAAATAAAAGTTCTTAGTTTTAAGATATTTTTTGGCCAGTTTACGGCTTTATGTGCTAGTGGCAGAGAGAAAGATTGGAATACATGCAGGATAAGGTTTAAAAACTAAGCCTTAATGGTTAATGTACTCTACTGGTAATCCACTAGCCTGTCCCGCCAAAATAAATGTTGGGTATGGCTTCTTCCCACTTGAAACACACAAACTTGTGGCTGCAGAATAAGGTAATTATTGTGTTGTTTGACTTGACACTAAGTAGGTGAAGTGTGTGAGGATCAGGCTGCCAGGTAAACCTGCCAGAACTCCATATAAACACGTCTTCCTGCTGTTTCCTCAGCTGTCAGGGGGCATTACTCTCCTCTCTCTTTACCTTTTCTTTATTTCCTTTATTCTGTGTTCCCTCAGAGGAACCTCAAGCCCCTCCATCCAGCACGTCACTTTCTATTAAATGCCTTCTCCTTTACTCCATCTATTTACTTCATGGTGTACGTCTCTACCTCTCTGTGTCCCTTTCAACTCTTTCTCTCCCCCGCTCCCTCCCCCCTCCTCCCTCTGTTTGACCAAGTCTGTAGTTGTT
>CAFUXE010000468.1:603967-614053 GCA_903364295.1 Serranus cabrilla
ATCCAGTTATAAACCTTCAGTGTAAGATTTCTAAAATAACAGGAACTTAATTAAGGGGAAAAGTTCATTCCAGTATTTGGAAACTGGAGTTGACAAAACATGCTTACCTCAATGTCCACTTTTCATTAGTGCACGGAGCTGGTTCCCAATGACTTAACGTGTTATTTGTTTTATTTTTTTTTGCATTATCGAGAATGTTTCAAACTCAGTAAAAAAAATAGTTTTAATCAAGATAAAAGCCTGTTTCATTTATCATTTCCTCTCTGTGCATGTGTCAGCGATGTGGTTGTGTTTTCATCCAGTTTTAAACCACATTTTTATGAAACTTTGAAGTTGTTTATCTGAAACTAATATATATATTTATTCTCTTTTTAGCTCTGGTCTGATCTCCATCTGACCTGTTACCCGCTCGATGCACCAACAGCTGCTCACAAACTTGGTCTGTCAGCCGTTCGGTGCTGAGGAGGTATGTGCATTGTTTTTAAGAGAGCGTTCTTCCAGCCTCTCCTGTCCTCTCCTCTCAGCTCTGTGTAAACAAGCAGAATCAATCCTGGCTTCACAGAGTCTCTGAGGAGCAGAATTTAATGTTTTTAACAGGAAATGTTTATTTTTGTTTTAAATGAGACATGTAGAATAAAGTGATTTTGACAGAAAAATCACAATATTAATCTTAATTTTGTTACTTTACTTAACCTACGATCTGTTCCAGGACTGTCAGAAATTTCCAATTTCAATGATAATACCCGTTTTTACAGTTTCTTTCTGCAATAAACAGTGTATTATTTTTGGCAATCTTTTAAATTCAACATAGATTTCAAACCCGCCGGCAGGTTAAGGTTTGTTTTCTCTCATTTTTGAGATTTTGTATGAAATTTAACTAATTTAAGCTTCTATTTGATTACTTTAATATTTGAAAGACCATCAGAAATAATCATTTAATAATTTTAAAGAATCTGTCTATGATACATGGTGCATTTTTTAAAATTATTTTTAAAGAAAACAAGATACATAAATATCACAATTTTAAGCTTAGTTTTGGTTACTTTTTCCATCAGAAATGTTAATAACCGATAATTTTTTTTTTTGTTTCTGTCTACGATAAGTGTGTTTTTTGGGCGATTTTAAAGAAAAGAAACATTTCAATCATGCTGGTGAGGTTGTGGGGTTCAGTGCTCAGAATTTTTTTTTTTAATTATAATATAATCAAAAGCTCCAGATCAGCCACTACATAAACCTTGAGGTGCTACATGCTCCACATCCTTCTGCTCATTGTTGCCTCCCGCCCTTGTTTCACCAAGCCGTCCAATATTACTTGTGACTTGTGAAAATGTTGCTAACTTTGCCAGAGTCTGGATGAATCACAGACAAAAGAGAGGAGAAGAGATGAAAGGCTTAAATTGCATTGGAGATCCCTCTTTAGAACATCAAACGGAGCGTGTTTCTCCCAGCAGTCAGCGGGGCTCCAGGGGGACGGAGCTGTAATTTCCTGGCAGAGAGGGGCTGGACATGTGGGCACTCCTCGGCCGACATCAAAGACGGCCGAGCTGGAGAACACTGACTGTACTCTCTCTGTCTCCGCCGGTGACATCTCTGTCTCCTTATCTCGCCTCTACGCTGGAGTTAAATCTCACGGTTTTGCACTTATTCAGTCACCTTTTGGAAGTAGAGAAAAGTTTTGAAAGTGAAAAGAGTTTCTAAGGACAGGGGATGTTTTTAAAGAAAGTTTTTGGTTTGGGTTTCATCTTTCAGATTCACTTTCCAGTCATTTAGATCTTTTTTTTACCTCTTCACATTTATTGCATTCACGTGTTTTTTGCGTCTTGTTGTGTGGATATTATCATACACGTCTTATCTGATGATGAGCCAACACCTCAGCATTATTAAGCAGCTTCGTAATGCTACATTCATGCATTATACTTCCTGACCGGGAAAACATGAACTTGGAAAAATCTGCAAAAAAAGTGTCTAATTAAATAGATGCATGCTGGGAAAAAAGTACATTTTGAGTTGCTGCAAACTTTTTATGACTTAAACATGAATAATTTCCCCAAAATTCATCTTCATATCTGTTGCTTTGTTGTAGTTTATTGAGATATTTCTGCAATACCTGCACCCAGACCTCCTGGATTTCAGGTTTCAGACATTTTATAGTAAAAATGGATCATTTAGACCAGCGAGGAGGATAAAAAAGTTCTGGTATTTAGCATATTTACAGTTAAATTCCCGTAATCACAGTTTTTAACCATCACTCCTCAGTCTGTTTACACTGATATACGCTGGATTTAGTAAGAATGTAAAATATCAAACAGTTATAAGCTAACTAGGCAAAATGAGAGACCAGTAACAGGGTCGACCCGTTCTGAGGCCTGGGGAAAGATTTGTTTACCCCTTGATGTCAAACTTCCAACCAAACCTCCAGACGATCATAAGACCCTCTTTTTGTAATGGATTGGTTTGGGCATTGTGAAAGTTGTGACTGTGAAATCAAAGTATAAAAATGCAAGATTGAATTGTATTGATAGCAGAACATCAAGGCCTGGTGTTTGATAGTGACAGTAGAGATCCTGAGCCAGCCGTCTGTGGGAGCAGCTGTGAGCTTCATGTGCTCTGCAGGCTGGACGAGCTGCTGCCTGCTGCAGGTGGCTGTTTCATGTGCTGAGGTGATGATCTGTGACGTGCATAACTCACATGGCAGCCATCGTTTATTTGTGTGGCTGCAAATTTGTTTCACTTTTGAAATTTGAATATAAATGTATTTTTTTGCACAGTAATTATCTTCATTGAACCCTCCGAAACGTATGTTTTCTTTAGAAAACTGCTGAAATAACAATTTTTATTATAGAAATGTCATTAAGATTTGAACTTTCCAACAGAAAAAGTAACCAAAACAAAGCATAAATTGTGACATTTATGTCAAAATCACTTTATTCTACATTTCTCATTTAAAAAGTCGCCAAAAATAAACCATTTAGAAAAACTAGATCCTGTTAAAAACATTAAATTCTGCTCCTCAGAGACTCTGTGAAGCCATGATTGATTCTGCTGAGACCAACAGTCACGTGACAAATATTCACTGAAAATCTGTTTACACAGAGCTGAGAGGAGAGGACAGGAGAGGCTGCAACCATGCAAATAGTTCAATATATATAGCATGTGGAGTGGCAATTTTTCTAATATTTACAACATTTGGAAAAGTGCTGTTATTTTTCCATTTTATTCCAATTTAAAAACGTAATTTATCAAGAAATTCAACATCTATTTTAAGGATTTATGTCGTAAAAACTGTGTTATTCTGCACAAAAGACATCTTTGAGTTGTTCCCACTTCTAGTCATGATTGTACTGATTCCACAGAGCTGCAGGACTGTGTGACTATATATATATATTGCAGTAAATACAAGGCCACAGTGAGTAAAATGTAAAAAGACATCAGGGGTTCAGAGGGTTAAATAGATGTTGGTCGCTGATTGAGGTAAAACACCAGCGACTGAGCCTCCGTCCTGCTGCTGACAGATTTCCAGTTGTCTGTTACAAACTGAGTGTCTGTGGCAACATTCCCAGGAAAATCACAATCACAGTGACATTTAGTTTGACTGTAATGAACCACATTCTCATGCACGCTCGTCCAAATGGATTATCAGCACTTGAATGACAGTGAATAAATGTGGCCTAAAATGGCTTTATCTGCACTGGAGATCGCTCCGCTGCTTAACGGCAGTGACAAGATGTGACGCTGTGATAAGAGAAGTGTGACAGTTTAATGACAGGCTTCTTACCAGCTGTCCCATGACCTGCCCGACTTAAGTTTTGTTCAAGTTAAAAATACACACAGAGAATACAGAGCATCATTACAAAAAGATCGCTACATGTTTATTTTCTCCTGTATTTACGTGTGTTGTGAAAATGTGAGATTTTAACAATTACAAGCCGCTTTAATCAGTTTTCAGTTTGATTAAATTCACTCTTTGATGACAAACATTAATATTCAAAGTGGACAGAATCCAACATTTCTGGGCAGCAAATAAAAAGAATATTATTACTGATGTTTATGTGAAATCGTGGGTCACATTCATGTTATTTGTAGGAATAAGTAACCCAGTGATGACCAGTGTAGGTGCTGAAATAGATTATGGTCATACGCTGTCATATGTGTGAAGAATGTCTATATAGTCCATACAGTTTAACCCCAAGTTTTTCCCTTTTTTATTGACATTTTAATTACTTCGGTCTTGTAATTTCAATGCAGTATTTAAGTCCTGCAGCTCTGTGGAATCAGCACAATCTCAAGGGTAAAGGTCAAAACTGTCTTTTGTGCAGAATAACACAGTTATAATGACATAAAAAGTGTCACAAATGGTGGGAAAAAATGGTTCTCCACATGCTTTACATATTGAACTATATGCATGGTTGCAGCCTCTCCTGTCCTCTCCTCTCAGCTCTGTGTAAACAGATTTTCAGTGAATATTTGTCACGTGACCGTTGGTCTCTGCAGAATCAATCATGGCTTCACAGAGTCTCTGAGGAGCAGAATTTAATGTTTTTAACAGGATCTAGTTATTACAAACTGTTTATTTTTGGCGACTTTTTAAATGAGACATGTAGAATAAAGTGATTTTGACAGAAATATCACAATTTTAAGCTTCGCTTTGGTTACTTTTTCTAACACAACCTTTCATAACCTAAAGTCTGTCCAAGAACTTTTACAAAGTTCCAACAAATACAGTTTCCTCTGATGATAAACGGTGGATTTTTGCAGATCTTTTGCAGAAACCAGATGTTTCAATCCTGTTATTATATAAAGTTATTGTTGCTCCCATTGACTCCCGCCCAAGATGCAAATGAACTTCCAGCTATTTCTGGTGCAGTATATTTGTTGTGCGTTGACCCTGTCAGGAGAACAATACAGATGGAGATATAACACGCTGCACCTTCACATTGCTGAGCTGTCAGTAGGAGTGTGCCGGCTGTGAGAACGCCTAAGGCTTCTTCCTCCAGGAATATAAAATAGAGCATTTACTGCTAGCAGCCATATTACAGGATAATTACAGAATCCAGTTTGTCTGGAGGGGAGGATGTCCAAGGCCGCTGGAGCTGCTCATCTGGAACATTCTGTACAAAGATAAGTGGACGAAATAAGGCCTCGTCTCTCTTTCTGTGTGTCAGTGCCTGTACTCGTGTTTATGTGTGTATGTATACACACACACACGGCCTCAGGCGCTTCGAACCAAGCAGGGCTATAATTTAGGAGAGCAGGCTGGGAGGGAGGCGGCCTCTTGGCCTGCCTCGCCTCAGGTAACAGCTAAGCCCATAGATCTGAGTCAGGCAGCTCTGACTGGAGCGGACGGCCAATTTGCTGTGAGCGAAGGCTCTCTGGAAGGCCTGAGCCGTGGGAGCAGCTGGGCTTGTCAACAGATTAATGCATCAACCTGAGTGACAGGTCAGGACCGACCTCCTGTCAGCCCACTCCGCCGCTCACTGGGAGTCTTGTATCTCTCTCTTTTTCCCCCTTAAACTTTCCTTCTCGTTCCCAGGGGAGCGCTCCTCCACCGCAGCCCCCAGCGAGACGCCCAGCTGAGCCAGGTGGCAGTATTGTTGTGGCCTGGCTCCGGGGGCTCGCTGTTTTAGGTTGAGGGTAGAATTTTCCATTGGCACACTTAGCATGTCTCCACACACTCCTTCTCGCCTATCAGAGCCGTGCGTGTCAGCGGCGCTGCTAATGCTGCCCAGATGAGGCGAAGAGAGAAGGATGGAGAGAGGAGGCGGGTGTGGGGGGGGGAGACGTGAGAGCAGGGCTTCATGTCTGAAAGAGACAGAGGAGAGGAACCTGAGGAGTGTGGAGGAAATTGCACCAATGCAGGTGTGTGAGGAGGGAAATCAAGCCCGCCTCGGGCTGCAGGGAGGCAGGTGACCTGCAGAGTCACCGCGTGTTTAAAGAAACTCTGCTCCATCGTGGTCACTCTCTCTTTGATGTGTTCACCTTCAAGGAGATTTAGAAACCAAAGTGAGTGTGTGTCAACTGCTCCTCTGAAGACATGTTTGCATCAAAGCCAAGAGCAACATAAAAGACGAGGGAGATCAGATTGAATGAGCATGAATTGCAGTTTAGTTAGGTGTGCTTACAGTCATCTGAGTCATTCCTGCTTTCAAGCGTTGCCACGGCTGCTCCTGCAAATGTCCAGAGTATAAATGATGACGTGAAGAGAAACAAAGCAGCATTTTATTGTAAACACTCTACACACACACGGCAAAATCTTCTTATTCATCTGGACACAAACTTTTTTTTTCCTCCCGGGAAACTCTTTTGTGATGTTTGCTCGAGGGTCGCACATCTGTGCAGGTTTATTCTAAGTTGTGATATTATGCATCGGAGCAATACCGCGAGCGTGCCAAAGGGAGAAGCATCGTGTTGAACACGGTCCCTGTGAGTGACACGCCGCGTGTAACGGCGCTCGAGCACTAACACAGCAACCCAAATCAATGTCAGTCAAGGTAGAAACTAAACAAGGATAAACAGAAACCTTATGAAACAGTATCTGCATGTTTTAATGCAGTGTGCGCCCTCCACACACACACACACACACACACGCTGCAGCCTAATGTTTCCACCGTGCTGTGGATGCTGCGCTTTGTTCTGAGCGCTCTGACAGTGAGTGGAGGTCTCACGAGGCGCATGTTGAAGTTGAAAGCTCAGCGAGCTCTCTGAAGTGGCTGGCTTTTATGTTGCACATTGTGCTGGAGCTGCAGGAGAGGCCAACACAAGTCCAGGAGACAAACTTTTTTCAAAAGAGGCATATGCCACTCACACACCAACACACACACACTCTGCAAGGCTGCTGCATTAAAGGTGGGATACGTCTGGTTATTGGTGCATTTGTGTTTTCTAGATTCACAGATTGTAGTGAGAGATATCAGAGTGTGGATCCTGGAGCTGCTCCCTCTCTGCTGAGGTCAGGGTACATGTCAGGACATGGATCCAGCCGTGTGGCTGCTCACTGTACTGGGGTGGGAGATTTAATTACTGCTGTGTGTGCGCGGACATGTGTGTGTGTGCTGAGTCACACTGTGGTTACCACCTCTGCTATTTAACAGCCCCCCATGTAATGACTCTCAATATTAGATGCTTATTATGTTAATTGTGCTCAGACGGCGACAGGCTGTTTTAAAACCACACAGCAGCAGGACGGGGGACAGAAAACACGCCTCCGTGCTGTTAATGCAGCAATAAAGTCATGCAAAATGTATAATTCTCACTCCAAATGCAAAGTTTTCATTGAATAATAGATGCTTTTGCGGGTTAAATAAGTCCACTTCTGCATTTTTAGTGAGACTAAATGTGCCTTTGTCCTAAAGTGACACAATAGATCTGTGTTATCGTCACAGGCACGTTTATAATCTTGTAATCTTGGATCAGATTTCTCTGGTTTTTGCCAAGAGCACTGACCCATTTCTCCACCACGCTGCCCTCATGTCTCCTCTCTGCTCCACCCTTCACCTCAAAGTTCCCCTGAAGCTCTTTGGTCGTGCAGCAGAGAGCAAATCATGGTAGAAGTTCAAGGGAAAAAGCATCATCAGAAGGAAAGAGGATTAACCCTTTAATATTTCCTTGATTTTGTCTGGTGGGATTGATTTTGGACTTGCTGTGTGGGAAGGAAAGACAGGAAGTGGCGCTTTTTATAAGCCAGTGAGATGTGTCTGGATGACAGAGTCCCGTCCTGTGATTGCTCAGAGGGCGCTGGAGAGATGCCAGGAAGAGAGAGGAAGAAAGGCAGACAGACAGAAGAAGAGTTATGTACTGTATATGAGGCCGCAGTGGCCTGGAGGCTAGAAAAACAAGTCTGAGACCACAAGGTCAAGTGTCGCTCCCCTCACTGCAAAACTACTGCTGTGGAAATCACATCTGCCCTGAACCCTGCAGAGGAACTCAGTGGTCAGCACAGAGCTGCAGGGTGCTGAAGGGAGTTTACATATCGGGATGTCCCTCCATTTAACCCTCTGAACCCCAAGACGCTTTTACAGTTTACTCACTGTGGCTCTGCAATATATAACTTCTGCATCTATAAATCATTAAAATGCAAGTTATATTTTAATTAAAAAAAGGAAAATATTTACATTTTTACAACCTCTATTGCTCAAAATGTCTTTGTGCAGAATAACACAGTTTTAATGAGATAAATCATAAAAAAAAGAAATGAAATTTTTGATAAATTAGTTTTTAAAATTTGGAATAAAAACTCAACATAAAACTCAACATATTGAGCTATTTGCATGTTTAAAATCTCTGTTTGCAGCCTCTCCTGTCCTCTCCTCTCGGCTCTGTGTAAACACATTTTCTGTGAATATTTGTCACGTGACCGTTGGTCTCAGCAGAATCAATCATGGCTTCACAGAGTCTCTGAGGAGCAGAATTTAATGTTTTAATTAATTGTTCCACACTGTTTATTTTTATATATAATTTTAAATGAGACATGAAGAATTAAGTGACAGAAATATCAGTTTATATAAGTTTTGTTACTTTTTCTAACTGTTTTCACAGTTTCTTTCTACATTAAAAGGTGTATTTTCTTTAAAAGAAAACATACGATTTAATCCCAGGATGGTGGGGTTCAGAGGGTTAAACCTGCCTCTGAAAAGGGGGTTAAATAATGCTCCAAAATATTAGCGAGGGCAAAACTTATTTGGCCTTTTTGAAAATGGTCCCTTGACCTCTGACCTTGAGATATCTGATGAAAATGGATACTGCAGGTACCCACGAGTCTTCTCTACAGACAGTGATTTACTAACTTTTAGGGCAGATTTATGATGAGGAGAACTTGACAAATTCATCTTCAGGTTCCCAGCTTTAAGATGGGATCAGCTATCTCCCCCTAAAAAAGGGCTTGGAACGTTTAGGGGACATGAAAGCCCAATATTTACTCTCCTTTCAGCTCTGTTTTGTCTTCACAGACTGTTGAGTTAGTTTGTCTCCTTCAGACTCTGCTGGCTCTGCTGGTTTGCACAGGACACAGTGTGCAGGAACGGCGTCCTCCCGTCAGTATCGTATCTTTTTAAATTCCTGCTTCACTCTCCTCCTCTCCAGCCAGACCGCTCTAATGACAAACTAATGGGAATCTCATGACGAGATTGTCAGCAGTGTTGTGTGGCGCCAGCGTCGGATAATGACTTCTTATGTGATTCACAGAGATCTGTGTAATAGTAACATTACGCTTAAGTGGTGGCTCCTTAAATCATCCTGTGACTGATTGGATTTAAAAGAGAGAAAGAGGGAAAACTGACCGATGTTTTCTGAAAGCCTGAAATAACTGTGACGCTATCAAAGCTAGAACTAACTCCTTGTTTGGTGGAGAAGGACGTCTGTCTGTAATACAACTGATTCATCACGTGTAATTTCATTTGGAGGAATGAGAGTTAGGCTGAACCAGACAAATAACAGAAAGATTAAGATGGCAAATCCCTCCATCATTCACTCTTTTGATCCGGAGTTGTTATCTGAAGTATGGCAGGGATTTAGCTTACAGTCAAAGCGTCTCTGTGGTGTTTTATTAGCAGCACAGTCCAGATAAGACGCCCTTTATGGATGGTGTTTCCTCAGGACTGGAGACCTCAGGGCCAGCCTGCAGATATTAGATGACCGACTCTGGAGCCTGCAGTCTTCAACCCAGCTGTTCACACAAAACCTCCACACACAACACGCCCAGAGAGAGGGCACACAGGGGCAATAAAGCAGGGTCAGGTGCAGAGGACATGCAGGCACTGTGACTTCAGTGTGTGTGTGTATTTACACTGACCTAAGCTTCTCTTTGTGCAGTCACTCTCTCTCATGTTCCCGTGCAGACGGTCTCCTTCACCTCTTTTGGCTTATTGCAAAATGGGCTATCTGCTATGAATCACCATGACACTGTGTGTGTGTCTGTTTAATTTTTTTTTCTGACTGTGAGACGACCACAAGTGCAGCATGCAGAAACCACAAATGTTGAAGCGCACAAAAACACTTGAGCTTCGTGTTGCGTTCACTATTGAGACATATAAAACTGTTGCAACGCAGCCACGGCCTGGTGACGAGCTTGTTCCTGTGCAGGCTGCTGTCTGT
>CAFUXE010000469.1:7258-25948 GCA_903364295.1 Serranus cabrilla
CGTAGCGACCGTGGCTAATGCAGACGCTCTCAACAACAACGGCTATGAGGCTATGCTACTGCTGACGGTACATAGCGTTTATTGAACTGTAAATAGTAGCTCAATACAGAATCCGTAGCGACCGTGGCCAACGCAGATGCTCGCAACAACAATAAATGCTATGTGGCGTTAGCGTTGATACGCTAACGCCACATAGCATTTAGCTCTTTATTAAACTGTAAATCGTACCATATGTTGCTGGAACATTCCCATTGTAAATCAAATCTAGCCATTGAGTCAATCTTTCTCCTGATGCTGGCAAAGAAAAGAGACACACAACATACCACTTTATTTGCTTTCCTCTAGGCTCACACATGTCTAGCAGTGGTAGCTAACTGTACAGACTCTGGCTTCTTCATACTAGCTGGTTGAGTTCCGGGAGCAGAAGGTGACGTAAACTTTTGGCGGGATCTATGCAAATAGCCCGCCTCCTGTGACGTAACTGGGGGACCTAGCCAGAACGGCCTGTAGGAGGAGGAAAAAGAGAAGATGCTGACAAAGCTCAACAATGCAGAGACTTCAGTTTTTCCATCCTCTCAGGTTTGTTTGGCTGAAGGATGACTTTTTCATAATATGGGACCTTTAAATTACTTTACATTGAAATGTAAGTTTCCCCAGAATTGGGATTGATTGGATTGGGACAGGGATTTCCCCAAACAGCAACACCTATGAATTGTTTCCTGCTTGATTTGTAACAAAAAAGGTTCATTTGTGTCTTGGCTCTGCAATACCCCAAACACAGTCCAGGCCACCATGCTTTCATGTTGGAGTCCATCTTTCCCAGGCTCTGATAGACACAAAGAGCACTACAGACTCCATGATCCCATTATGAAGCCATTAACAACCACTGTTTTTCTCTCTTATGTAAAAATTCTCTCTTCATGTCAGTTTTAACAACAAAGTAAGATGGAGTAGACTGACTCAGTGGACCAAATTCAATTTCTGTTTGTGACAGTGGGAAATTTAATCTAAAGTAAATTTTTGATGCAGAAAGCAGGACTAACGTCAGGTTTCTGCCTTTTGTGTTCGGTCCCTTTTTTGATTTTATTACATTTAAAACAGCCCTTTACTGTTTGATTAAAGCTGTTAATGGAGATATGTGCAATGAGAGATTTGTTTTCTAAATCAGTCTCCATCAAGCTGTCATGCTTTTTTTTTATATGTCAACTGCAAACACAGAAGATATATGCCTTAATGCATGCTCTTTTCCCGTGGGCAGAGACAGGAACAGTAATACTCAAAGCGAGAGGGGAGTTGTGTCAACTGACACACGCTCAGCTTTGCCTCCTTGCTCTTGTGTTGACTTGGCTTGGTCTTTTCAGCGGGTGTATTTCCAACACAACACAAACAGAAAGCCTTTATGACTTTCTGCAGGGTACATAAGTAGAACAGAAGTTTGTTAAATAGTCCCATTTCTCACCTTGTAGTGCTTGAGTGTGTTGAGCATTGTCACCTCCCCAACAACCTCAGAGCTCGCATCCACTTCCTCAAGAGGAACAAACGATCCGTCCCTCTCATACTCTGGTAGGGAGGGGAAAGGGAGGAAGTTATGGTGAAACTGCATGCAAAATCATAAATCCTTACAAACAGGTCACAAATATATAGTTGGATTTTTAGAGGAGGCTCACTGAAATGTTTGAAACAGGTTGTGAATAACAATGGAGTTCAACGGTACAAAGGATTAAGATATAGCTATAGAAATTGAACTTAGACTTAGACTAAAAGGACTGTTTGTTTTGGTAATTTCACTGGTACATAACAAAATGTTATAGTTGTTAGTTGTTATGATGACAACACACTTGTGGACACTACTTTATACTTCAAGTGGGTTATAAGTGATGATTGCGAGGGATACCTTTTATAATTGTATAAACATATTTTAAGGATAATCCTGCATATTACTTAATTATTAAGTTGTTTGCTGAATACAACTGCTCTGAATGTTTGGTTGTTCACTGACATAGTTGTCAGACTTGTTCGCGGTCTTTTTGTATTTCAAGACTAGTGACAGGTCTGATTCTCACCAATCCGAACGTCCCTGAGGGGGCTGTTGTAGGCGAAGCCAAACTTGGCCTTAAAGGTGGACAGGATTTTTTCTTTGACCTGCTCTATTGAGTCACAGCTGAGAGCGTTGACCTCCAGAGGCTCGCTGACCTCTCCATCACTGCCTACTGCAAACAGCACCTTCAGCTTCTGTAAAGAAAAGAAACATGTTGTTGTTACCAAACACTAGCAATAGAGCTCTTGCCTGATCAGATACAGAGATTATAGAATCCATGCACGTGTGAAAGCTGACTAATAGCTTACCACATGACCACAGCTACTCATGCAGTATGCCTCCATTCGTGCTTGTGCGAAAACCACTACAGTTGCCACAAATTATGACCTCAGTTTCCCCATCATGCAAACAATACCTGAATCCTATTTCATTGAAACAACAGCTGTTTCATACCACAGCACATTAAATAGAACACATAATAAAAAAAAACTGAGCGATCGCTCAGACGTCATCCGTCATTCATTGTTGGAAAGCTAACACAGCTGCAGGGGCTTTTGGGGGACGGTGTGGTTATTGAAAGGCTTTCGCAACAGTGTTGTTCCAGTTAATGTGTCATCAGACTACATCTTATTTCCTTTCTGCAGTTCTGTGTCTAATGCACACACCAGCTAATGGTTGGAAACGAGCAGTAAAGTGAGATGGTGGTTTGTTAGATTAGATAAAACGATGAGTGCTGTGGGTCGAGCAGAGAAAAGGAAATGTCAAAGAAGAGGAAACTAATGTTACATTAGAAGGGCGTACTGGGGAAAACTTCAAAAGATGAATTGTTGCAGGTTTGTAGACATTTGCACATGTGCATGTGCTTGAATCTAAGTTTTGCAGGCAGTTCTATAAATATCTGGCTGTGCATTAATAGCTGTCAAACAAAAAATACATGCAGCTACAACAGCATGTGATACAGTGTGGGAAATACAAGGTCATTAGAAGGGATTCATGTTGCATTCTGCATTAGATGCACAAAATGCATAGATACCAAAACATAAAAGCCCCTCAAAACTCAGTTTAAAACCAAAAGTATTTCTCTATACATTTAAATAGGCAAAAATGAAAGGTAAAATGTAGAAAAAGCCTCCTTACATATTGTATTTTAAGAGTTAAACTCTTTCAAATAATGCTAAAATTCTGACTGTCACACAGAAATATGGGAAGCAATTCCTTTTTTTCTTCCAAACCAAAAAACACAAATATGTCACTTGGTTTAAACTTACATGACCTGGAAATGCATCATCTTCACACAAATGGCCCAATAATTAAACCCACATTTGACCTGGACTTAGAAGACTGATGTCACATGTTCATTTCTCCTGTCAGCATTTAGAGACTCCAGTGTCTGTCAAACCCACAGAGTTACAAAGAACTGAATTACGCAAGTATAAAATCCAGTTCTGCTTCAACCAGTGTGTGCTTATGCAAGCTTAGCAACTTGCTTATATTTACCTGCTCTTAGTTTTATTGGATTTAAGATGCTTTAATTCTCAATTATGCGCCCATCACTTATAGAGGTATACTTGTTAAAGCTGGGTGTGTCTGACCTGCATTGAACCCATGTCATTGTTTTGTTCAGAATGGGCTCTAAAATATATCTGCACTTGTGCTCCTAAGCTTATAATTAATTTCCTCTCACATATTTTTATTTGATGCAAAGGCTCACAACATTAGCTTCACTCAAGGACCTTATTTTGTCACCTCACAGAAGATTTCTCCACCTTCTGCCACAATTCTGCCTTAGGAGGCAAAAATTTGCACGGACTTTCAGGCTTCTAAAAATGACTAATTTTATTTTCAGTTGACTTGCTCATAACCCACAGACATATGATGATGGCTTGACGATGGGTCACAAGCAGACATTGCATAATTTTAAAGATGTTTAGTAACAGAGATTTACTGTGTGTTGCAGTTTGATGTCCCGTCATAAACATGTCACCTTAACATGATTTTTTTTAACAAAATAACAAGACTGAAATACCAACGTACACAAGGGTGTGTTCAAAAGAAGCTTGCTACCATGTATACTATGTGGGTTTGTACTCATACTGAGACGCTCCACTTCCTAGAATTAGATGTTCCCGTTCAGAGTCTGTCTGTAACTAACTGCTTCCTCCAACAGTTTCTGTCACAGCTTACAATATGATGTTTTTGAGGGTTTCTCTTCAACAAAAACAGCAGATTAATGTAAATGACAGACTGTGTGCAATGCAGTCAGTCTACATCTGTGGGGAGTTTGACTATTTATATTTGTGGATATGCTTATTAACTGCAGTGGTACAAAACTTCCACAATGTGAACATCTTCATCTATTGTCTATTTCTTGATGTAGTTTCCTGTCACCATCCTAAACACATCCTTCATTGCTATAAGCAAACATCTTTCACTCTCATTTTCAGTCTTCATGTTTGAAAGCAGTAGGATGAGATGGTATTGTTTTTCAGTTTCACTTGCATTAACATGGTCCCTAAAACTATGACACTTCAAATAAAAGCTGTAGAGTTTGTTTTTTTTAATCTCTGTCTGATAAGGCTGAAGGCAGATATAAAAACAAAACAAGAACAAAATCTCTATTCTAAGCATGGGGTTCATGATCTGATATATATATTTCATCAGTGAGTTTATAGAACTATTTCAGAGGGATTTTTTTTAAGGATTTCCTGAAAACATGCCATACGAAAAACCAGACAAGCTTTTTAAAGCTGTGCTGCTTGTCATGTTAAAAAGAGCCTTAAGATACACAGTAATCTGTCTTAATACTCCCTGTGTCAAACAGCCCTTATACACACACTGAAGATGTACTGCAGTGTGTTAACATGGTGAAGTTAAACATGTTTACCAAGCATGTTAGCATGATAACACTCCTGAATAGCACAAAGTACGACTGAGGCTGATGGGAATGTCGTCAGTTTTAAAGGTGTATCAAAATTCATTCTGAAAGGAACATGAATGTTGGTACAAAATTTAATGACAAACCATCAAGTAGATGTTGAAATATTTCAATCGATAATTAAAAACTTTGCTTTGTTTGTAACTCTGACAAAAGATGACTAAATAGACTTTAGCCTAATCAAGCATTGCATAATGTATACATTTGTATACATTTGCATTTCTTGAACTACGACATAACTTCCCCTATGTGCAACATCCAGAAAATTTAAGATTTGAGATAACTCAAATGCATGCACTAATTAAATCCATGCCAAGCTTCTTAAAGCTATGCTGCTTTGCATGTTCAAACAGGCCTTAAAAAACATGGAGGAAGTGGTTCAAAACCTACTGCTGTGCGCTGACATGCTATCTTAACATCCTCATTGTGGCAAACAACATACCTAAATTCAGAAGTGTTTTAATTGGAAATATAATATCATAGCCTTGTTTTTCGTTTGTTTGGAATGAACCAGGAGTACTTTGCATGTATTTCTTTATAAGGGAGCATTCAGTCGGTAGAGTTTTGTACTTAACCCTAACAGACCAAAAGCAGAACTAAGAATTAGGAAGTGTTCATGATTGCTTCCACATGCAAAAGCACAACTGACTAAAATTGTGGCGTACTGACACAGAGCAAAACACTTACGTGCCCCACATAGCTAAGCAGTTATTCAATGAGTGTGAAGTAAACCACCACACATGATGCAACCTCGTTCGGATCCAAGCAACCTGTTCAAGTGTTCAAATGCCCTGAGATATATAAAGTGTGTACATGTGTGTGTTTGTACCAGAGAGCTGAAGTCCTGAGCCTGCCACAGCAGCCAGTCCTCGCTGAGTGTGTACAGAGCTTTCTCTGTCACACAGTCCACGGGTCCTTTTGCGGTCTGTTGCGTGAGAGCGCTCACCATCAGGAACAGGTGCTGGCCAACGCTTTCCTGCACAAAATCAGAAAAAAGGAACTCAGTTGGTCAAACAAGGCGCAGAAGTTGTGGTTCCTTACCTTGTAAAAAAAGAACATTAGTTTTGCGACATCTTTCTTTTCAGTTCATTAAGGTTCACACTGCCCAGTAACAAACGTGGCGGGGCTTGTGATCCAAAAACTGAAGAACTTTGTACTGACAAACACATTTATGAATAAGAATCAAGACCGATGTATGGTACACACTGAAACAGCTGTGTAAAAATACATGAATAACTAGTTGCACAGAGCTGAAGTCTGTATCCATGGTGACATTTCCTTTAGATGTGGCAGAGAGGACAGGATGTGGCTTATTAAATGGCTAAAGTCAAATCTCTTGTTGGTGACAGTAAATAGTTGGTAATGAACCTGTTTGTACCTCACAGTCTGAATAATGAGAAACTGCTGCAGTATGCAGCAACATAAGGCACAGCACAGAGTCGAAGTACATCAGCAAGAAAAAAGAGCTTCTGTGTTGCACAAATTGGAAAACTATTTGGTTTGAACAGGATTTTGTTTTTTTTCATGTATGGTGTAATTCTCTGGTCTTTTTGTAGCGTCACAGAACTTGTTCCTGTTTACTTCACACATGACACAGAAGAATATTTCAACTGCAAGAAGTAGAGGTGAAAGTAGAGAGACTAAGACAGACACAATCCCACTGCATGCACAGCACGCCTCGTCTGAACTTGAATCTTTCAGTTTTGGTTTTCACATTAGCAACAGTTGTACCTAATACTTTTTTTCAGTCCACAAAACTACACTGGTGACACTATATTTATTGCCCTTGAAGATTCCTCTGCTTGGTTGCTGATGAGGGGATACATTGAAGATGATTTCACAGCAACAAAAAACATAGTAGAGAGAAGCACCTGCTCCCAAAAGCGAGTGACAGACAGTACCATCAATATATCCAACAACATGCAAGCCTGAATAAAAAAGCTGAACTTTTCCTTGAGGTTTTATCATAAGGACTAAAAGAGACATGAGAGCAACTGACCCTGAGGAAGCCATAAAGGCAGATGGACATCCAGTTGGTCAGCAGTTTCTCCACAGTGGACTCAGTGCGTCGTAGCAGCAGTTTGGGCTGAGCGTTGCTGTTCTGCTGCATCAGAGCCCTCAGCAGAGCCTCCATTACCTCCGTCAGGTACGACAACTTGTTGTGGAGCGCCACGGTCAGCAATGATGCTAAAGTACACCTGGAGGAGAGGAGACAAACGTAGGCAAGAACAGGAAGCAGGATGTTAGTTCAAACACAAATACAACAGAAGAGGGGGATAGAAAAATACGGTACAATAGGATCATTGTATGGATAAACCGTGGAGAGATTACAAAGAGTAATGTAGGAGACAATTAAACACTTTAGCAAACAAGCAAAAATGTCAAACTATTTGATTTCGCCTTTTCAAAGGAGGTGGTTTCCTGCTTTTCTTAGTTCTGTATGACAAAAATCTTTTTGGGGGTATTGGAGAGTTTTTAGACAAAACAAGCAACTTGAAGACATCACAATGGTTCTGAAAGATTGTGAGAGGCTTTTTTCACTTCTTGCAAACATTTAATAGGCTAAAATGATGATGAAATGATAATAACAAAATAATAAAAAAACAAACAAAATGTGCTGACACTGCACTTTGATCGCATAAAGCATGGCTTGGGGGGAAGGTAGAAATTATTTTCAAATCAAAAGGCTCAAGTCATGAGTCCTTTGTGCTATTCCATGTCAGGTCGAGAGTCTTTTTCCATTTTTACGTGTCGAGACAAAGGTCATCAAATTTGTGACTCGAGCCCACAGCTCTGCAAGAAGTATAAAAACTGGTAGATGACAAAAGAGTACAGTGGAGATGAAAATGCAACAAAAAAGAAATGAACAGCTGCATTTAACTCCACTGAGACATCTGTTGTGTAACACTGTAAAGTCACACACAGTAAGACATTACAGACTGACTTGTCTTTGATGGTGAAGGTTTTCTGTTCTTCCAGAGCGTGCACCATAGATGTGAGGAAGAGCTGGTCCTGGATCAGCCTGGACAAGCCCTGGCAACATTCATCGAGCTGGACCTTCACTGCATCCTGATTTAATGTCAGATCCAACAACACGTCACTGACAGAGTTACAGCGTGGAACAGACATCAGTAACAGCTGCTGTCAAACCTTACCTGGCCGATGTCTTTCAAACATGACGTCATCAGAGATTCACTCTGGAAAGAAGTTGCTTTGTTAACTCGTTAATGATAATGACATATATTTGATATTTCATCATTTACAGCAGCAGTCTGTATGATTTCCCCACTGTACCTCAGGAAAAAAGATTCTGGAGGCAAAATGCTTGTAGTCCAGGAAAGGAATCGCCCCGACATTTTCCATCAGGTCAGTTTTCTCTGTCTGCAGATCTACGAAACCTGTGGAGGACAGTTCAGTGAGACTGCTTTCAATGGACTTTGTGTGTTGAATGGCATGAACAAAAACAGTAAAAATGGTGTGAAGGATGGAGCTGATTACACATATTTCTCCGTAGTGTCAGGAACAAACAGCAAACTTGTGAAGCAAGCATCCGTTTGCATGTCACAAATAAAAAGAGGAAGTGAACATTTGTGACTCTTCTGGTGCTGCAACTCACATTCTATTCTAACACCTCTGTAGGCTCAGAGATAATTACCACAAATCAGCCTTGTGCTTGTGTATTACATTTTTCTTTTTACAGAAAAAGGAACACATTTCACTTTATAAAAAGGAACTCCGTGTAAATGGTAAATGGAAAGCACTTGTACAGAGCTTTTATAGTCATAGCAACAATTCAAAGCACAGGGGCCCGTGTCTGATGCCTGAGCCATTTATCAATGACGATCAGGCACAGTCTCCACAATCTGTTATTGCCACGGTAGCAGCTCTGTAAAGCTGCAATAAGCCACAGCGGAACATGCAAAATGCGAAGTTTAACAGTTGTAACAGCCGGTTCACACTGGCTGCTGAAGCGCTGAGAAGCACCAATATGTCAATTCATGCAGCACTTACATTACCAACAATCTAACGACCTTATAAACCTTCAAGCAGAGATGAAGACTGGGCTACAGGGTTCTGGTAAGCTCACTACTTTTTAACTTTACATCTCTTAATTAATCCTCTGAAGTCGTAATGGCTTGAAACTTCATGCACATTTTTGTTTGATGGAGATAGGCCAAGTTAAACAGGAGATAAGGTCAAATATATGAAGTAGTATAAAAAGACAGAGCTAGAAGTTACCCTCATACCACCTCTTATATGTTATTTTTGCAACTTGTGCAACCCGATCACATTTTGAAAGTAAAAAAAAACCTTTTTCAAAATAGGATTTTTTCTTCTTTTGGGTTCAAAATCCAGTAAAGTGAAAAAACAATTATCAGACCATACAGGTGAGGTTGTGCCAGTAGCTGAGACAAAAATATTAACCTCATGGAAGTGCTGGAGGGAAAGCCATATTTAGCCAAAAATGTGAGCTTTTACTGAGTGTACGGAGGTACAGCAGACAGGTAAATCACGCAGAAGGAGTGGATTGAGAAGTTTCACAGAAAGTTTTGATTCACGTTCATCCCGGCTGACCACAGCCACTGTTTTCCATGAAAGACCAAACTAAACATTTCTACAAGGGATTTTGCTCACAACCCAACACATATGTGTACCTTTACCATGACAGATGTGTGACTGACCTTGTCTAATGTCATTTCTGATGTCGAGCTCAAGGTCTTCAATGCGCTTGTTCATCTGAGCAGTGAGCTTCTTCTGCTTGCTTCGGTAGACAATCGCCACCACTGAAAGACAAAACCAAGCAGAGAACGAGGATCGAAAGTGTTCTTCCTGTTATAATTTGACATGTATGTGCTTTTACAAACACTTTGTTTACTTACCAACAATAATGCAGGGTATCAGCAGAAGAACCAGTGTCAGGTACAGAGGAAATGACGCTTTACCTTTCAGTGGTACTGTCGTGTCTCCAAACTTTATCTGTAAGAATCGATAATCATACTTTATTTGAAAGGGAATTTCAGCAACAATACATGCAATCTATATAATATATTTCTGAAGACTGACGGTGTATTTGGTATTAAGTTGTACTGTTGCAACTAATATCATAATGAAATTAGCATTTTTTGTGTTGTTTTGTCCAATTTGGAATCATGTGATAAGATTTACCATTAAGTGCTGAAATTTAGCGATAGATGTGTTCTTAATCTCGCAGATGAAAAGGTCATTGCTGGTTTCTTTCACTTCTATGATGCAGGGGTATTGTTTTCCTTCCTCTATGCCCCACACTGAAACCTCTGCTGGGCTCATCTCCAGTTTGTCAGCCTTTTTCTGAAACGATAACAGAAAAGAACACTGATCTTTTATGCATGTCCTATATTTGGGCATGTGTGCTAAAATACTAGACATTACCTGTATGGAGATGCGGACATCGGCCCCTGCCTTGATGGCTGTGAAGGTAGTGAACTCGGGATCTGGATAGTACGTTATCGTTGTGGAGCAGGCCAAGGTTTCATTGGCTACTTTCAGAGACAGAGTGCTGGTAGAAATCCTTCTTTCAGCTGCAGGTGTGTCATAAGTGAGAAACTGCAGAGAATAAAAAAAAATGCTCTGTTAAATATAACACAATCCATATATGCCATAACATGGTGATGCTTCCAAAAAACTTGTGACATCCCATTCTTAATCCATAGGGTTTAATATGACGTTTGTCCACCATTTGCAGTTATATCAGCTTCAACTCTTCTGGCAAGGCTCTCCACAAGGTTTAGGAATGTGTTTATGGGATTTTACAATAATACAATAATACAAGCTGTGTTAATAAATCAACAATAAGTGGTGTTAAAACATTTTTTATTAGTGTATTATTATTGTGTTAAATCGGACAGCCCTAGTATAGACGGATAATAACTACATTGTAATGTAACATATTTAATGTCATGTTACATTACATGCTATCACAGTGTAACAATAATTTTTAAAACGCTTTGATATAATGTGACAAGACAACAATACTATGGGACATTGTGGAATCGATGGACCCACCTGATTTTTGGCGATTGTGGGAGGTTTGACTTCCTGCAGGGCGTGGCTGTGTACAACCCCTTCCACAAACTCCAGATGGGATCCCATGAGTGTGATCTTCCTCTTCCCACTACAGGACACAGAGCAGCCATTCAGAAAAGAATTTAATGCAGATTCAACAGCAGAGAAAACTGTTTTTCACATGACAGCCTGATGTGATGGTAAAAACCTTGTAAAATGGTAAAAATCTATGGCCTTTACATAGGGTTACCCAAATATGAGAATGTAAGTTAACAATAAATCTTGCATCACATCCATGAGCACAATCAAAGAGGCACATTTGAAAGTGGTGCATGCTTACTAGTGGATTTAAGTGACAAACCACTCCTCTGGAAACTGATGCTATCACTTTGAGGAAGAGTAAGAGTGAGTTTCTGTGGCTGGGTGATGAAATAATACAATTATTTTAAAGTGACTCCTTTGTTCAAGCGGTTTTAAACTTTCAAAAAATGAACCGTGTGAAGCCATAGACACCCACAAGGACACCTTCGGTCCAAATTCAGGGTAAAACTTGTCACCTCGTTATTATAAAACAATAGTTACAAATTAATGCTTATGGCCCTGGGATTATTTGTTTTTATGTATACATAAATTGTTATTGCACTTTAACAAGCAACAGTGTTAAAAAAAAAAGCTTTATAGCAAAGGCAGAAGTGGCGCTTCAGTTGCTGCAAGTGAAAAAGAGAAGTGGTTAACTGGTGAAAGACGTTGCTTTTGGGAAGTGGCTATGTTCAGCCATGACATGACCGTCAACCTGCAGCAGTTTCTCACTTCGAAACATTGTTTCCTAGAATAATTCTCGGCCACATCTATTGAAGTCAGTGACAAAGCAGTGGGGGTAGATCCCAAAATAGCCTGTTTCTTTTCAGTGCTGTTTTTGATAGTGTCTATGGTTGACTGTGCTGTCTTCAGCTGTTGTAATAACATAGTATCAAATTAAATTGTCTAATAACGTCATCTATTATAACAATCATGTAGCTCAGTTTGTTTTTCTGTTATTAAGACCACATTTCCTAGCAGCCTGTGTTGCCTTTATGACACCTCTCCACAGAAAGTGAGCTCAGTGACGGCCGTGTGTGTTCACTGTCATTATTCTACTGTCTCAGTGATTTGCTTGTGATTTATTGATAGCAGTAAGCTGCATGTATCACTTTTAATTTATTGTCCCAATGATGTGCTGGAATAGGTTTTCAGCCAGTAGGGCTGAGCTCTCTTTTGCTAATACGTGCATTATTTTTACACTCTATGAAAAAGTGGAAGTACAAGTCACCATGATAAACAGTTCTTGTTAAACCCATTTCCACAGTGCTGAAAGCTTTCTTTCTCTTTTACTGATCAGAGATGTGCGATTTTCAGTAAATTAACTGAAAAACAAGTTTTTAAAATTATTATTGTACAGAACGCTCCTGAAATAAGTTTCCACTTAAAGTAGAAAAGGCTTTCGGATCATTTCTGCGTTTTTTTTTTTAGCCTTCAAAACCAGTTTTGATCATTTGTGTGCGTTTGTATTGGGAATATAAAAACAAACAAATAAATGCAGTCATACCTGGCCCAGCTGCTGCTCGGAGTAATGTTGGTGCAGGATGGAGATGACCGGTAGGTGATTTTGGCGCTGCCATGGCAACTACCGTCCGGGAGGACAACACACACTTGGACCACGCCTTTATTATCGGCACTGGGAATGTGGAACGTCAGACTAACGCCAGTGTTGTTCCACACAGGAGATCTGATCAAAACACACACAGGATCACAGAGAGAAAAAGAAACCAGGTTAATTGAGATTAAGACCCACTTGTTTGGGGGGAACTTTTTAAAGGACATCATAAACAGAACATGCAGAAAACCTGGAAAAGGCCAGAGGCATAGCCACAAAACATACCTTAGAACAAGTAAAATTAAATGTCAGTTTATATTTACCAAGATGGTGTTTCACAGGCTTAACACATCTAAAGGTTAACAGCTGCTGATAACACTAAAGAAAGATGCCTTTAACATAGCAAACAGAAGAACATTTGTGCCTAAAAACAAATAATACAAGCAATGAAGTGAAATAATTTAACATCATTGAAAGATCCTGATTAAGCTAAAAAAAAATCCTCAATCCTTAAAGCAAAAGCACACTCAGCTTTAGTTTCAACTTTAGCTTAGTTTGGTTTGACTCACTCTTTTGGAGTGCAGTCCATGTCGGCCCGGATCCTCACTCGGGTGACATCATTGAGGTTATAACCCGACAACACTGCATGGTTTCTGCCGTAGAAAGACACGGAACTGGGATCGATGGAGGAGATATTTGGTTTCTGACAGTAAAACACACAAACACACACAAACATAATCAGTTTAAAGCATTATCTGTCATGTTTGAATATCTCCTGAAAGAGAAAGAGAAAGAAAGAATCTGTGTGAGAAGAGTTTCACACTCACAGAAAAGTTCATCTTTGACTCCATCGCTTGGCAGACACTGTCCTGCAGGAGAGAGTAAAGAGACACATTAGGCAGGTTTCCATGACAGCCACAGTACAGGTACTGTGAGAGCGGAATCAGGACCTGTTACAGCTAACGCTCAAAAGCCAGAAACAGCAAAACAGTAAACAGCTTACTTGAGGTCCATTCCAATAACAAAGAAAAAGAAGTTAAGAAGTTATAAAGAAGTTAGCTTATACACAGCCACAGCATAAGCCAACTATTGCTTAATCATGCTTCAACAAGCATGACTACAACGAAAGCTCTGCAGATTTGACATCCATCGACACATCCCTCAGACTTGTGCATAGTATTACATCATTTCCTGTGTAACTTCTCAAGTGGGTTTCATGATAAAAGGAAGTTTGGAGAGCAGACATACTCATCGACTATTCCCCCTGGTGAAAGATCCTGTAGTGACCCCCTATCTATCGCCTGTCAGTCATGTAAAGTGAAAACCACAACGACTTCAAGACTCCTGATTAGAAGACACACTTAGTCTGAAGTGTGATGATTGAAGATTGTTGAGGGAAAATAATGTCAGTGTGTGTATCAGTACTTATTGAACAAATATCATCTCTAAGTGGTTCTTGTCGTTTCACAAACATCTCAAATCAATGTGGTGCGGTTGCACTGATGTTCAAATGTAGCACTTGGAAACACAAAGACAAAAACATGAATAATAATTACATTCCCCGCTCCTGGATTTGCCCAGGAACAGCCGTTGGAGCTCCAGCCACATCCAGCCTGGACACACTGCCGACATCTAAAGAGAAAACAAATGTCATCAGCTGTTGTTGCTGTTATTGACACTCGAATATGAATCATTATTCAAAGATCACGAGATAGCAGCACTGTATGTGGATTCTGATGATGAAACACGACCACTGCCAGCCACGGTCAGTATGAGGCGGATGCAGGCGGAGGGCTAAGATCCGTCTTTTTCATTTTTACTTTGACAGGGATCGAACCACTGATCAAGGTCTTAGCTTGAGCTAGCAGCAAACATTTTTACTTGTACTGTTCCACACTGATACGCAATAATAAAACCTTGGAGAAAAAAAAGGCTTTTCAGGTACAATGGCTTTTTTTCTCATAGACGACTTTTTAAAAGACAATGTTACATTTTCTTTTATAGAACTATAAGACGGTGGACTTACAGGACTGAGGACGGCGTTCCCCTGATGTCAGAACAGTTGGAAAGCTTCAGATTTTCCGACAGTATTGTTTCCCCAAGTCTAATCTTCACTGTGACACCCAGGCCTGTTAAGTGAAAATAATACAGTAATAATACAGATGACACAGATTGGTGGAAAAGTGGTGGGAAAATGTTCCACTTATCGGATTTTTGTGACATTGTGAAAGTGCTTGATGATCAGGTATTTCATTCAACAAATTCTTGTATTTATCTAAAGTCACTGACCTTCAGCAGGAAGTGTGCTACTGGAGAGGAGGCAGCTGCATTGTGGGAACTGTGGAGGGTTTTGCCCACGACAAGGCTCACTGACAGCGGATGAGAATTGACAGGCAAAGTTAGCCCGTGCCCTCTGACCGGCAGTCAGGTGTGTCTGGATGGTAAGTGTGATCTGAGAAAAGAAGGAGGAGTGTTTAAAAGAGAAATAAGTGACAGTTCAAACTGGTTACAGTTGAAGGTTTGTATTTAATCTTCACCTGGCCAGTGGCGTTCTTTACAACACTGTAGGAAACCATTTTCTGTTGGGAATCATCAGGAATGGATATCCAGTCTGAATCAGGGCAGTCATCTTCAAATGTGCAACTAGAATGAGAAATATTTGTTTTATCCAAGTTTATGATTGTTTGATGTGTCAGCTGCAGATGTTGATGTTCTGACCTTCCTTTAGAGCCGCACCAGGCGCAGTATGGGTCCTGTGCAGACCAACAGTCCTGCACACGTGTGTAAGTGCTGCAATTTGACACAGGAACACGCTTCATCTAGAACACAAACAACACAACTTCACAACACTTTAAGCACACAAATTACATTGTGGAGAGATTTTTTTCAGGAAAAAGAAGTTTCAAAATCTTGTCGCACTTACAAGGGACACATGTATAATACACCTACCTGGTTTTGAAATGGCATGTACACATGTTTAAGATCCACTTGATCCAGATGCATTTTGGGAAACACTTTGCGGTCGTCACTGGCCCTGTAGAGCACCTTGGGACAGGTGGTCTGATAGTTTTTGTCCACAGAAAGCTGACAACAAGAATGAAGCTTTGTTATGTTTCTGACACACTGAGCTGCTATGCTGCTGAATATCAGAGGTAACGGTTTTGGATTAAAAACTGTGATTAGTGTGGAATTTAAACGGGCACACTAGAGCTGGAGAGAGGGAACTACTGTGGTCAACATATAAATTGTTTATGGAAACAAACTGATTTTCATCCATTGACATCTGTGGCATTTATGATAAAAGGGCAGTTTAACAGCTTTAGGCTAGCATGACTAATTTCACTTTTGAAGATTGTATTGGTTGAACAGGTGCTCTGGATTATTGTTATTTTTTAATTATTATTAATTTGTTTATAACTAAATAAGACTTTATAACATTGGCACAATTGTTCACATTCTAGTGCTTTTATTTTTCACAGCGAGCTTCAATTGGTTGATTATTTATGATCATTTTGAGATTTAGTTAAAGAACACTATACAAGTCCGGTCTGGGAATTAAAAAAACTCAGCCAAAAACACTTGCATATATGACTGGCATTACTAAAAACTAAGAAGACTCAATTATTTGCTGCAGCAAGCAGTAACTATTGTGATTTAGTGGAGTTGCATTGTGGTTCAGGCCTCTCTTAGAGGTCAAGCCACTTGCTAATGACTACAACCATTAACATGGTTGAGAAAAACCTTAATCCACTGATGTCTCTCAACCATAATGGGAACACTGCTTTTTCTCTACTGCTAAGCATCACACCAGCACAGAATACATGTTTCTGTTGAGTTTTGCCATTATGTCCACACCATGTCACTGACTGTGTTGCTCCACTTTAACGTTTACAAATACACAGGATGTGATGCAACTTTGTGCTGCCGCTCAAATGTCATGGTGATGACTAGCGATTTGCATTGGCGATTTGCACGGCAATAAATACAGATCATTATGGACCTATAACACCTCTAAATAAGTCCATTAAAACCAAAATCAATGATTGGATGTGCCAGAACTACATGAAGATGAAACTGAAAAGGACCAGTCACATGTCAGTGTATCAACGGTCTTATCCTCTGTTTTATTTTTATGTTTATCCTTTACGTAAAAACTGAATATAAATAAACTTGTTTTGCCTTACAGTGACTGCATCTTCAGTGTCAGACTCAACATGTGGGAGCTTTTCAGGTTCTGCCATTCTCTCCTCTGAGATCACCTGATCAATCACCTGTCTGCACAGCTGGACCCAATCTCCTCAATCAGTGTCAGCCTATATGGAGTAAGCCAACGTAATAATTCCTCCTGCCTCTAGATCTGTTTGCCTGTCCTGAATTGACACGTTGTCAATTGTTGACTGATGAACAGTTAGAGTGAAACTTCCTTTAAATCTTCCTACCCTCACGTTTGCAGCCTGCTTCTGTTGGACAGCAAAATGAATCTAGGCTATTTAGAGGGAAGGGGCTGAATGTGGAAATACTGAATGTTATTTGGGTCAATAACTGCCAACAGGTGTGGATAGACCTCTACACACTCATACTATCCAGATAATAAATGTACTCTGCCACCACATGATGTGTCACATCAGTTTTGATTTCATACCAGGCAACAGAGTATGATCATAATCCTTACAACCAGCTCTTATTTTGTCATTTTCTTTAGTTTCTTGTGGAAGGATTATACTCGGGCATAATTAGTAAATTAAACCAAATTAAAATAGAACAACTTAATATAAACAAATACAACAGTTATGCCAGATACTGAATAGCATATTAAATGCTTTCAACCAACAGTGGGTGATGCAGATAGGTCGACACCTCATACAGCATCATACAATCATTTTTAACATCAAAACATAAGTGATCGGCACTTTCTGCATCATTTTTTCAGCGGTCTTCCCTTATTCCTTCTTTTACCAGTAAAAAAGCCATTCTTCTCTGTTAGGCCTCAGCTGCACAGTGTTGAGAACTACACTGAGGGGCTTTATTAACACTTGTGAAAGTAAACCCAGCATGAAAGAGCCTATTGTGTCTCGCAGAGTGTTACTGTTGAGTGTTCCCAGACTTTATGTTGTATGCTTAATTCTTTAATCATGTGAGTGAGCATGTATAAAGAGTCGGTGCACAATATCAACTGGTGTATCAAGGAGCAGAGTATAGTGTGGTGGAGATGTGACAAAGAAAAAAAAGTGGGTGACAGGAAGCAAAACTAATGAGATAAACTAGTCATCATTTTTAATGTCTCACTAAGACCACTGAAAAGTCAACGCCTTCCGTACTTAAACATGTCAAATAATCACATTAAGCTTTTAATGGGAAATTGGATTGTAAACATTTTCGTGCAACTGTATTCCTATAGAGCATCATTACTATTGTTCAGGAAATACATATAATGGGTTTCTGTGACTTCGAGTTAATCTATAGCTTCTAGCCATTGAATGGAACAAAATGGAAAAGCTTTGATGCATGCCATGTTGTTGTAGTTCTGATTTTAAGTGTTTTCAATAATAGATGTTCGTATATCCCCTTCTGATACACACCTTAATGAGCTGCCCATCTCCTGTCCCAATGAAGAAAACCATCCAGGCTTTCTGTCTCACTGCCAGCACAGAGGTCATGTAGCTCTGCCTGAGGAGGACCGTCTTTGGCTTCACAGTCTTTGGCTGGGAGACACAAAAAAGAAGGATTATTAGTAATTTATAGATTCCTGAAAAAGTATTAAGACATATGCATACATATATGTCAGCTAAAATATGAATGTTTATGTTGGTATCCATCCCATTCAAGATTATGTCTAATGACTGAGGCTACCCAGCTTTGCTTAAGATGAATAATGAATAATTACATGAACATGACCTGATCAGATAACCTTATTTTTTGTAAAAGATTTTATAGAAAGTAATCTACAGAAAAACTTAAGTCATGGAATTTAATCAGGTATTTACTCAAAACTTGTTATTTAATTATGATAAGTTTAATTTTATTAATCAATCACAATTAATT
>CAFUXE010000469.1:27156-113328 GCA_903364295.1 Serranus cabrilla
TGACGGTCTGCATAGCACTCTGCTCCTCTCCACACTGTCACTCGTCGTGCGTAAAAGCGCGTTGCGCCTTGACTGAAAGGAGAAGTGATGGAAGTGGGAGGGAGCGCGTGCAGCGAAACCGAAAACTAAGACATCTTAATTATTTCTGAGATGTAATGATTTTGCAACTTACTGTTTCCACACAGCTGCATTTGTTCAACTTTAACCACGTTTCAAACTAAGTTTGACGGTTTTAGTCTAAGGACATAACTTCTGCAGCAGTGCACGAGTTCATGACAGACTCCTGCTGACTAGAAAGCGTTTGACCAGACTCTCAGCAAGGCAGCAGCGACTTCTGATTCGTACCACCCGTACCCCATGAATGCTATTTGAGTGATGCTTATCAAACATCTACAAGTCATTTCACAGCCTCCATTTCAGCAAAGAGCAACAGGCTACAGATTGAGTGTCGGTTTCAGCATTATCGGCAATAGGCCCATACAACTTCAAACTACTGAACAGCAAAGGGGGCAGCTTGTCTAGTGACGTCTGGATGACATCTAGTGTCAGCTTTGGAAAGTTCCTTTCTGTAGTTTTTTTGAATGTCACTGACCAAACAGGTGAATGCAAACAGATAAAACACTTTTCCATGGAACCATTAGGTTTTACTCCATGACAGTGACTGCCAGGCAGATTAGAAACAGCAAACCTGTTGTTTAATATACTTATTTTGCGTTTCCACAATGTAAGAAATTAGAAATGCATCATAAGAGATCAAAGTCAACAACAATAGCCTTTACTTATCACTTAATTTTTTTCTTAATCTTTTAAATCCATATTTTAATGTGTAGATATGGCATAAGGTATGTGTTTATATAGCCTACATTTTCACTGCAAACCTCATTAGCCCCTGTGAAAACACAGTACTGAATAAATTACACTGAGTCAAATACACAAATATTTTGTGAATGTATCACAATAAACCCATTGCTATAAAGTTACTTTTATTCATTTACATAGTTTTCTCATAGAGCTTAAATCACAAAACGACACAAAAGTAACAAGTAAACAACGAGCACCATTGTGTAAACATTTCCGATGCTTAAAAGCCTGTTGTAGGCTACCCTCTGGTGGCTGAACTGAGAGATTGTTTAAATTCCTCATTGCCGGTGATTGGCAGTTAGCAGCTAACTGTTAGCTAACTGTTAGCAGATAAAAAAGTTTGTTCATGTTCTACTTACTCACGTTTGTCCCTGTGGATCAAGTCTGTAGTTCAGTAGTTCAGAATGTGTTATCGTGTTGCTCCAGGTGTTTTTCTTATTGTATTATATCGTTGTTTTCCATGATAATTTAATTAATTTAGCTTAAATATAAGCTAGCATTAATTGGAGCCGGGCATTTGCTCAAGCTAACCTGTCGGCAGCATCCTCAATCTCTGACCGCTGACCGGATATGACGTTGTTTTGCTTCTTCACGTGCTTATTACAGGTACATTTTTTTTTAGTTTGTTTTTAATCCCTCTTAGGTTTAGTGCTTATTGCTACATTGTAACAACTGTAGATTTATTTCTAGTTAAATTGCCATGTGAGCAAGAAATGCAGAATAAATCCATAATTTGTGATTACAACATGTATTATTGTTACTTCAACCCACGGAGTGGGAGTGAAGTGTTGTTTTTGACTGCGGTGTTTCCACACCTGGATATACATGACTACATCTGGCCAACAGGGGGAGCTGCACTCTAACTGATTAGTATACAGACATGAATTGGATGAAGTCTGCAATCTCTGATTGCCTTGTTATTTAAATTGGCTACATTCAGTATCTGCTTGTATTGGAATATAGTGTAAAGCAGATCTGTAGTTGAATTTGTAACTTTTCTTTACAGACCGCAGACCTAATCTGTCTGCACTATTCACAAAAAAAAATGTTTTGTCCATTCCTCCAAGCTAGACTGTACCTCTCTATCCAGAATCACATCTGTATGTAAAACCCTGTTTTTCATTTAATCTGTTTTACTAAATTTGGGACCTTGAAAACAAAACCCCCAACAGCATTCAAACTGTTTGTTCATAAAATTCACTGTATCCCTTTTCTAGTAAAAGAAGTAACCATTACAACTAAAATGCAGTCATATATAAGAACTGTGGAGTCCTTGTGTTTGGGCTGAGAAACGTGTGTTTCATGTATTTAATCTGATTCCTGAAAGCCATAGATTGTTAGTGATTGGCATTGATATGCTATGGATATGGAAGCCCATTTCCACCACTTGATGAAAAAAAAACGTGATCTAATAACTCAAAATAATGAGATACTTAGTCAAAATAATGAGATGCTAAGTCAAAATAATGAGATAGTAAGTCAAATTGACACACTGATATCAGGTCCAGCGTTGAAGATCTACCTTGTCGATGTTGGGGTGGATTCAGTGGAAATTGGGGACCAACATGCATCCCATACTTAACTTTATGTACAGAACACTCAATTAAACCAACACTGTTTTACTACATTGTCATTTGTACTTATGTGGACAATCGTAATGGTCACACCAAAGTAGTGTGGCTTTCAATTATTAGTATCTCATTATTTTGACTTAGCATCTCATTATTTTGACTTACTATCTCATTATTTTGAGTTATTAGATCGCGTTTTTTTTCATCATGTGGCGGAAATGGGCTTCCATATGTGTCTCATATTCGTTGCAGCATCTTAACATACTGCTCTATGGTAAATGTCCTCCCTCCTGTCAGGGAACATTTAGATAAGAAGACTGATACCAGCTAAATTATGATTTAAGTCTTAAACTGATGATTCATAAAAACTTTATTGATAATAAAGTAAAGTGAAGTGAAGTCCCTTTTTAACTACAATCGCACATTACATAAAATATAGCAAAAACAGAAAATGAAAATCAATTCAAGCATTCTTTGGCCATTATATACAGTGGATACGACAACACACACTTCAGTAGTACAGCATTTATTTGGACTACATGAAGGGAGACTGGGCTGAAATAGCATCCTTCCTAGCTTACACACACTAACAAAAAAACAACAGTAAAAATTACAAAAAACATTATGTTACACAGAACATAATTTTCTCCTCATGGCATTAACTTCTAAAATACCAGCACCAGCCTTTATAATGCAAATATAAATTCAAAGCCTGAAGAAAACACCTGCCAAATGAATCAACAAAAGATGATCTAATTATCCTGAGCCATATATATCAGTTAACATTACAGCACTCTTAAGACTTAAGTCTGTAATATGAAGTAACAGCTGCCAGGCTGCCTTGGCCTGTCTGGTTCTGCAACAAGATCTCTAAAGATCACTAATGGACATTAATATTAAACCGATTTAGTATTCATTCATTCATCTTCTGTAACCACTTACAGATTCTAATTATTGTAATTCTTCTTGGCCAGGATACAACTATACCTGAGTTAAACTATTGAATTTGTTTCAAAATACTGTTAAAGCCAAATACTAAAGACTGCAGGAAGCCCTTTTACACTTACTGTTAGTTAAGGTCACTTCCATGTATATTATATTGGACCGGACAGTGAACTTTACTCCAGTGACCCACAGGTGGAGAAATGGGTAAGTAAGTAAAATGAGGGGTCTGTTGTGCTAACAGAGTTGCAAAAAAGTTCTACAGGTTTGAAATGGTCAGCGCCTGTTTGTCTCAGCAGTGAGCTTCTTTTGCCACAGACAGATGATCACCAGCACTGAAAGACAAACACATTTCCTGATTGAAACCAGATACCCAAACAGCATTTAATCCATAAAGTAAATAGAAAGTGTTTGACTTGATGAGTTGTTAAGGCTAACATCAGTAATCTTAGCTGCCAATAGTGGATAGTTAAGATTCATATTCAGCATCTTGACAATATTATCTGTGAGATCTTCTATATGTGATTGATTCATGTTCCAGTCCTGCTCTTGTTTGCATCTATTCTGACAAACCCCGTCTGCTCACTGTCTCAGCCCAGAAGTTTTATTTGCCAAACTCTCCTCACATTGCCTCCTGCTACTGGCTATTAAGTAAAGACTGTTTCTGCATTAAAGTCCTCCTAAGGGTAATGCACCTGTCACAGAAAGATTGTCTCAGATTGTATGAAAGTGGTAGAAAACAACCGGACTTTAACAATCATACAGCATCTAAACAGAAAATTGTTCAAAAATAGTTCATGTTCAGGTTTTAAGTACATTAGTATACTAACCAATAATAACACAGGGTATCAGCAGAAGACGCAGTGTCAGAATGACCTGATGTACTAAAGATGGGATCCCCAGTGTTACCGTTTTGTCACCATACATTATCTGGAAAACAATAACAGTATTGCTATTAGAAAAGGGAATTTTACAGAGGGGCATTTAACCAGAGCAGTCTGTCTAAATACATTTACTGTGTTTATGATTACAATTTCAATTTAAAAGGCATCACATGAAAACTAATACACAGAAATTTGGCTGTAATATGCTGAAATCCGGGGATATGACCCACCTATGTCCTGTCTACAGTCACAATAAAGTTTAGTTTCTATTGTCCAGATTGATGCAGTTTGAATGACTTACCTTCAAGTGCTGAAACGTCGCATCATCAGGTGTCCTCAGAATCAGACAGATGAAAAAATCACTCTCAATGCTGGTTTGTTTGGCTTCTATGATGCAGGGGTATTGTTTTCCTTCCTCTATGCCCCACACTGAAACCTCTGCTGGGCTAATCTTCAGTTTGTCTGCCTTTTTCTGAAACGATAACAGAAACAAACAGTAACCTTTTGTTATATATGTGTGCTAAAATACTAGACATTACCTGTAAGGAGATGCGGACATCGGCCCCTGTCTTCATGGCTGTGAAGGTAGTGAACTCGGGATCTGGATAGTACGTTATCGTTGTGGAGCAGGCCAAGGTTTCATTGGCTACTTTCAGAGACAGAGTGCTGGTAGAAATCCTTCTTTCAGCTGCAGGTGTGTCATAAGTGACAAACTGCAAAAATAGAAATGGAATGTGGTTATGTTTAGGTGTATTGTACAGGTACTGTATCATAATTTAATACATAGTTTGTATGTTAAAAAGGTCAATTATTAATTGTAATGTAGTATGGAAGACAACAACAAAACATTGCCCTTCAAATATATGTTCATTTAACAGATACAAACCAAAGTGTAAGTTGTTTCATTTTTTTTCTTTGCTTTTATTTAGGCATTTTTTCACAGTTCAATATAAATAATGTGACAAATTTGGACCTGATAGTTGCTGTTTCTTGGAGGTTTGACTTCCTGCAGGGCGTGACTGTGCACGACCCCTTCCACAAACTCCAGATGGGATCCCACAAGTGTGATCCTCCTCTTCCCACTACAGGAGCAGCAGCCAATAAGAGAAGAACACATTTAATCCAGATTAAAACCACAGAAAGCCCCATACCATGGGATCTTAAGAAAATAGTAAAAACATATCTGTGGCTAACACCACCTTTATAATGTGGAAGGGTTAGACGGGGGGCAATGCCAAGACCCAAATAAATGCAGTCATACCTGGCCCAGCTGCTGCTCGGTGTAATGTTGGTGCAGGATGGAGATGACCGGTAGGTGATTTTGGCGCTGCCATGGCAACTACCGTCTGGGAGGACAACACACACTTGGACCACGCATTTATTATCGGCACTGGGAATGTGGAACGTCAGACTAACGCCAGTGTTGTTCCACACAGGAGATCTGATCAAAACACACACAGGATCACAGAGAGAAAAAGAAACCAGTTGGTTTAACTGAACTATAACACTAAGCAAACCCTATGAATCTGCAAATCAGAGTGTCACTGATTGGCTGTGGCATACAACAAGCTTTAACATGACAAATGCAACTAGACTCACTCTTTTGGAGAACATTGCTTGTCGGCCCGGATCCTCACTCGGGTGACATCATTGAGGTTATAACCCGACAACACTGCATGGTTTCTGCCGTAGAAAGACACGGTGCTGGGAGTGATGGAGGAGATATCTGGTTTCTGACAGTAAAACACACAAACACACACAAACATTATCAGTTTTAAAGCATTATCTGCCTGAAAGACAAAGAGAAAGAAAGAATCTGTGTGAGAAGAGTTTCACACTCACAGAAAAGTTATTTGACTCCATCATTTGGCAGACACTGTCCTGCAGGAGAGAGTAAAGAGACGCATTAGGCAGGTTTCAATGACAGCCACAGTACAGGTACTGTGAGAGCTGATCCAGGACCTGTTACAGCTAACATTAGCAAAGCTAGCAAGCTGGAACACCTCGCTAGATGTCCGTTCCAACAACAATAATGCAGTCGTTGTTGCTGTTTGAGTGGAAAGATTTGACATCCATCGAGACATCCATCAAACTCACGCATGGTATTACATCATTTCCTGTGTCACTTCTTGTGTGAGTTTTATGATTAAAACAAATCCTGTAGTCTGTCAGTCACGTAAAGTGAAAACCACAACGACTTCAAGAGTCCTGATTAGAAGACACACTTAGTCTGAAGTGTGGGCGTATTTTAAGGAAAACTTTAATAAGGTCAGTGTGTGTATCAGTATGTGTTAAACTCATATCATCTCTAAGTGGTTCCTGTTGTTTCACAAACATAAAGGAAAACACAAAGACAAAAACATGAATAATAATTACATTCCCCGCTCCTGGATTTGCCCAGGAACAGCCGTTGGAGCTCCAGCCACATCCAGCTTTGACACACTGCAGACATCTAAAGAGAAAACAAATGTTATCAGCTGTTGTTGTTGTCATTATTCAAAAGACCAATTTGTTTTTGCATTTTTATCCTTATACTTCTCAGGATCTAAGTGGGAACCAAACCATCAAACTTCCAGTCAGTGGGGGACTCATCTGAGCCAAAGACTCCCTGTGTGTGCAGGTTTAAGTTGTACCACGTCAGCATTAGGCCTGAGCTTGAGCGAGCAGCAAACATTTTTATTTGTACTGTTCCAAACTGATACACAATTAACTAGAAAAGCACTCTGAGAGCGCAGACCTCCGCCAAGGCAATAGGGTCAGTTACACAGTACCAGATTGCCTGAAGGATTATATTGAAAGCATGTATTTTGGGAGCACACTGGCATTGAAATATTTCATCCACTAGATGGTGGCAGTTAGTGAAGGCAATATGGTCACTGACAATAATATAAATTTGCAATATAAATTCCAGGTGGTGTTCCGGATCACCGATCACCACCAAAATCTATTAATCTGTTCTTTGTCCCAATATAAACATTGTTAGAGAATTTTATCCAAATCCCATTGGTACATCTTGAGTTATTTTGTACACAAACAGATAGACAGACAGACAGACAGACAGACAAACGCCAGCGAAAACATAACCTCCTTTGCAGAGGTAATAAACCTTGGAAAGCTACAATTGCTTTTTTCCAAAACAATATGAACATATTTGAAAAGACAATGTTGAATTATGTATTATTTCTCAAGAACTATAAGACAGTGGACTTACAGGACTGAGGACGGCGTTCCCCTGATGTCAGAACAGTTGGAAAGCTTCAGATCTTCTGACAATATTGTTTTCCCAAGTCTAATCTTAGCTGTGACACCCAGGCCTGTTAAGTGAAAATAATACAGTAATAATACAGATAACATGACCAAATAACTCAATATTTTTTTCATCACTCCATAGCACATTATTCCAAAATGAGGCTGGCTTGTCCAAATGTGCTTTTGCATACCTCAAGCCACTCTGTTCATAGTGTGTATGTGCAGAAAAGGCTTCTTCCGAAAAGAAAAAGCAAAATGGAAGGAAGACATTGTATTGACTGTATGTTTTATGATTCATGTTTATCCTTCAATAATATATATATGTAAAGGGCTTCTTCCGCATCACTCTCCCATACAGCTTCTCCTTGTGCAAAGTGCGCTGAATTGTTGAACGATGCACAGTGACACAATCTGCAGCAAGATCATGTGTTAGTTCTTTGGTGGTGGTCTTTGAGCGCTCTCAACCAACCTTCACCTTTGCCTCTCTGATATTTTTCTTGGCCTAACCAGAATTGTGTTTGTGGTCTTCCATTTCCTCACTATGTTTCTTACAGTGGAAACTGACAGCTGAAAACTCTGAGATAGCTTTCTGTAGCGTTCCCCTAAACCATGATGTTGAACAATGTTTTCTTTCATTTATTTCAGAGTTGTTTTGAGGCCTCCACTCCACTTGTCACTCTTCAAGAGATTCAAAGAGAAAATCAACTTGCAATTGGTAAACTTAAATACCTTTTCATAAGATTGACATCACCTGAAGTTCAAGGCTTGAGGAGTTTACCAAACCAATGTTGTGTTCCAATTAACCAGTGCAGGATTTCAAATCAACAAAATGACAAGGGCGCCCAAATTTTTGCACCTGTCTAATTTTGTTTTGATGCATATAACACATTGCACATCTTCTGTTATTCCAATAAACCTAATTTCACTACTGAAATATTAGTGTCCATCAGTTATTTGATAAATCCAAATATAGTTGCTGATCCAAACACCCAATGATTTATAAAAGAAAATAATGGAAATTTTCAGGGGTGCCCAAACTTTTGCATGCCACTGTATCAAAAGTCACTGACCTTCAGCAGGAAGTGTGCTACTGGAGAGGAGGCAGCTGCATTGTGGGAACTGTGGAGGGTTTTGACCGCGACAAGGCTCACTGACAGCGGATGAGAATTGGCAGGCAAAGTTAGCCCGTGCCCTCTGACCGGCAGTCAGGTGTGTCTGGATGGTAAGTGTGATCTGAGAAGAGAAGAATACGAGTGTTTAAAAGAGAAATAAGTGACAGTTCAAACTGGTTACAGTTGAAGGTTTGTATTTAATCTTCACCTGGCCAGTGGCGTTCCTTACAATACTGTAGGAAACCATTTTCTGTTGGGAATCATCAGGAATGGATATCCAGTCTGAATCAGGGCAGTCATCTTCAAATGTGCAACTAGAATGAGAAATATTTGTTTTATCCAAGTTTATGATTGTTTGATGTGTCAGCTGCAGATGTTGATGTTCTGACCTTCCTTTAGAGCCGCACCAGGCGCAGTATGGGTCCTGTGCAGACCAACAGTCCTGCACACGTGTGTAAGTGCTGCAATTTGACACAGGAACACGCTTCATCTAGAACACAAACACAAACTTTTTTAAATGTTTTATTACTTTATAGTGAATAACAAGCAAGACTCTGCATGTGTGTGGGTGTGTGCAGGGATAGTTGTGTTTCTTGTGTAAAAGACATAATGCTCTTGCAGTGCTCTTAAATGGGACCACTGGTTTAGTCCAAAGGACTAAGTCGATCTGGGGCAGCTCTGGACAACTGTGTCTGATTTTGATGGTTAATTATTATTATTATTATTTTTTTTTTTTTACATCATCCCATTTTTTATGCTTTTTCCTTTCTCCTCTTCTTTGATTCCTTTACCCCCGTCTGCTTTAGGTCGTCACCAGACCTCTAAAGGAAGGTGGGTTTTCAACTGGGACTGGGGAGCAGCTCTCTATTCACATCCAAACTTTTTTGGCATCAGTGTTGTTTCTGCATGTATAATACACCTACCTGGTTTTGAAATGGCATGTACACATGTTTAAGATCCACTTGATCCAGATGCATTTTGGGAAACACTTTGCGGTCGTCACTGGCCCTGTAGAGCACCTTGGGACAGGTGGTCTGATAGTTTTTGTCCACAGAAAGCTGACAACAAGAATGAAGCTTTATGTTAAACTGTAAAACTGGTTTCATAATGTATCATTTCAATTAAACTAACATGTATAGGAAAACTTCTTAAAATAACTGCTTATTTCCTGTCAGTTCATATCTCGCTGTAACACTGTGGTTAAGTCCAACCGCCATCTATCTACATCTAGCATCTCTTAGTTCAACTTCTTATCATATGATCAACAACAGCAGAAATCGGTTGTTGGCAATTCTTTTTTTAAGTCTAATAAAAACCTAAAATATTCACTGTATAATGTATTTATCAAAGGTTTAAGCTAAAGTAAGCAAAAACTGGAAAAGATAAAAATGACAGAACCTGAATAACAGGGTGGCTTTATAACATGATTAACTAAATGATAGTCTGATCATGGATGAATAAAGGGAACTGGATACAGTGTTAAAGTTGGGGCCTCATTCACTATGGTGCAAGGTTTGCAGAGAATTACCCAGATCTTCTGTGTTCTTTTGTGCACCAGACCTCTCTGCTGACTTGAATGGGGATGCAGAAAAAATGCCATACATTTCAAATGTTATCACAGGGCACTGCTGCCCTAGATGAATACAAACATTTCATAATGTTCAGACAGCAGAATGATGGGTGCTGTGGGGATAAGTCTGGCAATCTGGGACTACCTAATTATTTATATTTTGGATTATAGTGTACTGATCTAGATCATATTGCTGATCAGATTAACATTTAATACTTGACCAACACGCCACATACTGAAGCGAACCGTAAACTCCAAGAAACTTATTTCAGACAGAAAATTAAACAATGGTTCCAAAATCTCAGACTCATCTAAAAACATATCTGTGTACTACAATCAGAAAAGTTAGTTGTAACTTAGTTCACCTCCTTTGTTTACTATTTACAACTCTGATTATAATGCCAAAAATGTTAACAAAACAGAATGCATCAAATTCAACCTTTTGGAATTAGGTTCGTAACATGTGGATCAAAACATGTAATTGAATCATTGATGGATTATTTCTCCCAATAATGAATAGAAGGTATATCGCTTTACTTCTGATACACACCTTAATGAGCTGTCCATCTCCTGTCCCAATGAAGAAAACCATCCAGGCTTTCTGTCTCACTGCCAACACAGAGGTCATGTAGCTCTGTCTGAGGAGGACCGTCTTTGGCTTCAGAGTCTTTGGCTGAGAAATATAAACACACTTATCACTTCTATGAGAAAACTGCATTTGTGAAATTCTGTCGAAATATTCCAGTGTATTGAGACAGACCACTCAATATCAAAGTTATACTAATATACTAATATACTAATATTAAAGCTATAATTTATTACTAGCTAGAACTCTCACAATGAGAACAAAATCTAGACCCACCACCTGTTTTGGTTTTTCCTTGCATTCGCTGCAGAAGTCTGGATCTACATCAGTGTCTGCGGTGAGATCCGGGCTGATGTCAAACAGCACCAGCTCTGTGTTGGTTTGTCCTCCATCCACACTGAACACTCCGCTCCAGAGCACCGGTGGTCCACCCGGGATCACAGAAGAGGCGACGAGTCTGCTGCCAACACCACCAGCAGACACACTGAGGGTCGTCCCACGCAGAGACTTAAGAGTCTGAATTTTGCTCGTTCTGCCCTCGAGCCAAATGAGACGGACTTTGTTGCTCTTGTCACTGGAGGGCACATTGGAGAAAAGATAAATGACTGCATTGATCTGAAATCCATCCACAAACTCCACACTGCCTGTACTTTTGATTAAAGGGGTAACGCCATCGGCAATTTCAGAAAATATTCCTCCTTGCTGTTTGTAATTAGTACTATAAAGGTTCACTGCATCTGCGTCAGTACAGCCGGTTTCTTTGGACTTGTCTTTGAATTGCTGTGTGGCAGTCAGGATGTAAATCTCGTTAGTTGTCTGCTGCTCCACGTTGACCAGAAAGCCGACGGACGAGCTGTTGTGCCACGGGGATCCCACCCGGATGTGCTCACTATACAGCACATTTGAAATGTTGTTGGTGTCCAGCACCTCGCAGTAACCGCACTCGATCACACCGCAGCTGATCACAGTTTTATTCTGTTCAAACGGCAATAATATGTTGACGCTGAAAGTTGCGTTCCTCTTGTCCTTCCCAGAAACCCGGGAAAATTCAAGTGCTTGATAACTACCAGTCAAGATCCCTCTCTGGGTCTGACTCTGGACCAGCGTCAGGTCATGGCTCAGCTGGTACAGCGTCTCCTCTGTGGCGATGTAAACCGAGTTGTTGGACACCGCGAAGTGGCGGATGTCTCCGTCAAAAGTGAAGCCACCATTCTCCTGCAGGCACCGAGCCGGGTCTCCCCAGAGAACAAGCAGCAGACCAGGCAGCAGGAGCAGCATCTTGATGCGGTGATGGCAGCAAAACGCTCACACACTGACGGTCTGCATAGCACTCTGCTCCTCTCCACACTGTCACTCGTCGTGCGTAAAAGCGCGTTGCGCCTTGACTGAAAGGAGAAGTGATGGAAGTGGGAGGGAGCGCGTGCAGCGAAACCGAAAACTAAGACTTCTTAATTATTTCTGAGATGTAATGATTTTGCAACTTACTGTTTCCACACAGCTGCATTTGTTCAACTTTAACCACGTTTCAAACTAAGTTTGACGGTTTTAGTCTAAGGACATAACCTCTGCAGCAGTGCACGAGTTCATGACAGACTCCTGCTGACTAGAAAGCGTTTGACACATTTTAACACTTTTAACACAAATGATAACACGAAGAAACAGACTCTCAGCAAGGCAGCAGCGACTTCTGATTCGTACCACCCGTACCCCATGAATGCTATTTGAGTGATGCTTATCAAACACCTACAAGTCATTTCACAGCCTCCATTTCAGCAAGGAGCAACAGGCTACAGATTCAGTGTCGGTTTCAGCATTATCGGCAATAGGCCCATACAACTTCAAACTACTGAACAGCAAAGGGGGCAGCTTGTCTAGTGACGTCTGGATGACATCTAGTGTCAGCTTTGGAAAGTTCCTTTCTGTGTTTTTTTTGAATGTCACTGACCAAACAGGTGAATGCAAACAGATAAAAACACAGTACAGAATAAATTACACTGAGTCAAATACACAAATATTTTGTGAATGTATCACAATAAACCCATTGCTATAAAGTTACTTTTATTAATTTACATAGTTTTCTCATAGAGCTTAAATCACAAAAAGACACAAAAGTAACAAGTAAACAACTAGCACTATTGTGTAAACAATTCCGATGCTTAAAAGCCTGTTGTAGGCTACCCTCTGGTGGTTGAACTGAGAGATTGTTTAAATTCCTCATTGCCGGTGATTGGCAGTTAGCAGTTAACTGTTAGCTAACTGTTAGCAGATAAAAAAGTTTGTTCATGTTCTACTTATAAGTATACTCACGTTTGTCCCTGTGGATAAAGTCTGTCGTTCAGAATGTGTTATCGTGTTGCTCCAGGTGTTTTTCTTATTGTATTATATCGTTGTTTTCAATGAATATTTAATTAATTTAGCTTAAATATAAGCTAGCATTAATTGGAGCCGGGCATTTGCTCAAGCTAACCTGTCGGCAGCATCCTCAATCTCTGACCGCTGACCGGATATGACGTTGTTTTGCTTCTTCACGTGCTTATTACAGGTACATTTTTTTAGTTTTTCTAGTTAAATTGCCATGTGAGCAAGAAATGCAGAATAAATCCATAATTTGTGATTACAACATGTATTATTGTTACTTCAACCCACGGAGTGGGAGTGAAGTTGTTTTTGACTGCGGTGTTTCCGCACCTGGATATACATGACTACATCTGGCCAACAGGGGGAGCTGCACTCTAACTGATTAGTATACAGACATGAATTGGATGAAGTCTGCAATCTCTCTGCCTTGTTATTTAAATTGGCTACATTCAGTATCTGCTTGTATTGGAATATAGAGTTAAGCAGATCTGTAGTTGAATTTGTAACTTTTCTTTACAGACCGCAGACCTAATCTGTCTGCACTATTCACAAAAAAGAGATTTTTTTTTGTCCATTCCTCCAAGCTAGACTGTACCTCTCTATCCAGAATCACATCTGTATGTATAACCCTGTTTTTCATTTAATCTGTTTAACTAAATTTGGGACCTTGAAAACAAAACCCCCAACAGCATTCAAACTGTTTGTTCATAAAAATTAACTGTATCCCTTTTCTGGTAAAAGAAGTAACTTCATTACAACTAAAATGCAGCCATAACTTACCCATGACCACATCATTGTTCTGAGGTCAAATTCCTTTTAAGGCTTTGTAACCAAAATTCCACAAAAGTTGGGACCTTTTGTAAAATGTAAATAAAACAGGATGCTAATATTTCGAAAAGTATATTCAATTGGAAATGCAAACATAAAAGAAACTATTTAACGAAAATACATTTTGTGCTCAAACTGATATGTAAATATGTGCTTCACTGAATTAAATGATGATGATGATCGGGTATTTTACGTTCTTAAAAAAACAGCCTTCAGATAATGGTAAAAAAAGATGCAATACAATGTTTCAATGGCAGCTTGCGTCATCGCTTCCGGCCTCTAGATGTCGCTGTCTCCCTCAGTGTGGACATGCAGCGGCATGCAGCAGCAGCCCGGTCAGAGGCAGCACAGTGACGGGAACTCCAGCAGCTCCGCTCCGTATATTTCCACTGATCCTCCGCTGTAGGGATTCATTCATCTGAGTCTGAGCTGCTGCTAAGTCTGTCCGAGCGGGATCTGTCCACCCAGCTGTTTATACAGCCTTTCCATGCAGCAGTGAAGGTCAGACACATCATTTTTGATCCGCGGACCTGGCAACTTTTTTTTTTTTATTCCTCTCTTCCTGATCAGCGTTCCTTTACCGGGAGATCCTTCCAACATTCAGCGGTCACTGGTGAGTCTTCCTGCCGGTGTTTTCCTGCGAGGTGCGTCCCCTCCGGACACAGCACTGCAACACACAGGAGGAAAAATGATCAAACCTGTGATCAGGCCAGGAGGTTTCATATTTTACTTCCAGAATAGGGAGACCTCGAAGAATCTCGTGACATAAAAAATAATATTTCTCTTATCTGGCGGACAAGGAGGCGCGTTTTGGTATTTGTGACTTTTAAACGGTCATTATTTTTAGCTTGATATTCAAATATGTTGCATTCATTGTCTCAGTAATATTTATTTATTCTAAGATGAACATTTCTGCAACACCTTAAAAGTTGAGACTGCTCTTTCTGGGCAGTCAGTTGAGCTGTTACTGGGAACAAATTTAGTTTTCAGTGATACAATCACAATAGCGTCTCTCCTGTTCAGTCTTCATGCAAATACAGTTTTATCTGAGTTTGCTGCTTGATCTCCCTCCACCTTCCCCTATTGAGCTTCGAGGACGTCATTTGCATTCATGAGCAGCTCTGAGTGTTGCATAATAGCCCGTATCTCAATGGGATTTAGGGTCAGTCGACACATCCTACAAGAGTGCCTGCCAAGCTGGGGTCCAGGGGACTCCCAGGGGTCCTGGAGGAGGCTGTAGGTGGGATGCCAGCAGAAAATGAAGATGGAGGGAATAAAGGATGGATAAGATTAACATCCTCTGAGACAAGTTACAGCTACTCTCAGCTGACATAAACATAAAGTTACAGAATGTAACTATGTAAATGTACTCAAGTACAGTTGTATTATACTGGAGTATTTTCATATATGTAATTACATTTTAGAGACAAATATTGTACTTTTTACTCCACTACATTTAGATGAATGCTTAAGTTACTTTAAAAAAAAAAAATTAACATGAAACACATGTTAAATTTAAAGTGCATCAATAGTAATATTTATCCGATAATATATTTGTAATGAGTAGAACAATCTGACTGGTTGCATTCTGCAAAACAAATACTTTTACTTTTGATACTTGAACTATATTTTGAGTCAGATATGTCGGTAAATTCACAGTGTGGTATTACTACTTTAACTGCAGTACAGGATCTGAATACTTTTTCGACCACTGACTTGAGTTACGTGCACTCTTATTTTTTGCTACTTAATACTTTGGCTCCACTAATTAGTTTCTCTGTCAATTAATATTTAACATGATTATGATGTGATTATCTTAATAAACATGATGCTGTTAACACAATTAATGCATCTATAATAACATAATATTGACAGTAAAATATCACTCTGGAAGTGGCCTTTCTGCATTATAATGACTTTTACTTAAAGAGTTTAAAGGTGACCTTTGAAGTATTGGATGCTAGTCGTGCTAAGTGGCTGTTTTTATGAGCTGGTCCCCATCTTGCTTGAAAATAAATGTAAATTTAACTTTCACAGATCACCTTTAATTGCATTTTGTTGCCATTGTTCTTTAACCTAAGTAGACATTTGAAGAGGACGTTTACTTGTACAAAAGTACATTTTAAAATGTTGTATTTCTACCAAAGCAAAGGACTCGAATTCTTCTTCCACCTCAGATGACTCATAGAAAGCTTGTTTTCTTCCCTTTGTCAGCAGAGAAAGACAGAATCTTCTCAGACAGTAGTGCTTACGATGAAAAAAAAGTTTGCCCAGACAGGGCCAAACAAGTCCAAAATCCATCTGTATGAAGGCAGTCTGACAGAGACCTGTCACCTCTGGATGAAAACACTCTTTCTCCCGCTTGTTTCACTGGTTTCCCGCCAGAAGCTGTGCACCAGTTCACTGTATGTATTTAGATGACAGGCCTGTGGTTTGGAGGCTTTCTATAGCCTGTGGTGCAGCAGGTCTCCTCCCATGGTTTGGAGCTCAGAGGTCTGTAATCTCCCTGAACCACAGCACCACCACCCAGATTCATTTCTCAGGGTAAATTTGACACAAAAGCCAGCTGGGCATACAGTGGAAAAAAATCTACACGTGCCCGGTTTGACAGTTTGGATGGGGTCCCTGTAGAGCAGAGGTCCATGGGTACAAAAGGATGAACTGTGGATGTTAGACAGAGGGCAGCAGGTTCATTATGGGCCATGCTCTGGATTTATGACCATTGATTCAGGGTAAAGGAAGAAGCCTTTATCTTACAACAGTTTAAGTAACAGGGCTGGTGTAAACATTTTCAAACTGGTTTGGCTTGACACCAAACTTCACAGGACAGGCAAACTGAATATTACCACCAGGTGTCGCTCTTGAGCTAGCAGCTGCTCCCCAGTGAAACATAATGAGACTGATTGGCTTGGTCTCAATGTGCCCAACCGACTCCTTTCTGCTTGATCTCTTCAAACCAAAACGGATCGAGACCCACTTTCTTAAAGGCTGTTTTTTGCTGAAATGTTGAAAGGAGTTGAGGAGACAGAAGGGAGGAGGCTTCCAGAGAGAAAGAGATAAGGATACATGAGTCTAGTCTATGCAGAAGTGTTATAAATGCTTCACCCCCAGCTCTTCAGCACACTATATTTAAACGAGCAATGCAGGGTCAAGTACCACTTCACAAATGTAAATGCTAACAATTAAGTGAAATGTATTATCAGTGACATATTCTACATGGGTATACTACTTATTTAAGGCTTGAAATTTTGAATTTCAGATATTCAAACACAAATACATTTCATCACATCAATAAAGTTCAAATTCAAAATGTTACATTATTGGCACAGTCTTGAGAAAACACAAACTTTCTAGTAAAACAACAACATGTCTGCATCTTAGTTCCTCCCACTTCTAATGAAATGTGAGCGCTGCAGTTCGACAGTAAGTTGTGCACTAGTGGCTGTTATTTTGTTTACAAATGTCAATCACGTCATATTGTTTGTTACAAACGTTGGATGGCACAGTCTGCTGAAGTTTGCTGATTTTTAATTTGCCAGAACGAGTCATGCTCGCACATTGGACTGGCAAAACTGGGAATCAACCCAACTGTAGAAGCTTTTACTTGGCACAGTTGAAACTTTAACATTTTTGCTGTAGCAGCGCTTACACAGATTTTTGTCCTGAATAGTTTCTATGTACTTTTGTAACGCTGTTATCGCTCTTTGTGTTTATTTTAGCACTGCAGTTAGTACTATTTATTTTGAATGTGTCATTGTGACGATATGTGTAGGTGTAACCTGTTGCATTCTTTTGAATTTTTGCAGTAGTCTGACTCATTTTGATATACAGAGAGGGAGACAACTAGTCTGGTATAACAGTGCGTCACTGTACTGAGTTTAGCAGCCACTTCAGCCTCACTACAGCCTTTTATCCTGTGACTTCATTACACGACTGAGGTGTGTGTGCGTGAGAGAGAGAGAGACAGAGGGTGGTGGGTGGAGGCCATAAATGGCAAAATGTGAAAAAGAATGGCCGTGTCGGTGCGGAGACACTGCTGCGTGCCTCTCTCACTGGTGGTTCCCTGCTGCTCCGTGGGAGAGCGAGGAAAGGCTGCAGTGGTTTGTGTGTGTGTGTGTGTGTACAGTAGTATATGTGAAACAGATAGAGCGGAGAGAAAGCACGATTTTTAAAGTGAGATACAAGGCAGGAAGACAGCTGAACAAAGTCTGTTGTAAGATCTGTACAAGCTGTGTATGTGGGATGCTGCTACTCCAGTCTCTTTGGGAATACCTTGTGTAGACTGTAAACAAAATATGAATGAACACACTTCATCCATTTCTCTGTGTCCTAAAGGGTGAGTCTATCTCAAACCCTCTGTCTTTCTGTTCTAACAAGTTTGCAGTTGGTCTGGTTCATTTCTCATCATTTCTATGCAGCAGTAATTGGTTATTACAGTTTACTTCATAGGCTCCATCTGACAAGCAGCAAATTGGCATTTGATAAATACATATATTTCTTTAAAGAAATGGTTGGACATTCAGGGAAATGTACTTTCCTCCCCCCTCTGTAACACGAAGCTAAAACCAGCAGCTGGTTAGCTTAGCTTCATTTAGTCAGAAGACGCCAACCAACCCCTGACTAATTCGTTTTATTCAGTTTGTCTGTAGCTATAATATGCAGGATTTTCCTTAAAAAAACAATGTATAAACACTAGTGACACAGAGTGACTGTATCTGACGGCCTGTCAGTTTAAGCATGTGCTTCAATAATTTAGAACACAACCACAGTAAATGAACATTTTCTTCCTCTGATTCACTGCTTTGCTCTTGCAAATGTCACTCCCTCTCTTCATTGACTGTCTAGCTCGCTCGACCACCGCCGCTCTGTCTCTCTCTCTCTCTCTCTCTCTCTCTGTCTTGTTAAACTGGGGAGGAGGTGTAGGTGTAAAAACAACATGTTAGGTTTTTTGCTGGACTATTTCTTGGCAGGATTGTCATATATTTTGCACTTCAGGTTTTGCATATATTAAACAGATGAGATACAACATTCTGTAGTGAGCTTTAGAGGCGCTGGTTGGCAGGTTTTTTTTTACCTTTTGACACAGCCTGGCTAGCTGTTTTTTAGACATAATGCTAAGCTAAGCTAACTGACTTTTGACTGAAGAATGAGAGATGCCCCTATCAGCAAGATTACATAATTTGTATGTGTCTTCCAAAAACCATTACAAATTACTATTGAAAAGTAAATATGATTTATGACGTGACAACGCTCTGGGAGAACAGTCTGCTATATTTGGCCCTGTTATTGCTTTTGACAGTCATAATCAATGTGATGGAGATCTTACAGATAACAGCTGACAAAGCTTTAGTTGTGGCCGACACTGCACGGTTGACAGTTCCTTCACCTCCCGTAGAAAACTGTATCACATTCTCATAAAGGCTCTAAACAGCTTAAAGTGAACTGGAGGGACAGAACAAAATGTTACTGCGGTCACTGTTATCACCATTACCGCATTACTGCAATATAACGTACTGTTTTGGCTGTGCTGCGTGGCTGGTTGTCTCATGGAGCCCACATTAATCATCATAAAAACAATAATATTTAAAGACGCTGGCGGCTGCCATGATGGCCCTCGGTGAGACACGGAGATGGATGATCGACCTCCACTTGAGCCACACCAAGCGGCACACAGTCACACCATATATGGGCATGTGTGTGCTGGAATAAAAGGGAAAAGGTTAGCTTAAACTGCACGCGTGTGTGTGTGCTGCAGTGGATGGAAGTTTGCCACTTCATAACTTCAAGCAGTGTGAAGCCGGGTAACATGTCTCTGGCACTGACGCACACACAAACACATTTTTCAGCTTTTATTTAAGCAGACGGGGTGCGCTGAACGTCTGTTTTCAGTTTTCTCCCATTTTTCTTGCCATATCTCATTTCAACCAACAGAGACTAACACAGCGAAGAGATTTTGTTGACAGCCACTGATGATAGCTCATTTCTCAAACATAGCTGATACTTCAGCATGCTATATATTGTTTCTCACAACTGCCAGATATGTTTGGAAGCCAGTTTTCTGTCACCTTTGATCACATACTGAGAGTTTTATTATGACATTTATATATAACATTTTTGGAATTACTGTTAAGCTTTGAACAGCCAGATGTGCCCCTTGATCACATGGTTTCTTTTTGCTGTGTAAGGGTTTTACGGGAGAAACAACGATGTGTTTTATGATTTAAAAAAAATGTAATACTGAGGAGGAGGACGATGACAGTTTGAGCCAATAAAAATCTGGATTCTTAACTTTACAGCAGAACCAATCTGCATCTTGCAAAAACACATTAGCTAGAAATTGTAATGTCTCCAGAATGTTAAGTAAACAGCATTCACCTTGACTGCCGTACCATTTTCATTTAATCCAATTTGGCTTTTAACTCTAAATCCACAGATGTTTCTCAACCCATAGGAGAGTTTATCTCTATTCAGTTTCAGTGGAGCCATTAGCACTGTGTTTTTATCCAGTAATGACAGCACGTCAGTGTTTGTTCATCTGATGGATTCAGATTGTAGCAGGTGCTCAGTGTCAGTGCCGCTAGATTTAAGTGACGCTGTAGACCGCTGTAGGCTGTTCAGCTTCTAATTCAATTGGGGCCAGATTTTAAAACCACGAAATGTAGATGGGTCAGACATTTTCAGTAGCTTATTCAAAATCTGTCCATCTGCTGCTCTGGACAAATGTGGAATAGGAAGGTAATTTAAAAAAACAACAATCACAAACAATAGATATTAGGCTTTTTATAATACAGTGGATGGGCAGCTGCAGCCGGTTCACAATATTTTCATTATAAATTATAAAATATGTGTGTTCCACCAACTGAATAAGCTGGACGTTTATGTCATTATGTTTCCCAACATAATTTTTTTAAATTTAGAGGCACAATGGCCTATTACATTTAATTTACGAAATCCCATTTTTTTGTGATCTTTTCTCAAGAAAACAGTCATTCCATCAGGCTGCTGCCACCACTGAAGAAATTCAATAGAAAAACAAGCCTCAGCTCAGTGTGTTTGTTGTTGTATTATCTCAGTCAGTATTGCTGCTAATTGGACATGCACTATTCTTGTACAAGTGCATCCCAGGACTGTTCTGGAGTCATTACAATATAGATTTCATTAAGATTCCAGTTATTTTCTGCTTGTTTTTGGTTAAAAGGTGGAAGAGCAGCCAGAAGAGTTTGAGGCACAAGTTTAGAATCAATTACCTTGTGAGATAACTTCACGCTGGGTTGTTTTCTCATAAAACAGACCTCTGCTTGGTTGTTTTAACGGGCTGCAGTTGTGTTTTTCCTCGGAATGACTTCAGCTCTGTGAGCTCCCTGCTCTCTCTCTTCTGCTTTATCTTCCAGTCACATCTCTCACACACCTGGATGAAAAAAAATCACAGATAGGAGGTCAACAACTCCCCGAAAAACAGACTGACACAGCTGTCTCTGAACTGCACACTCAAAACATAATAAGTTAGATATTGTTTTTTTTGGTTTTCACACATCAGACTGGGATCTTTTCCACAAAGGGAGGTTAATCTGTTTAACATCACTGTGCAGCTTTTAATAAAATACACGAACATTAATTTATGCCTCACTTTTGTTATAAAACATGAAAATAATGTAAAAAACAAACAAAAAACATTTGAGACTGCACTACAAGTCATGTTTAGGGCTGAAACGAGCCCCTGGGCACTTAAATGCAAAAGGCCCACCATCTTTCATACAATTCAATACAATTATTAATTTTAATTGAATAGCATTTTATTTAATTTCAAAAGTAACATGAAAAGATTACCTGTAATTTCACAGATACTTTTGTCTCCTAACGTAACATGAATGCATCGAAAGATCACTTTTCCTTGAAAGTATACTTTGATTTCTGCATATTTGGAAAAACAAATTTCACTACACAAAGGTAACTTTTGAAAGACAGGGTCGCCCTGTGTCGATATACCAGGCTCTGAGCCTTTTTCATTCTCATAGCATCACACTTCTGCTAATTTAAGTCCTACAGCTTTCTGGAGAAACGCTGAAATCTCTGTATGACTCACAAATGGCAGTGGGAGCTAAAAGTAGAAATACCAGCCACAAGAAAAATACAGCACGCAAAATTATATGCCAATATAAAAATCACTTTTTACTGCTTTAATATGAATTCAGCATTAAAAACACAAATGCATTCTAATGTGATCTTGTCCTTCAGGTTTCCTGAGAGGATGGATGGCTGACCTTGAAGCTCACTGACTGGTTTGCTGATCTTTGCCTGCCACATCTGCTGTCATGGCCAAAAGCCCGGAGGTGAAGCTGGCCGTCTTCGGCAGAGCGGGGGTGGGCAAGTCAGGTAAACAGCTCCATATTTAAGTTTTTTAAAGTTTGTGCAGGTCATAATTAAGTGTCCATCTTTGTTATTCCCTCATTCAAAGTTCCAAAGACAACAAGAAAGTTGCGAAAACAGGATAATTTTTCCTTTATTTTGGTGACTAAAATGATTTTAAATCCAAATCCAGGCTTCTTTTAACATGCTTTAACTTGGCTGCTGGGTATCTGCAGATTTCATGGTGTGTTTGACCCTTTTCTGCCTCATTTTTGTTGCCACTGTGCATCTCAGCATGACCTCTACTTTACAATGTTCTCCTCCACCGTCCTGCCAGTATTTTTACACTCGCCATAATTTCTCCTCGTATTCAGTTTGTTTGCGTAGTCAGCGTAACAGTAGGAGGTTGTTTTTGGTCTGGCTTAAATACCTTCACTCCCACAGATAAGTCAGTTGAGTCATTATCATTTGGTTTTAAGCATTCCACTATGAGCCGGGCTAGCTCGGCCTCAGCTGGGGCCCTGTGTGTTTTCTCCAGTAGCTAACACAATAACACGGACCATATGTTTCCTGCCGACTGCAAATCAAGACAGATTGCTTCTGCATAGCAATCAGCTGTTGGAAAACATGCTTGGGGATCTCTTCCATGTCGAAGCAGGCCATTAAAATGCCTGAGGAGGTCATCGCAAGTACTGTACTGAAAAGTATAATGACTGCAGAGTTCATAACCTGCAGTGGAAGGAGTGCGGTTGTAAAACATGGCGGTGAGGCTGCCTGTGTCAAACATGCACATGTGAAGCCATGTTCAGGAGGTTAGGACACTAAGCCTTCAATCTACAATGTATTTCCTGAAACTAGGAACTGCTAGTTACGGTTAGTCCTGCCTACCTCCAAACTGTCAATCATGTTGATGTGTTGTGCCCTGACCTGATCCTTTACCAAAGCTGCCATTTCTGCTTTCCTCCAGTTCCTACTGTGGCTCCTTACTCTGTGGCTGTTATCCTCATGTTCTTCCATCTATAATACTAGAAAAGCTTGATACGGTTAGTGCTCAGGCTTCGGGCACAACTGTAAAAATAGTACTGCAGTGATCATTATTAAATTTGAACACTTGCAAGAACAGCTTCCCCTCCTAGTTTCACAGCAGCAGACACATTTCTCAAAATCCCTGCTGATAACCAGCTGAGAGTGCACGTTATTGCATTGTACTTCGCAGGTATAAAGCCAGGTCAAAGGCTTGTATTGTTCAAGAGGCAACCTCTGGGCCTGAAAACTGCCCAAAGCCTGTATTCTATTTAATGACCAGCAGGGGGCGTCTACACTGATTGCAAAAAGAAGTCAGAATGTATGATAGTTAAGCCGTCATGTTTTGGCTGCTTGCTTAGTGTTCACTTGTACTAAAACACACTGAAAGGAGTGGTTGATCATTTTAAACGATTCCAAACCGAGCCAGTTTACTAGCACTAATGTTAGCTGATGACACAGTGTCATTCCGGTTCCCGATCCGTTCTGCTCACGCGCTGGTTGAAAAAACTCTATATGTCGAAGGCCATGAACCAAGTTGTGGACACCAAACTGCTGAACTTGAGGCTTCAAAGCCAGAATCCACAAAGCAATGGTTGCCATGATTACATCTATTATTCTTATACTGTGATATAGCCCTATCTGTGTCACATACCGCATAGCATTCTCAATGCACACCTTCATTTTTACATTCAACCGTGGGTTACACATCTTCAAAGATATTTCTGTGATTTTACAGAGCTGTATTTTCTGCCCTGAGTGAAGAAAATGTTTTCCAGGATTAAAGCAGCATTAACATTTACACAGACAGCATGTCCAGTTAAGAAAAGCAAAACATAGCTTCACAGTGTGTAGAAATATTGGATTTACAAATTGTTTCAGCCTGGGCAAACATATTATCATTTTTGTTAGAGAGTAGACATCAGTGGGCTCATAGAAATAACTTTTGAAGATGCAACCTGCAGATAGTGGATAGGTAAAAACTAAGAGTCAACTGCTATGCTAGCAGCTCTGTGTTGCTTTGAGCTAAATGCTCACGTCAGCATGCTAACATTATAATTATAAACATAACCACCACCTAACCATAGCATGTTAGCATGCTAATGGTTGCAAATTAACATTAAAAAAGACAAAAACCGAACCCTAACCAACCAATAGACTAACATTGCTCTCTACATCTTGTCAGTGTTCTTATAAAATAAGCAGTATTTTTTAACAAACCCTAAAAGCCAAACCTATCACCTTCTTTATAACAATTACAAATATCAATGTGATTGGCAACAATTGATTCACTTTGGAAAAAACACGATGTTACCATCTTGACTTTGGACATCAGTATGTATGATGCTACTGTTTCTTATTTTATTGGACCTTGGTGATCATCCACATCCAGAAGCTGTTTGTTCCCCCGCTGGGTGGAAAAAATGTGTTCTAACAAGCAGGAGAAGACCTGCTGGGTGTCTTGGCGTCGTTGGGAGTATGCTGGGCCCTTCGTGATGGTCTGACCTGGACTCCTACAGAGCCTCCAGCCCTAATGAAGAGCTGAGGGTATTAACTCAAGTTGGTTGTTCTGGCACTTTGCAGCCTTTTAGTTTATTGACTCAGCGGAGGGAAACTGGGGTTAGGAAATAAGATAAATTTGTCCAATTACTGCACCTCCAACTTGGTCCCTGCTAAACACACACACATGGACACAAGCACACATGCACAATGAGTTCAAACCAGGCAATGAAGTAGTTACTGGCAAGGTTTTGAGGGGTAAATAGTCTGTCCCATGACTATATCTGTATCATTTTATATGACTATTATTGAATATATGAGGAAAAACATGGCTGAGGATGATTCATTAGTTGTGGCTGTACTGCAGCTCTGAGTGCCAAGATTTCTTTCTGACAAAAATATATTGTAACGAAGAAAGTGACTTTTCCTAAGAAAAGTTTGCTAGTTCATATCAACATGTATGATGGCGGATAGATGAGTAAATGTACCGTCTATCAAAGCTGCTCTTGCAGGGACGATTTGATCTTAAATTGTGCAGAATTGAACTTTTGGGGCAATCATCTATATGATTATAGGTCAGAACGCACTGCACCACTCGTGAGCTAATGAGCACAAAAGATGACTCGCCTTTGTGCTGGAAAAAATCAATAATGATAATGATAAAGCAATTTACTTTAAGAGGTTATTCAGACAGTCTGTTACTATAGTGACTTCTAATACCATTTAACAGCCCTCAGACCAAGCAGGAGAAGATCTGCATTCAAAAGCTGACATGCATTTGTTCACTAGTGGAGCACACTGTCCATGCACTGAAAGGCCAGAGGCAAGTGGCAAGATTTTCTGCTTTACAGAACACAGCAGGTCTGCAATGCACCATAGTGTGGTCCTACCCCACCTGACACCACATGAAGACAAGAAATGTCTTCATTCTGAAGAGTGTCTTCTGTTTGTTTTGGGGAATTTTCTGTTTTCCTTTTCTTTCTTTACATCTTTTTTTTTTTTTTTGAGTTACCTGTCAAACATCGGTGGCTTGTTGATTAGTGGTTTTCACACCGTACCCAAGCCTGCTGCTCTTGTGTGGGTTTATTGGGGGCGTTTTCTTATGCTAATTGCAAATTGCCTGGCATACGCAACTAATTTAAGCTCAAACACGATTCATCAACATTCTTTTGTGGGTAAGGACAGACCTGACTCTTGTAAATGTTTCATGAATCCTGTGTAGGATTTTCTCATTTTCCTCTTATTGTTTTCTGTAAAAACAAAAATAAGCGAAAATAAGAAAACATTCATGCATGGCATCAAATTTGTATATATTTGATAAATATGATGCATGCATTTCGTTCCTCATGAAATATCTGCATTAATTTATTTCAGTACAAAATAATAAAAACTAATGATAGAAAATGTGAGTCACTCCCTGGCTGTTATCAAATGATACGAGTACAGTCCGACTGCTGTGAAAACACTGGCTCACATACACATCGACATACAGTGAATAGACTTCTTTGAGAGATGCTCTTTTGGGAAATTAACTTTATGTGGTGCAAACCGCCGGCTCGTAAAACATCTCGTCTCGTCGCTCCTCAAACATTCCGCCTCCTCCCCTCAGCCTGTCTGACGGCCAGGAAGCAGAACAATAACAAAGGAGCGGGCCAGCATGTGTCTGCCTCAGAAATACTACTGTTTACCACCTCCATCGCCGGGAAGGGACCATGAATCAGCCTAATGTACGTGTCAGTCTGGAGCATGATGTAAACAGTCATTCAGAGGGCAGGCAGGCGAAGCGAAGCCACAAAAACAAACACAACTCTGGACAGACTGACAGCTACTGTGTTGGACAGAGACGTGATGCTGAGAATCCTAAAAAGCCGTGTGGTTTTTACAGTTCAGTCACTAGCTTAGGTGCTAACCATTACTGTGGTCCCTCTGCACTCCACATTTTACTGATCACTTGACAAACAAACTATCATTGATAGTGTACAAAAACAAAGTGAAGGTCACACTACTTCACTCTTCCTTTCTTCCCTCTTCCTCACATAGAAGGTTCCAGTCACGTCCCCTCTGTCTAATCCTTTGCTGCAGGGACACATTACTTTCACTTTACCTCTGTGCTCCTTATTTGCATTTTTCCTGTTGTTGAGTCACTGTTGTGTCACGGCAGTTAGAAGGGGACAAGACATTTATTAATATGAAAATGCCACAGATTATTGGTCTAAAGACTTCCTGGCTGATGAGCCTACTGCATGTGAAGCTGAATACCAATGAGGTCAAGTTTTTTTTCTTCTTTGTAGTGTTTATCCAATTTTGTTCAGCATTCTTTATGACTCAACATTTTTAAAAATTCTAACAGTTTTAAAAATGTATAGAAGTTTCATATTTTTAGTCGCAATTACAAAAACTACAACCTCACATACGTATTTAAATTAATTGTGGGTGATTAAAGCAGTGAAGTTGGCACCCCAAGTGGACTCTCTTCTTCTGGAAGTCAACTCGAGTCCCCTTGTGGACTGTCTTAGTCCTAACACATGCAGACTTTTACAGTGATACGCCTGCAAAATTGAGTTTTTTTCATTCTACAAATGAACACAAAAGTGATAAAAAAACAACAAAAAGGAAAATTTCTCTACAGTTCCAATGCCTAGTGATACAGGTTCACCACATACCACTGGGTCTCACTATGCACACACGCGGTTGGACATTGTCTCAGGAAGGATGTACCCTTAACAAATTCCACAAATACTGACCAAAATTATTTTCAGATTCTAAATGATGCCATTGTGTTTTGCCCTCAAATTCATTTTGATGCAGTCTAAGAAGAACACAATGTACAAGTTAACAGCGGGTGTCTGAATGGTTTTGACAATATTACAGTGTGAGCTCATGTTAATGACTTTGAAATTGGCTTCCTGCTGAAAGATGGCCCATCCAATCTTTTACACTCAAATCACGGTTGCAGCGATCATGCTGCTCCCAAAATCAACTTCCTGTGATGCCTGCTGGAGGAAATGAAAGTCCTGGAAAGTAATCAAATAACATCCATCAGGCTTCCTGCGCGCAGCTCGTCGCACTGCACTACCGAGCAATTAACGGGACGCAGAGGCTCGGGGACAGACGCTCATCCTGCTGCACATCTTTGGCCTTTAACAGCTCAGAGAGCCCACAGCTGTGAGGTTGGCTAGCTGCTCGAGTCCCCTGATTACATTCTGCGCGTCGGACCCGGTGAGCAGCCGTGAACGATGACTCAACGAATGCATTATGCTGCGAAACAAGTGCTCTAATCAGCATGTCAGAGGTAGATTTAGCTCTTTTAGATAAGCGATACGAAAAGGTTCACAGTGGCTCTGCAGTGATTGGAACGCTCAGATTATTAAGTGACTTTATATACTTGAGTGTGTTACATAAGACTTTACTCATATCTAAGGCTTTATTATGTGTATTCTGCTGTGTGAGTGAAGTCAAGTAGCAATATTAGATTGTGAAATTGAACATGTTTCTTGTGGGAGATCAATTATGCAACAAGAAATTACAAGAAGGCTGTGGATATGTGTAATCTTTGCATCAGACAGGGGAAAAAATCTGCTTTGGTAAAGTATTTTTCAAGATGGGATGGGAAGGAGATTTGCTGGGATTAGGAAAGACAGGAGCCTAGTGAAGTTTTTAATTCTTCCCTCGTGTTAAAGGGTTTTATCCAAGCTGCCTGTGATACAGAAAACTGGCACAGAGAAAGTCAAGGACATCAACTTCAGGCATCAGTGTTTTTGGGCCTTGAATGGCTTTGCTGTGTCTGAAAGATTTTTTTTTTTTTTTGCTTTTGTCCACAATACTTTTTCTTTCCTCGGTTTTATATAGGGGGGCAGAGAGTGCTGAACCACAACGACTGTTTTTGTGATGGAAGTAACAATGAAAACCACATTAAAGCTGCACAAATGATTAATTTTATATTAACAAAGGACTGTGATGTGAAAAGAGACCCACAAACTCAAGGGCACTGGCACCCACCATGCCAGAAGTTAATTTCTTTATAAGGACATTTATTCTAAAATGATAGCATCATGCCTGCTACTCTAAATCAGTGTTAGCATGATGTATCAACAGAGATAAATGGGTGATTAAGGCACCACTGTCCTTCCCCTTGATTAAATTAACTGAATCTATCATGGAAAACAGTGAATTTGATTAAAAGAGAGATGATTAAATCATGATAGACACAACCGCATGAATACTGCATGCTTTAATGCCTCTCAGCTGTGTCACCTCACACTGTTTTTCTTAGGGTAACACATTAATCATCCGAGTGATTACAGGTTGGAGGCGAGCAGCATCTTAAGCATGGTTATTTAGCATTGGAAATGAGCAATGAAATGATCAACAGCTAATTGCAGTTCTGCGGATTTATCCACGCAGCTGAAACAGGCGAGGTAGAGCTGCTGTTTTATGCCCACTCACACCTGTCTAAATAAGAAGTTAATTAGGACAACAAAGCCAAATTGATTCTGTATTTGCGCAAAGAAAATTGGTGACCACTGTTTTCTGCTCACAGGAACAAATTAATATATGAATAGCTTTGCGTCTTTGTTGGATGGATCATTTTTATTTAGTTAAATACTTACATTTCAATCAATTACCTGCTAAACTAATAGTTTCAGCTGTTTTTATAAAGTAAACCTCATATTAAATGTTGACATGAAAAGTAACCGAAGCTGTCAGCTAAATGTAGGAAGAAGTGAGTTGAAAAAAAAGAAAGAAAATCAAGTTACATAAATGTTAATACTCAAGTAAATTACAAGTACCTCAAAACTGTACTTCATTACAGTACTTGAACCAATGTACTTAGTTACATTCCACCACCAGGTATCATCATTCTGGATGATATCTCAGGAACGCCTGAAGGAAATTTCTTCCAAAAATCTGATTAGATTTTGAACACTTGAACACATGCATTTCTGTCACAGCTACGTAGGAGTATAGACGGACATTGAACTGCAACTTGGCTGGCTGGCGTAGGCATACAACTGCAAGGTGGTAATTCTAGTTTTAGTGTTTCTTGGACCCAAAAAGCCAATGTAATGTACCAACTTTTAGCTACAGCGACTGACAGCATCTGACCGAATCCAGAACTCACCAGGTCCTCTGTTTTGGAGCAGGTATTCACTGCATTATTTTTATTTCACCTACAACAAAAGTGTGACTCAGAAACGTCACTTTATGGATGTCAGGTAATCAGTCCCTTTGTTACTGCAGTCTAACAACTCTGAGGCTTCATTAAACTGTCAGAGGGAACCTGAAATCCCCCTGCGTGCCCACACTCTCCATCCTCCTCCACTTCCTCCTCTCCTGAACACATCTGCTGCTGCCTGGAGCTTCCCTTTGTCCTAAGAAAAGAACAGGGTGTCTCTGCCATTCACCTTATCTGTTTAGGCTCTCTAAAGGCCATCTGCCTTTTTCAGTTTCCAAGCCTCCCCACTGCATTTCTATTCACCTGGCACGCACAAAGGCTCAACTACAGAAAGGATGTATTTCTGAAGTGGAGTGGCCAATATTCTCTAGTCCTATAAATATCAGCAAATTAACCAGACTCCCTCGACACACACAAAGATACGGCGGACTCGTGAGAGGGAAGTGACTGTGTCACAGGAAGGTGGGCTTCTTGAGTGGTCGTGCTTATTTTTTCTGTGGAATTATTTTTAGTGCACACCCACTCTCCCTCAGCCTCCATGCTTTGTCCGTTCTCCACCTGTGTACCTCGCCGTTGTAATCGTCCGGCGTGTGAGTCATCGCTGGCTATTTCCTGCCTTGCTTTTAACAGCCGTACTCTCTGGAGATTAGCAGCGCTTTTAAAATTTCATAATAGATCCATTAAGTATTTCCCTTTTTGCTTCTGAAGGCGTTATCAGCCGAGGTTCAGGTTAATGTTTAATATTCAGGGCCACTTTAAGCAATATGTGATTTATTCAACACGGTTCCCTCCCACTTCAAACCCTTTTCTCCCTCTTCAGATCAGTTATGTAACTTTCTGCTTTCCCGTTAGTCATCTTTTAACTTTAAATTAACGCTCTACTCTGGATACATTCATCAAGTCTGCTGGAAGACTTTGCAAGAGAAAGAGATTCCCTCAAACAACCTTTCAGTATCACGAACACTGTCATGCTTACACAGACTTATTTTCAGTACAACATATAATAAACTAAAATACCTCTATCAGGGGCAGGAGAGCAACTCATCAACAAAACTACTTGGTTAGGTTTCGGAAAGATAGTTCGGCATATAGTAACGTGAGGTAGTTTCAGTAATTAGGAGATTATGTGGAAAACAGGAAAGTTTAACTGCAACTTGAAATAATATATGTTGCCATTTGGTTCCACTGGGAACATGAACACCAGTGTCCTGGGTCAAAGTTCATTGGTTGGCTGCCAGAAGTGGACAGTTGCGTTTTTGTCCTTGGCTTTTAGACAGGTAACCTCACTTCCTTCTTCTCCTTCTGTTAAAATTACTTTGGCCACTAGAAGATGATGTCTACGAAATACGGGTCATGATAATAAGGTTCTGTCCAAACGACACATTGGGTGGTTTTTGAGGGAGGACAGTGTCTCCAGACAGATTGGTATGGAGTAAGGGTGAAATGTGGGAGGAAAATGTACATTTTTTAGGCAGTAATTGAAATCTGCAGTGCTTCCTATAGTGTGAACAAGCCATTGTATAGAAGCTATAACACCGCAGCTCATCGTCTTTATGGTGAAAAAAGGTACTTCACCTTTTCCGGGCTGCTCTTTTGTGCACAGAGCTCTTCATGTGAGTAATCACAGTGAAGATCTCACTCTAAGGTGTGGTTGCCACAGCATCTCTGCCCTCATCTGCCTCACAGATGGCTCTCGGTGAATAGCGCCGTGGTGCTATTGTTAGAGCCTAAATTAAAGGGATGAATGCGGTGTTAGAATCCTCACGCCCTTCCCGTTCTAACCCCGCAACTGCGAGCTTCTGTCCCTTCGCATCCCCGGAGATGTGAAATTCAAAGCCTCTCTGGTGTCCCATTTTAGAGAACCGCAGGGCTCCGAGGAGAATGACGGTCTCTCTCTCTGCCATTGTGTGCTCATGGAGCTCATCCAAAGTGGAGCGATGGGGAGTTGGTCTGACCTTTACTGTCAGTCAAAGTAAACTTGATATACACAGTAACTTGTGTTCTGACAAAGAGATATCCATCTTCATAATGCAAAGTGTTTTCACGCAGAGCAGCATTACATAAGACTCAGTATTGCCTCTCAGAGAGTCAACAAACAACTTGGAGCTCAAAGTGAGTGAGTCAGCAATGCAAGAACCAGTTGCATGATAATTATCAGTATTTTTCAAGCTCCAATACAGTTTGATTGCCACAGCTCTTAATGCAGGCTTGTGTTGGTTCCCTTTTCTTTTCTATCCATTGGGTCTATGTTTAGCATACATGGACTGTTCTTCTCCATAAACTATATAAGAAGAAGAAGAAGTGATCAATTCTTGAAGTATTTATCTCTGCAATTGAAAAGCATGAGAATTTAATCTTTTTCCAGGACATTATGTTTTCTCTGTGGACAGTCATTTCCCAGATGTGGAGCTGCTTGGAGGACAGAAATAATTTCATTAGTTGAGACGGATCTCAGTGGACCTTCATGAAGTTATTATTGAATAAATGTGAGGACTCGCAATGCTGGACTCTGATTGGCCGACAACAGCAGATGATCTGATTTAAACGAGCTGAAATCAAATGCTGAAAACTGATTTGATTAGACAAATTATAGTTATTTCTGTTGTGTGAAGGCCAGAACTCAAGTATAGACAGGATGTATTTCCATGGTTTAAAAAAATATCAGGGATATCATCCATCTCCTGTCTCCTCTCTTCTTCAGACACAACTGATGCTGACTCAAGTGACATCATTGTGGCAATTTATCAGATTTCAAATCAAATGTCATCACAGAAGATTTTTCTCACCCCTGAACACAAACAGACCTCACTGTGGCAGATCAGTGAAGTTCTCCTTTTTAGAGCCCAATCATGAGCCGCAACTTCCCTAGTAGAGTCCAACCATTATTTCTCTCTTTCCTCCTCATTTCCTGTCGTCTCAGCACTGTCTGGAGTAAAGGCTTTACATGCCAGTGAAAAGGAACGACTCTTATCATTAGTTTTTCTGCAAACAACTCCCTATTCACACCATAGACTGTATTCATTTGGATCCGAAGTCTGGATAGTTGTGATCCTGACCAATCACAAATCAATCACAACCAGAGGAACTGCATCTTTCACATTATATGAAGTTATTTTTAGTCATAGTTAATGATTTCTAATCTGTAGATATTTACAATGACGTACACACATCTTTAATTATACATTTATATGTTTATGCAAAAGGCAATTGGAATTCCTACAACAGGGCTTCTATCCGTCATTTCACAATGCAAACATTGTCTTTGTCTTTTTAACAGCCAATCTAATTACACTGCTCAGGATTGCAGCAATCTCTCAGCATAAGAGATTTAAAGCGGAAACAATTTAATAGCTCAGAAGGGTGAAACACTGCGCCTGATGGCTTAATTGCAGTTTGATTTATTATGAGAACTTAGCTTGAGGCGTTGAAATGGATTTAGCAGCCAAAATGCCATCTTGTGGTGAAGAGAAAGCGTTTATTGCACAACAAATGAATGGTAGGTTGTCTGCCAGCCAAAGACTGGAGGCTGCTCACAGCGATATGAAGGGAGATGGATTCAGTCTCACTGCTGATCACAGCAGCTCAAGTGGTAATTTATTTGTTCTGTTTTGAATGAGTTGGAATATCTGATTGAAATTGGTAAGTGCAGGATTAAAAGGGGTTCATACAAAGCTCCTCAGCACTCAAGGGTTGTTCGTTTAAAACATGCAATTTATTGTTTACAAAAATAGGCCTAATTATTAATTATCCCATAGCTAATGACTAATCGAGCACGGCAGAAAATGGAAAGCGGGTTTATTATTCTCAGAGGAGCTGTTGTTCTGATTATGGCCCACATCTCATTAATTTAAACGGTGTGCAGACCTCACTCACTAATATGTTTACAGGCACAGGAGAGAAAGTGATGAGTCATGTGCTGATAATTGGCCAGCTGTACTATGTTGAGATTTCTTGAAGTATTACTGGTTTCGTATTTTGGGAAAAGATATTGTCCCTCAAGGATGAATGTTAGTCATATCTTATTTTCTGATGAGTGTGAACAGTAAAAGGCTGCATCAAGTAACATTTTTTCAATTCCCATCTGGGTCACATTGATAATCAAATTCCTAAAGCGTAGCTAAGCAGCATGGAAAGCAATGAGCCTCAACAAAGGAGAGAGAAGCTCAATTGATCATTTGCTTGGCCCGTTCCCTTTTAGTTACTGTTGCTACGGCTGTAGCAATTCTCACATTGCTTATAATTAGTTTATGGTATATTTACCTCTCATAATTAATCATTTATGAAACAATGGGTCCTCCTTTGAGCCAGAGGTACACAAAAGCATGTCTCTCATTTCTAGCAGGTGATTATCAATTTTATCAAATGAGATCACAACTGTTGCTGGCAGATTTGATCAGCTCTAGCTAGCCAGCTAATTAATGCTAACATTAGCATGAATTGGTTGAAAGTGCTGCCCCTGGCTTTCTTTTACTGCTTACAGCTGACTTTTTTTTTTAAAAAGGATAATCTTGTAAATGGCTCAATACATATCATGCTAACAGACATGCTAAAGCCACATGCCAGAGACAGAAAGCATTATTCCCTTAGCACACTTCCATTTAGTGAACTGTTAATATACTTCTTGTGCAGAAAGGCCGAGATTGTTGCCCGCTTAAATAACTGCTGCCTTATTTTCTCACTGATAATTGTATTAAAACTAAATCAAAAATTTAATGTGATTTTACTTTTTCTCAGCTACCATTTTCACACGTTTTGCTATCCATCACCTTCAGCCAAGTAACATAGATAAAAAATTGTAAATGCCATCATGCACTCAAAACAGTGCACAATGGAATTACAAGTTTGAGAAGGAAAAACACATCGACTTTATACTTTCAAACATTATGTTGCACAACAGAACCTGATCTTAGATATCATCCAGGACTGACTTCAACACAGTGGAAGTCATGACCAGTCAGTGCTCATGACCTGCTCAGTAATAAGCCAAGTCAACAGGACATACTATCAATAGTCGCTTATATTAAGCATTTTGAAAACACTGTTCAAGCTGTTTTCTTCCCTTGAACCCCAGGTCACAAAAAGTATAATACTTGCTCCTGATTGGCCCAGACAGAGACGCCATGACTGGTGGGAGATGACATGTTTACTGTTGCCTTGTGTGTTATTGTTACTGTGCTCACTTTAGACTTCCCACAGTCCTTCTTAAAGGTTGTTGGTTAAATCCTAGAATAAATATGAATGGAGCCTGATTGGCGAGCTGTAATCTGATCTGGAAAGGGGAAGAGATGATAAGATGTCTGACTTGATCTCATTTATATTTGGCATCCGACAGAGATTGAATATGTCCCCTGGCACCGCAGGGACTCCCAGGAGTCCCTGTTGGACAGACGTACATACATTTCTTTATAGTGAAAAATAAAGGCTATGTCTACCCAGAGAGGTTTAGTGTTGGCTGTTGGGGATGGAGACGTGCCCCGGGGAGAGACTCGTGGTGAAAGGAACTCTGGGAAAGCTCTGAGACTGGGAACAGTGGCCTGACCTCCTGTTCAGGAAGTGGTTTGGGTGCTTTTGTAGCTAATCTGTTTCTGCATCAGCGCTGTCACTTTTCCCTGTTTGAAGAAACACTCCTTACTATACTGAAGGCAACAAATACTGGTTGAGCTTTTGTATCATTCATGTGTTTCCATCTGCTTTTTCTCCGCCAAAATAACAGAGAAAGGAGCAGCCGCTGCTGCCAATATTCCCACAGATTATCGCAGTACTTTAAAGGGACTATATATTTGCCACATTAATAAAAAAGTTAAATAAATCTGTGTGAACTCTGGAAGCAACCTTCTCTGTCCTTTTGGCTCACATCATGTTTTTCTATTTATCTTTTAGTGGAAGCGATTCCGTCCTGTAGCACCTTGATTAATGTTAAAGCTCGTCCAGCGTTCAGGATTAATGTGTGAGCTTTCACAAAACTGGCTGCAGGACTAAATTGTCCTAATTTTCTTAGTTTTCCTTTTTAACTGCTGAGTGGACTTGCAGGAAATCATAAATCAATAATCACTGCACAAAGTGGTGCAATCTATAAGTCCGTTCTCAGCATCTCTGGCAATAAGTGGGGAAGATATTGATCAGAGATGCAAGCCTGCTGCAAAAATGGCAACCTGCTAGTCATTTAAAGTAGTATTTAGGCCTTCAGTCTCAAACGACTTCACATAATTGGAAGAAAAATGTCAATTTTGTTTTGCAGTGTGAAGGAGAAGATGTAGGATGTATTCATGACATAGAAAAGACTCCTGTTAACATCATATTTCAAAAGTCCTTTTCAAACATTCGGGCCTCGTATGAACTGTAGCTCTTGTCTGCCAACAACAGCGGGTAAGCAATTTCTTCTGACAGAAATGCAATAAAACCACAGAAACGGCTCGTCTGGTTAATGATTCACCTCTCTTCTATTCACATAAAACAAGAGAAAAAGAACGTTTCCTGCCAGCAGAGGAGCTAATTTACTACAAGTCGGGTGACACCAAACAGCACAACATCATAACCAAGTGCAACACTGAACTGAACAGTGTGTCAGATTTTTCTGGATTATTTTTCTGAGGTCTGAGGTGCATTCTTAATATTTCTGACTTCAAGTCAGTTTAATAGATATGAAGCTTTTTATGAAGTCACTGACAACTTTCAGTCAATATATGGTATAAATATGGAACAAGCATCAAATGTATGTGCACTGCATTAAACATGATGTTCTCCATCAATGCTTAGAACTACAGAAGCAGTAAAGCAGAGAGAACAGGGCCAGCCCAGCTAACATGCAGGAAGGTATGATGCCTCATGTATGCCTTTTAGGCTGATTATTATTCATTAAAACAAACATATAACCTACATACTACCTTAAAAAAGCAAATATAAAACTCCAACATCCAAAAATGTGTTTTTCAACCACACAATTTATATTTGAGTCATATATAGTACATTAAATACATTAACACCAAATTTGCATGATTTTTTTTTTACTATGCTTTTATTTATGTGGAAGAAATTTTTACATTTGGCATTTTAAAGTTACAGAAAACAGCTAAAACAAAAGCTGCATTTAGGTATAGGTCTTTCCCTATAGCTAAGGTGAGCTGAAGTCATCACTCCAGTTAGCTTTCCGCATTCTTGCTTAAAACCGCCTGCCGGGCAGAATTCTACCAAACCAACCAAGTTCTACATCCAAACATAACATGAGCAGCAACAGTTTCTGCAGTTTGGCTTTGTTTTTTGTTCAATTGTGTAACAACTGCAGATTTGAAAAGCTGTGGCATTCACATAAATTTTTTCCAGTTGGGAAGTCATTTCTTTTCTATAATTCCAACGCCACATAAATGCAGCACCAATGCCATATATCACAATGTTAACAAAAATAAAAATAATTCTTGTACCCGCCTCGGGATTTGGATGTGCTACAATATTTACTGGTCCTTCCTCCTTTCTTCCTACACTTTCTTTCAAGTTTCGGAAAAAGAGGCCAGTAGTTTTTTGAAAACTCTCGCCTCATCGTGTGAATCAGATTCACGTCTCGTCAGCTTTGACTAATTATTTAGTCACTGTGGTTTGTCTTTGTTCAGCAGAATAGTTATGTGTTGTTGTTGTTTTCAGTTAAATGCTGTCACGTTTCTGCTTCTGTCGTCTGATTTTGTAGTCAAACCCAGTTGAACCATTCCCCCATTCTCACATGCAGCGCCGGCCTGTATGACATGACCTGACGTGACGTGAGCACAATAGGTACAAAACCTGACTGCAGCTGCACAGCACTGGGAAAGCTCTACTTGTCAACCTGGAAAGAGGTGTTTTTGTGGCCAAAGGGAACCAGAGAGCCGTGGGTGTCCGTCTGATGGCCGTGGGGAATCAATGGAAACCGTTCAATGAGTAGCACCGTGCCGGCTCAGATCAGGGCCATGGGCGCCGTTAATTGCTCCTGCTTTGTTTGCAATTTGTCCAACATTCTGCTGCTAATGTGATTAGGTCACTTTGGACAAAAGCAGCTTTTGGCAAACACCTCCCACGGATGATGTGTTTGACGTAAATCTGAAAACTCGGCACTCCTCCATTCATCCACTCACAGCGGCTCTGTGAAGTCCTGGCTGGATAACTAGATAAATCAGATCAGTTTTTTCTGCTCAGACTTCAGCTGCAGTATTTGTTCGAAAATATCAAGTTGTTGAGAATGTGAGAAATGCGACAGCACCAATGTAACACAAAGTGCTGTACAACAAAAGCTTTTAAAGGCACGGAGTGCTTCACATTGAACGGACATTAAATGAACAGATTAAACGCATTCAATTTATAAAGTAGAAGTTAAAAATAAAGCTAATAATCATATATATTTGTTAAACAAATACATTAAATGCCTAAGATAACAAAAGTGTAAAGGTAGCATTAAGTCAGTCACAAAGTCACTGAACCTGCAGCATGAAGCTAACAATGAAGCTCAGTCCTTGGCCTATTAGGGGCTTTGTTACTTTTAGAATCGACTTTAAGATACTCCTTACATACAGTGAGCCAGTCAGCGCAGCTAATACTGGACTAACATGTTCTCTCTCCTCGGTTCTGGTTAGTCGCTGAGCTGCACAATTTTGAATTAGCTGAAGTCTGTCTAAAAAAGTGCATTGCAGTAGTCTAGTCTGCTTGAAATACAGGCATGTTTATATATGAATGGTCTGACTTTTGCTATATTTCTCAGGTGGTAAAATTACCTTTTGGTCACCTTGTTAATGTGAAAGTTGAAGCTCAGATCTGAGTCTAAAACAACACGAAGCCTTGTGACCTTTGGTTTAATCCAGGCATTGAACAGCATGTATCTTTTTGCGCTGGGTCTGACTAGTAGGATTTCTGGCAACATTGTAACACCTATTCCTTGTGCGTGGTGTCAGTGCAACAGGAGACCTGTCAGTACAGTCTGCTTGTCAAAGAGTCTCTGCTCAGACGCCGTACCCAGACTATACTGATACCTGCTACTGAGACAGACATCTGCAACCTGAACAGTAAACTCCCTCAACAAACACAAGAATACTAAAATGCATCCAAATCAGGGATTTAAAACGCTACTGTGCAACTGTTCGCCTCCATCCATATTATCTTTAGAAGTTTACATGCCATCTTTACAGCCCATCATTAGCTGCCATGGACATAGCGAGTGATGAATGATTGATTGTCAAAACCCTGATAGCCAGAAGCTGAACAGAAGCTACATTAACTGTAGCTTTCAACAGCTTCCCTGCTCATGGGAGATAATGTGGTGCAGATGCAGGTGTTTGGTGATTCTTGATAGCCCAATTGTTACCACAGTTAAAAACAAAGCAACAAATTCATTTTCATTCTTCCTGATCGTCAGAGACAGTATGCAATACCTGGATGACAATGAAGGCCGGTGACGAATGAATTAGAATTACAGATATAACTTCGGTTATGAATCTAGAGCTCGTGGTCTTCCAGATTTTTCATACCGTTTCTGGCAATCAGGAAGAATAAAACAATGTATTTCTTTGTAATTGTTTTCTTGGTCTTAAATATAATTTTGGGTCACAATAATCTTGGAATTTCACTGGTATCGACTACGTAATTCCTGCTATTTTGACATCTATAGTTTGACCAAATCTTTATTGCCACGTCTTTACAGTCTTTCAAAAATATATCTGCTGCAGAAAATAATGGAAGGTGCAAAGTGTGGCTCCATTTTAATCAGTGTAATCCTTCAATTAAACTGAAAAGAGAAAAACAGGACGGGTGCTAAGACGTCTCACAGCTGTCATATGTATGACTGTGACAGTTGCCAAGAGGCTTCATTTCTCTTTTAAAGCAGCTCTGTTATCAGCTTTCCTCTCACTGCACACAGTCAGCGAATCGCCTCCCACTGTGACCTGGTCCGCTTGATGATACACAGCACAATGTTCCCTCTGCGAACCTGTAGTCAATCTGGGCCACAGTGTCCATACTGACGCAGGTTAACAAAGCCTCCTCTCTTCGATGTGTACATTTCTTCTCTTGGCAGAGAAAGGCAGGAGATACAGTTACCTCTAATGACGAAAGGACTTCACACCCCATTGGTTGTTCGGTCCACCTGGAATCCAGGCCACTGCAGCAGCACGAAATAACCTCAGTGGGAAATTCAGTCAGCAGCAACTAGTAAATGTGCCTGGAGACGAAAACGTGCGTGTCAGTCCGCCTTCTCAACAGCATGACAAATTATCTGCTGCTGTTCTGCTTTGAGTGCATTCAGGGAATAATTGAAAGTTTCATGACACGCCGTTCTTTTGCCTGAAAACACTTTTAGTGTCTCAGGAAAGAGAGAGAAATGCGGAGAGGAAAATACACCAAACAGGCTGACAACAAGCCTTTTTCCTCTGTTGTATTGAGTCAATTCACTGGACTCATGCTAATGAACAGAAACACTGATGTAACACTGAAGTAGAAACAAAAAGGCTCTGGCTAATAAAGGAGAGGCGATGGTGAAGCTTTCCACAGCTCCTCCACATGTGCAAAAGACAAATTGAAACATTTGAGCAGCAGGCTCCCAGTAACCATCAAACACGGCCCTGAGCTCAAAGGCTGGACTTGAGTTCTTTAGGAGCGTAATGAAACGTGGCAGCGACACTCTGGCCGGCATAATAGCTTTTCTTTCCGTTCCTTGTCGTGGCTAATTATGAGTGAAAAAAAGGCCTGGCAAAGATGGATGGGTTTTTTTTCTCCAGTTCAAAGGCAAAGCTGTTTGCCCATTGTGTCTTTGCTCCGAGCAGCAGCTCAGCGACATGACATGAGGACACAGATACACGCCTGGACTCAAGTGGACCACTTAGGCCCATAGGGAGTCACTCAGGCACATGACAGCTCCCACTGAGAACTGGATTGAAGGTGTGAACACTTGCTTGTTGTTGTGTGTTAGCAAACAATCAATAAAAAGTGAAAAAAAGGAGAAAAAAGGTTCCTATAGAGTACTTCATGGATAAAGTAGCTCTGTGAGAAGTTGCATCGCTCTGGGATATTTCCATTGGCTCTGTGGCAAACAAAGGTTTATGGTACTTTTTTATTTAACAGGATAATCTTGAAGCTGAAATGCAATCCCCATAAGTAAAAAAAACTATTATAAACTTGATAAACGACCTATTCATGCATGACTTCATCGTCAACACCACTAAGCAGACAGTAACATTTAATGTCCCGGACAACTTCCCTAGTCTCATTTAGCCACAACCGCATTTTTTAATACATGTATTTCATAGTGGGGTTTTTGCTTGAGTATTTTATGTTGTAGATTAAACTTTAACAAATCTTAGGGTGTGTTAACCACAGGCCTAATTTAAGAATCTGTCCAAATAACAACTAAAGAAACCAATTGACTTTAAGACGAGGGAACTAGACGTGCAGCAGCCTTTAAGTATAGTAATAAACACATCGGTCAGACAAAAGCCTTGCACACTACTTCCAATTGATTACTAACAGACTCTTCAGTGGCTAATGTTAGCCGTCTCAACAGACTTGTCATCTTATTAAAGCATGACAGACATACACAAGTAGATCTGTCAGAGAAAAAGCTTATTTGCTTATTTGAGAAAGATAAATACCACCGATCCGAAAGAGCTACATTGGCATTACATTGAAAAAAAATAAATCCTTGGAAAGAGCCGGGCTAGCTGCTTCTCCCTCCTTACACTCTCTATGATAAGATTATCTGATCCCCTCCTGGCTTCAGCACTATATTTCATGCACAGACATAAGAGTCGGGTCAATCCTGTTTATCTCACTCTAACAAGGAAGCAGAGTGTATTTCTCAATGTAAAACCATTCCTTTCACTTTGTATAACATAGACTTGTTATTTTACTCCTGTGAAGCCTTGTATTAGGTAGCCTTCTAACGATTAGCCAAACTGCAGTGTTCAGATGGACTGAGACAGAACCTCCTGCAGGGACTTCCTGGGGGTGCTTGGTTGTGAAGTAGTAGGGCTGCTAATATTATAATAAGCAGCAGAGAAGGTTTGGGGGTTTGTTTGGTCCTATTGATACAACATCAAATGGAAAAGTGGATCGTGGCTCCTGGATGAAAAGTGCTGCTGGGAAAGACAGCCAAGTATGAGCCGTATCAAAGCTGTGACATGCTGATCGGGAATTGAATGTTTCTATGCCGTTGCCAGACTTCTCTCAAAGGAGTCCGCATTTCAATTGAGTATTCACAGGTACTTGCAAACAGCATATGTGCAGTTTGGTTTGGAGCTCTGCATGATATAGAGGTAATGGCCTCTTGTTTCTGTCTGAATAATCAACATCTCTGTGCAGCAGATTACTTGTTGATGGTAAATCATTAGGAGAGTGAGTCACAGCCCTGCTGGGGATGGGTTTTTGTTTATTCGTGATGAAGGCCGATGCTCTGAAGAGCGGGCTAGAAAATCCCATAATAAGAGAAGCAGCTCATGATGAAGTTGGAGAGGCGATGTTTCATCCTGAAGGCTGTTTGAAGTCGGCCTTAATGATCTGGAACTGTTCAAAAAGATATTAGCATTTAGATGAGAAGTGCATTAAAGTGGTTTGGGTCTTGGGGCCTCTTGCAGCTTATCCACAGCTGATAAGCTGTTGAAGTAGACATAATGTCAGAGGATGTGGATATTAGGACCATAACCTGATAGAATCAGCTCTTCAAACATATTTTTCATGTAGTGAAATCCATACTCAAGACTCAGTATGCAGTATAACTAAACCCCTTAGTTCCCCATAAAATCTACTGAACATATTCTGGAAAGCATGAATACTAACCTGTTAAGTATTTATTGTGCTGTTTTCATATTCTGAACCCGTTATCCTTTGTTCTCTGCAGCTTTGGTGGTGAGATTTCTGACCAGACGCTTTATCTGGGAGTACGACCCGACACTCGGTAAGACATGCTGCTATTAGTACTTTGACCACTTGCACAACCTTTACTGCTGACTATTACTCTGTGACTATTGCAACTGGAACTTCACTTTTACTGCTGTTGCCATCAACACAAAACACTGAAGCACTGACAAAAGTCTCTGCAGCCACAAAAATAAATAGTTTCAATGCACACTGACTAACTCACACAAAACAACCTCTGCCCTGATTTTCAACTCACCAACAAAAGCCTCGGTCGCTCTATCACTGTGTGAGAAATGTTCAAAGAGTGAAACAGCTCGCCAATGCATTGCAGACACACTGCAGATATCTATCAAGCAAAGTATCTGGCCCTGTCAGGGAGTCTGTCGGAGAACTAAAGCCAATCAGAGCAAAAGACAGGTTGAGGGGAAATGGCATGGCCGGTAACAATAGGAATTTACTGTGAGTATTGCCTTTGCAACAAGAACCAAAGTGGTTTTTCCTACTAGAGGAAACAGGTTCAAATAATAATGATGTGTGCAAAGAGGCTGTTTTGTGAACATGTGTGCCATTGACAGCATCACTAAGCCTTCTTTTCTTTTTCTGCTTTGTTTTATCACAGAAAATAAACTCAGAGACAACTCTGAGTGCCTCTATCTGTCAGATAGCGTAGCAAAATTATGGGAATTTTCCATGGGAATTTATGGGAATACAATGGGAATTTACCAAATTGAAGGTTGGCTATAGTTAAATATAGTTGCAGACAATATATTTTAGCATAATCTCGACTAAAACAAACCGATTTCATGCAAGTACACTTGAATATCTATTCCTCCATCACATGCACATAGCACCATGCTGACATCAGGGCTGTCGAGGCCACGCCCCCTCCATGCACTGTGCATTCCTCCATCACATGCACACATGATTTCTAGAATCTGGACCACATTTTTTAGCCCAGAGCACAAGGCTATTGAAGCCACACGTTTGACATAACGGGAAGTAAGTTTTGAGGATTTTATAGGGTGAATGCATTTAATGTATGCTTTTCATGTTTAAATTGCAAACAGCACATTTAATTGTATTGATACAGTAGATCGTTTAATTGATCATGTATCTCATCATGATATTTGCTAGCTCAAATGTGATGCTGTTTTTTCTGCCTTTGGAATATTTCCAAAATTCCCCATCTTAACTTCCCATGGAAAGTTTCTGGAAAATTTCCACCCATTTGCAACCCAACAAAACCATGATGACTTCAAGACTCCTAATTACAAGAAAGCAAGTCATGTCATGTAAACAGCGCATTAATCTGAACTATGAATGTTGTCAAGTGAAAACTAGTGAAAAAAGCTTCAAACTGATTTATTCATGCCAACAAGCTGTGCACCGATTAAGAAAAAAGAATAAATCACATGTTATTTAGTGTGTTTTAAATGTGCTGCTGATTTTTTTTCCCTGTACATAGAGCCAGGCTAGCAGATTTCCCTTGCCTGTAGCCTTAATGTGAATCTTAATACATCTGTGGCCTGTAGCTTAATATTACATGTATATATGAGAGAGGTACCAAAATGTGGAGCTGTTCCTTTACCAATTTACATACAAATACCTATTCTCAGTTTTTGCTCTACTAAAAGGTATAAAAATACATACAGAACACTTAAAACAGATTTATGTGAGCAAGTCAATAACCATGCAGTGGTAACACATTTTTCAGAAGCATGATTAAAAAGTGATGCAATCAGGTTTGATGCACAAGAGGTTTCAATGGGCTCTCATCAGTACATTATGGAATGGGTCGTTTGTGTCAATTCCCTCCACTGTAATTACAGAGCACAAAGGCAACAATCTCCTCTGTAATGTGCTTTTCATCTCTGTATGCAACAGGTCAGAGGACCTGGATTGCTCACATGGTGCTCTCTATACCATATCTATTCTTAGTGACATAAGATGCACAATATGAGCAGAGTGCACTTACCACACCGGGAGCATTTTCTCTCTCGCCAATCACCATTACATGTAACAACATGATAATCACAGTCTCAGAGCCAATATTCCTGCATTTTTTTCCAGGTATTGAATGAGTTGTTTATGTTCGGCACAGATGGAACTTTAGTGCAACATACAGGTCGCTGGTATTTATCTGTTATTAGAAATACAATTTGATTTTCTTTCTGTATAGCACAGAAGTAATACCTGATGTAGCTTTCTGTGACGTCATGTATTTGTGCAGTGTGTACCAGCTCAGTACAACATGTGTACTGTATTAACTTCGAGTAGTGCACATGGCAATAACTGCCTCCTTGATTACCACAAGAATTGGCGTCACAGCCGAGAAAGCACAGCTGGAGGTGCATAATGCGAATAAAAGCACAGTTGGAGGGTGTCTGTGACCAATCAGACTGCCTGGCTGAAATTACCCATGAAGTGGTCCACACATTATTAAAACCCTATTACGGGCACAATACACAGGTGGGGTGTACGCATGCAGAGTGCTGCTCCTAAAAGTGCCAAGATTACTGCCAGAGCATGGACTGCACTTCATCTATTTCAATGTGTCTTCTACCGTCTACAGCTGGCCGTTCCTCTCCATTTATTATACACCTATTCATGTTGATCAGGGCCACGAGCAAGTTCAGATGTTCTTTTTTTTCTTTTTTCTTTTACACATTGGGGAATCATTAAGGTCACCAGTCCTTCTGGGAGGTTTAGCCCTTTCAGTACAGGGCCAGGCAATCACGTGCCAGTAAAGGTTTTGTTTTTGTTGGATTTAGGTGTAAGATTTAGCTGACAAGTCTGTCCTTTGCACACAGTTGCCCATCCTCACTCCAGCATGTCCTGGATCTAGTGGAAGTGTTTCGTGCACATCTAAAGGCAAAACAAATCAGCTGGCTCAAGTAAATCCAAAGTGTCTTCTTGACATCAGAGCCTCTTCCCAGAAGAAATGCCAAGAACAATGGGCACCAGGACTGTAACAGTATTTTGCAAGACAGCTACTCTGCAATAGAAATATCTGAAGACTCAAACTGGTGAGATGAACTATGAATTGAGATAGTGTTTCTTAAACTGCAGAGGGCGCTATTTACTTCTGACTGTAACCAAAGACAAAATAAACTAGAAAAGCACTCGTAGAGCGCAGACCTCCGCCAAGGCAGCTCAGCCTGATAAAGACCAACCAGCCAAACATCCACCCAACCAATCGAGTCAGTTTCAAGTGTTAATCATTATTTTACAATCCCTTTATAGCAAATGAAGTACTATGTCAAAGGTCTTTCCAAAGTCTTTTCAAAGGTTGTCACAACCACATCTGGTGGTATCCAGAAGAAATGCACTTGAAGAGATTTTCTTTGTAGTATTACTTTCTTTAACTGATCCAAGATTTGTTTTAAAATATTCAATTTAGGTCTAGAGGAGGCAGCATCTGGCATTGTACATTTATACGAATAATTCTTATTTTCCCATTTCTGGTAATTGGAGAGGCTGGATTAGTTAAAACACATCTGACCCTTCCTTGTTGAAATCTATTCCGAAAAACAAATACAAATTCACAATAGCAACTCTTAGTGGAAACTTTAAAAAATGTAACTTTCATCAACAACATATAAAAGTTATGTTTTGGACTGCTTTACTGATAGGTCTCTGACACTAAATTTGCATTTCCGGGATCTTGTGACTGCCAAGATGGGAGTTAAATCCATGCATCACTGTGTGATTTGGCTTGATTCTTGCACTCATCCCCGGCATGTATCATCAAACTTTGACGTCCTGTGTTCCTGCATCACAACAAATGATGCAAAAAGACATGAGGTCCATCAGCAATTATCAGACTTCATCTACTGACTTAGTTTCAAGATGACCAGTTCGTTCCCTGAAGCCCAGTGAGGAACAGTAGCTGTGCAGAATGCAGATGGCCACAATAGATTGCATTAGTCATTTCTGTCTCTGCACACCATCCACTTGCAGAATCTAATCGCCTTTGGCACACAGAGATGGACTCTGCTACTTCGACTGTGGTTTGGCATCACAACCACAACAGCGCTTAATGCTGTATCACATCACGCAGAGGGAATTCCTGGTATGAACATTTAGTACTATAAAGCATGTGTAAGAGCAAAACGATTTTACGAGCTATATCAACAAACTGGATTCTGCTTCCAGTTTTGACACTTCGAGCCTGCCGTGACACTTTCTCTTTCTACCTCGTGCCAAAGCCGCCCTCAGGCACCGAGGGGTTTTGAATTATGAGGGAGGAATTGCTTGCTGCCAGGAAAATTACTGCTTTTGTTTCTCTCCAGGACCTTTAGATGGGATGTTTGGGCTGGTTAAATCATCCCAGCCCTGCCCCGTGTCAGTGTGTTTAGCTACAAATACACTGAGGGGTGGACGTGGACAGATTAGGTGCTGTTAGTGGCTGATAGAGTGATGGCTCCTGAAATAGGCTGTCCCACGGGTCACTGTGTGAGACTCCGGGTCTCCTCCTCACAGATGCTTCTCATGCCTGCAGCGAAACAGCTATAAATCTCCACTCTACATCCGCCTCTGGCTCTCTGTGACATTTCTTTTGCGTCACAGGATGCAGTTTATCCCCCGGAGAGGTGAGCGCACCTGGGACAGCGGGGTGGACGTGCTGGAGCAACAACAAGCTCACAGTCTTCTATTTTAAACTCTTTTTAAAATAAGAATCCGAACATTTTTCTGACAGGTTATAAGCATCACTGAAATATTTGACTTTAGCTGGTACCAATCTATCAGTTTAGTCATGACGAGAAACAGGTAGCAGGGCCCTGTATACCTAAAAAAAAATCACAACCTCAAAACATATAAGTAAGTAACTAATTCGAGTAAAATCTTCAAGTAAAATGCTGCAGGGACGTCCCGGTGGCACACCTGGTAGAGCCCATACCAAAGAGGCTCAGGCCTCGCAAGCAGGCGTAAATAAAATGAAAAAAGTCAAATTCTGCAGTGTCCATTACACCTGTCCCCTCCCTAAAAAAGGCCAAACCAACTCATCAGCGGGAGTAACTGTTCCACCACCTGTCTCCTCTGTGTGACACTGTACAGAACCCCTCATTTCATCTCTGATCAGCAGCAAATGTCTGCTTCGAGCACATCCACCATAACTCTCTCTGTCGTCACCCACACACCGGCTAAGCAAACATTATGTAGCAGTTGAATTGAATGTGATCATATATACAGCAGCTATATTATCTCTATAAATAGTGTTTAGCCTCCAGCTCAGTACTTTGACAGGATAATACAGATTGTTGCTCTGCACTCTTGTGGTCTGAAAGGTGAGCAACACAGAATGCTCAAAAACTTCCACGACTCCATACATTTAGAGATACAGAAACAACTTAACACTAACAGTTCCTAAGTGGAGGTAGTATGTCCACAATATGTCCACTTCTTTTAAAAAAAAAAAAAATTACATCTGAGAGCATAGACATGCACTAAACAAGCACTATGATGCCTAAAAACATGACCAATACTATTTAATTCATGTTGTATGTGACATGCCAGGTGACCATCAGTTGCAACACTTGACATTTTCAAGTTTTATCAGCAGTGTAACTGCATCACACCGAAGGAAAGAAGTACACTAGACATTTTCTAAGCAAATTCGAAAGTCTTTTTTTGTGTATTGATTTCTTGACTTACTAAGCTTTCTAATATTCTCCCTTCACAAAAGAAGCATACATGAAGGAATAGCAGGGCACGCAGGACATGAGTCACAAGCTGAAAGCAATTGCAAGACTCGCTTCACAAAGTCAAAAAGCTTTGAGAAAGTGCCGGCTTAAGCCCTAAGGTTGAGATGACGCAAAATCCAAGAGAATCCCTCTCCTTACAGGAAGGGTTTGAGGGGCTTCAGTGCTCTCTGCGAGGTGTTTACACAGATGGGATTTTTACAAGGGGGCAATTTAGGCAGATAAGTCGTGTGCTGTTCAAGGTGGAATGAAAGGTCACAGTCACAGTTCACACCTGTGTTCCTGTGCCAGGAATAAGAAGCTCTTATCCTGCTTTTAAAGCCAGATAGAGGTGAAGCTCAGGTCTTTCAGGTCATCGCAGGAGTCAGCCTTCATCTAACCACCAGGAAGGCCCAACAACCTGCTGAAAGAAACTGAAGCGTTCGGCTCCAAAGTGCAAGAAGATTTAATGGAAAAGGAAGTAAGACATGAAGAGGCGAGAGCGTCTCTTATTATCTTTCAAAAAAACTTCCATGATAACCACATCATACAACCTGTGAATCTGTCGGTATCAAGTTAGGCAGCAGTTCTTGAAGAAAATAAAGAGCAGACATGGTGGAGGGCAAGGTTTATATAGGTAATATGTGACCTGGAAGAAGTTGGAAAATGCAGCAAGGCAACCACTCAACACCTGACATCTATTGGGTGATGGAAATGGAGCATTGAGTCCATTCAAGCAGAGCACTGAATCTTGTTTCCATTAGCTAATCAGCTATCTAAATGCAAGCAGGCAAAATCCAATAAATGCAACCCGATATCAAAAAATGACATGAAATGATCATGACTTCTTAACACCGAATTCAAAGTTGGTTGCACATAATATGTGGAAATTGCGTGAAGAGCGCAGAATTTACAGTTCAATAGGGGCTACTTTTGAGTATAAGGATAAAAGTGATAAAACTCGGAGAAGCGGTGGCCGACATGGATCAAAAACCTCCGTCTTAATGCTGGAGGAGCAGAGTCGTAGAGTTGATATAGTTGATACAGCAATGTGATAACTACTCCGTGTTTTGGCACACAAATACATACTTTATCAATGCTGACCAACATTTTTTATATTATAAAAGATTAAATTAAGTATTACACACTGCAATCATCAGTTTTATGTGTGTATGACACTTGCCACTTTAGTATTGATGACTAATGAGCACACATTTAAAAATCTCTGCCTTCATAGTAAAGTACTTGGATGCAATTAAGTGACTCAGAATGTATTTTAATAACTTTACTCCCATGTTAGGAGTCAGGTGTCACTAGCATCAAGTGATTCACTTCAGATTTCATTTAATACTTTTCTTTTGTGTTTTACAGAATCAACATATCGTCATCAGGCCAACATTGACGATGAGGTTGTAACTATGGAGATTCTGGACACTGCAGGGCAGGTGAGAAAAATGATTCCTGTGTCTCTAATACAAACAACTGTATGGAGGTGTAGGGGTACCGACTTACATGTTAGTGTACAGTATAAATCTATGCCCAAAGTGAAGTATCCGTCAACTTGGGATGTACCAGAATCTGAACCACAAATAATACATAATCTGGTAACACAAAAACAAAACAAACCCCACCAATTCTAACACATATACTTTTAAATCTGTGTGAGTGAAAAATTAAATTAATTGCCCACCCAATAGCAGAAAAAAAGAAAAGAAATACTGGAAGCCTATAATCAATCCTGAAAGGTAACCGCTTACTTTTTCAGTAAAATTAATTTTCTATATAACGGAAAGGTGCCATGGAAAATATTGCTGGCAATTCAGACACACATTTTCTTGGAGATGACATAAACTGCCAAACAGCCCATTGTTTAAGTTCTTTTTGGAGGGCTGAACTATTCTTACTGCCTCTTCCTACAGATGTTGACTCCTTTGGAAAGACCTTTTCTTGAGTAATTGTAGGAGTGAATATGAGACTGAATGGCACTTATAGATGGCCGTTTCCTGTTGTCTGGCAGAAGCTTTGCAGGGTCCTGGCCATGAGGGAGCGCTTGCGTAAGTCCTTGGGCTGAAGATAAATATGCTGCAGTGCTGCGTAGGTGTTCTGCTGGCGGCTGATTTCCCCTGCGACACTTCAGCCAAGTCATCTCTCTCTCATTATATTGTAGTCTATTTTCAGCTGGCATTAGGATGAGGTCTGAATGTTTCCAGACACGGCCGCATGGGTTGTCAGGCCTCTCCTCACTCTGGTTGTATCAAAGCTCTGTGTGAACTCTGCCATGATTTGTGCCGCTGGAGTCTTCTTGGTCGCTCATAAATTCCAGGTTCAGAAGTCGGTCAGGTACACAAATGTCAAACTTTCTTGTCCGTCCTCTGGAGGGATGAAGTGCTTTTTCTTCCTCCGACAATTATTATGAGATCAGGGTCTGTGTGCCTCCTTCCAGTCAGTTTATGATTGAAAGTCTGCCACACGACCAGCTAAGTCGTGTTATAACTGGAGGAACTGTTTCTGCTTCAACATGATAAAATAAGGAGCACATGCCTGAATGTTTACAATCCCCAGACGGCTGCAGAATCACATTTCTGGCTTCAGCAGGTGTAGGAGAGAGCAGAGAGTCTCATATTCTCAGCTAATGAATTTCTTTCTTCAAAATGTTCCAGATTAGAGTTAGTAACCAAACTTTTTCATTCTCTCCATTCAGGAGGACATCCAGCAGAAGGAGGGGCACATGCGCTGGGGTGACGGATTTGTCATCGTATATGACATCACAGACCGGGGAAGCTTTGAGGAGGTGGCGCCACTTCGGACACTCCTAGAGGAGGTGAAGAAGCCGAAAAACGTGCCTCTGGTCCTTGTGGGCAACAAGTCAGACCTGGACCATGTCAGGCAGGTCGGCACGGAGGAAGGCGAGCGACTGGCAGCCGAGATGGCGTGCGCCTTCTACGAATGCTCAGCCTGTGCCAATGAGGGAGTCACTGTGGCCGAGGCTTTCCACGAGCTGTGCCGCGAGGTGAGGCGGCGCAAGGCCGTGCAGGGCAAGGCCAGACGCCGCAGCTCCACCACACACGTCAAACAGGCCATCAACAAGATGCTGACCAAAATCAGCAGCTAGGGAACAGCCTCACGACTGTCTGATGACACAAGAAATGTACATTTTTCTCATGTAAATGTTTCTAGCAATTATTGGCTTTTGAAATGGACAGAATGTGAGATTTATTGTGGAATGTGTTCTTTTTCTCTGATAATTTACCATCAAAATACTCCCAAGTGCAATATCTTGTCCCTTTGGAAGAAATCATGTTCTGACTGCAGCATGGGAGCCTTAGTGGTCAATTCTCATCCAAACTTTTTAGCTCATATGGATAAAAAATAATCCGGGGAGATATGTTTGATGATGATACAATAATATGGTAGGGTTCTCAACTTTTACCCTCTCTTTACTAACTATAATTCTCTTCACAATCAATAAATCGGCGCAGCGCGACCGGAAAATGATGCATGCAAGCTGTTTTATTTAGCATGCAAAGAATCCAAGGACTTATTGACGTGGACGAAGATTCTCCGTTTCCTCTCTGTATCTTGTCTGTAGGGGGATATTGTGATGTGCTTCAGGCCACATGTGTATAACTGTTTTGTTAGCAGTGATCATAGAAAAATATGATCAGAGAATTACTATTATATAAAGGTAAACTGTCTGCCCTTCACTCATGTCAACCCTTTGTTGTCAATGTCTGTCCCTCAAACAAACTGTATTAAAGCCCGCTATGTTCTGTTGACACTAAATGTTCTGCAGTGGACTTCCTGTGTTTGTCCACAACACATGTACTCAAGATCTTTTCTGAGGAACCAAAGGACAGGTTCAGAACATGTCAGGGCTCATGAGAAACAGTTTTGCTGTTTTCTCTAAACCTACAAAGGGAAACAGTCGCCGTCCATTAAGACATGTCACAGTCCATGGACGATCTTCATGGCTGTTTGTTTTTTAATACTGAACACTACAGTATGTATGACACGGTATATTGCCTTAAGCAATGCTCTGTCTTAAGTGTATAGAGAACCCAAAGGTATCTACAGTAGACGATACTGTAATTGTTGAAATGGAATATGTTTTATGTGACCTGTATGACAACCAGCTGTGCACTTGTAATTAAAAGCTGAGATATATCCCACCTGTTTTCCTCTTAATGACTTTCTTTAAGGATGGTTGGTTGACATCAATGTAAATGTGGGTGCTGGATGTTCCACACAGGCCCTTAGTGGTGTACTATGATCCAATAATAACCAAATAATAACTAACGTAGAACAATCAGCTGTCAAACATAAATTACTAATTGACTGCAGGCTTACTGTAGCTCAAGTATTTACTGTGTAGCTGAATTACCGTATTTTTTGGACTATAAGGTGCACTTAAAATCCTTAAATTTTCTCAAAAATCGACAGTGCGCCTTATAATCCGGTGCACTTTATGGTCCGAAAAATACGGTATGTAGGGGATCTAAAATACAATAAAATAAAGGATCAAAAGCATTAATAATTCTGACAAACACTTCAGTCTGTTGATGTGGCAACACCTGTTGCAAGTGGACGCTACAGCAAGACATTTTAATACTGCATGTCCCAGAAATCTGGGGGCACCAAGCACGCTATGAGCACATATTCTGTCAGAAGCACGACAAAAAGAGCAAGTAGTGTATACCAACCAGTCTGCCTATAATAACTAGAACAGCAATGTCTTTAAGTTCTGACAGTTTAAAGATAGTGAAATCATCAATGACATCAGAATGTGCTGGATTACATGCATGCTCAGGTGATCTGAATCTACCACAGGAATGGTGGTCCACCAAAACCAACAAAACATACTATAGAGACGTAATTATTGAATGTAAATACATTGAATGTTATTACAGAGGAAATTAAGAACCATTATTATGATCAAAATAAAACATACAAATATCACTTATAGAACTTCTGTATTTATAACTCCCATCAGTCCTGTTGGAAGTGATTCTCATACTCTTCCACTCACATGTAAAACCCAGAGGAAAATTCCCTTCTCATATTACATTCACAGCTCACTATTTCAGCAGCCCAGTATTCAGGGAAGTATGGATTTCCAAAAAATACACCCCCTTTCAATTTTTTATTTTTATTGCCTCGAGGCCTGAAATGAAAACTATTCAATCCAGCGTTCTCTTACTTTCCTCTTGAGTAGCCAGGAAAATTAAAAACCGTTACCCACTTCTGACACATCGCAGTATTAAAAGAGGAAACCTCCCACTAAATACACCCTGTTACTTCAAATAGATTGCTGACTCAGGGAGAGGACACAAAAACAAAACCGGCTTTCTTTAGTTTGGGTGAAGCAGAAAGGAGTGGCCCGGCTATCTGGCAGATAATTACTAGAGGCAAAAATCCCATAATAACCAGGGAACAGAGCCACAGTGCTCCTCCTCATCCTGACCAGTTGGAGACTATAAAAGACAGTTCCAAGTTTTTTCTCCATCACTGCAATAGGAATTCTGACAGGTAAGTGATCACTTCAACGAAAGAAGCTTACAATCTCGCTATGTGACACCCGACATATAGAGGAGTGGACGTGGTGAGCTGTTGTATTTTTACTGCTTGGACCCAGCGGGGTGGAGAGCAGGTCGATCGGCTCTCATTACCCTCCAGCTGTTTTGAATGCAGCTGGAGTTCTGACCTTCGGCTGCACTGACCAAAGGGTCAAACTCCAGATTTGATACCACTGGTGGCCAGAAGTCTAGACATTAGCGTGTGCTGTCCAACCACATGGCAGTACGCACAGCTGCCGAGCTCTATACCGCACTATTGGAAATAACCAGACATGAGAATTAGAAGGAAAAAAAAGCGAGCAAGCAAATCTATAAAAGTCTGCTTTTATGTGGTGGATACAAAAATGATAATAATTGCATTCCCCTGCTGCATTAACGGGTACAAATTATGTTCATTTTGAGAAGCGAGAGAAGAGCAGAATTTCCTGTCGTGCTGTGATGCTCGGGAGCGATCACCATGAAGAAAGACGGACACATGGTGACTTTGTGGCTGCAAAGGGGAAAGATCAGAAGAAGCACAGAGGATTGATCCCACACAGTCCTCCACGCCAGCAGGATCTTTGCTTTTGGGTAGATGTGAGGCAGGCACCGCCGGGCCCGGAGTCGTGTAACTGCTGGGGTTTGAGTTCATATGCGGTACATGGGAGGAGACGCCATTCAGAGACAAATTGGGGAGGGGGGGCAGTCGAAACAGAAGGGGAAGTTGAGATATCCAGGGCACGAGTACCATGCCTGCTAGGACAGAAATATTTCCATCCTGCCTGTGATTTGGCTCTCTGTGCATCAGTACGGTGTTGACACGTGGATGCCTTTTCAGTACAAGACATATTCAAGATCAAATACAACTGAATCCCCTGCTGCCCCTGGGCTGATGTCCAAAACAGACATAACGAGCAGAAGTGGTACACTTAGACAACGTGTCACGAGGTCTACAGATATGGTCATCAGAGTCTGTCCATGTCTACAGCCATAAAGGTTTTGGGTTGAAAAAGAAATGGCAGCAAATTGTTGCCAATCCAAACAGATTTTTTTTTTATACAGATATCTATTCTCCGCCTAAAACATCTGCCTGTGGACTTTAAACACAGCTCTCCACCCGTGCCACACCATTCAGGAGAGAGCCCTGACAGTTCTCCATTCAATAGTTAGCTAGCAAATAGCAACATGCTATCTTAGGTAGGAAATTGAGCACCTAAAACGCAACTAGTCAATATTATGTTGCAAAGATGCCTGATTCAAACAAACAAACATTAGCTTATCCTGTTGGGTTTGAAATGAATGGCAGACTGGAGTGGGCTTTCACCCACACCACTGGAAGTTGACTTTGAGAAAAAGCTACTGCAGCACAACTAGAGAATACAAACAAAGTTGATCTTCATCTGATTGTCATCAAAAAATGTTTAATTTTACAAAAAAAATACGTAAAGGAATTTTTTATGCCAGGATCAATAAAAGTTGAGTTCATTCTTGACAATAGAAACAGGAATTTACAAAACATTCTCAGCTCATCTGCATGGAGGTGTGATACTAGATGATTTGGCCAAAAGCTCTGGAAAAGCTTCAAAGAATTCTAACTGTTTTGTCAGGAATATTCATGATTTTTTAAGCTTTTTATTTTGTTTTTGTTTGTTCACTTCCCTGCTAGTTGAATAACCAGTGGGACAAGTTGCCAAATGCACCATCAAATGACTCAACTGTCCTTGAACTGAGAAGTGAATGTGTTTCTAACCCATCATCAGCCTTTTGCAACATTGTGCTCAGCCAGAGAAAAATACTCTGCAAACACTCTTGGACAGCACGTAGCATCTCTCTGTGAAGATGCTACGAACATCTCTGGAGGGAAACAAGCGTCTCTAGAGCGAAAATAATTCCCATATCCTTGCAGAGGCTGATTTCCCCATACATCCTGTTTAGATATGCAATCAGGGGGAAAATTAGCTCCAGAGTGATTTGGGCACACTCACGTAAATAACCATGGGAGATGATTTTGACAGACAGCCTGAGATAAAAACACAGCCGAAGATAATTTACTGTCGACAAACAGAGATAAATCAATTCCAGAAAGTCAATAAAAGTCATTCTGGATGTTCACATGTACTGTACGTGTATTTCTTATGAACTTATTTGGTAGCAGACACGTTCCCAAGACCCTCTTGATGAAATTTTCCATTATAAGGCAGAGCCGGAGAAAAACAGAAAGAGTTTCATAGCAGAGGAAATGAAAGGCCTACAGAGAGGGGTAACCTTCCCTCTATAAACAGGCTCTCTCTCCAAGGCTCTCCTCTCCTCTTCAGCCCAATCTCTCACAAACAACACATACTTCTTCCCTGAGTGGGCTGGAGATACACTGACAAGCTGTTTAAATTCAACTCGGAGAGTTTATTTCAAAAGTGCTATACAGTACATCCGCTTTAGAGGAGAAAAACATCATCGCCTCAAGCTCATCATTCAGTGTCTTTTAAATGTGATGGAGTATCCAGCCTGCGACACTTCAGACAGATTTCACAACGACAAATATCCTCTCCCTCCTCTCATCTAACTCTTCATGGTTAGGTGTTACAAAAGATGGTTTAAAAAGTAAAATGCCATTGGTGACGTAGTAACAAGGATGCCGGTACGTTAGCAGGTGGAGCACGCTCCGACTTATCAATACCTGTGGGAATGATAACTGCTGATAATGCCCATTCGACCATGCAATAACATCCGAATTGGGGTGGAGATGTGGTTGGTACTGGTGCTTTTATGGCTCCAGTGGACATTCCCACCAACATGATATGTGCATGTGCTGTTGAAGTAATATGTGGTTGGTACAGTATACAAACCATTTATGGTTTTAAATGTCAAAAGCTTCAGTGTATAAAGCATTCATATTTATAGTCAGAGACACAGCAGCAGCTGGGAAATCTATTTTTTCTATACCCATGGTGGCTACTGGCCATTCAGATTGTTTTGGAGGTAAGTGGTGACGTTTTTAAGATATCTATCTTGGATATTTTTTGCTGTCAACCCAGCACCTTAGAAATGAATGGAATTTACCTACAGTACTGTGGCAGATTACCCTGCTTGTGACAACACAGCTCACCATTCACCATATGGAATCAGTCAAGAGTAGCCAGGTTGGTTTGCTTACTGTAGCGTGGTGCGCACGCACTAGTGTTACATTAAAATCTAGCAAACTCCAAACTATTCATTGACAAACCATTAACTAGTGATGGGTCCGGCAACACTGATGCGTCGGCGCATGCGTCGAGCTCATAGAGCAAAACGCCGTGTCGGTGGGCGTATAGCTTTAGGAATGTCACGTGACCGATACAGCTGCTGTATCGCTTGTAGTGCGGCGCCCGGCGCGCGCCAGACTGTGTTTAAAAGGAACCGAATCCAACGGGATTAATCTGCCAAAAGAATCTCTGAACAACTTTCTTTTAAATAAAAAATTGTAAAAAATTAAATTATATTATTGTATATACTAGGCCATCAAATCACTGTCAATTGAGTCTGTCAACTCGGTTGCCTGTAGGGATTTTTAAGGGCCAGCAGGTGCCAGTATTCAGTGACTATCGATACAGTTTGGCAATTTGTCGAAACGTTTCACGACGCCTCATCTACCCGTCACTACCATTAACATATACATTTCTTGGAAAACAGTTAATATGCATCAAATAGTTGCCATGAGTTGTTTGTCTTACCTCCTGCGGTGCTTCCTGGTAGGTGGAAGGACCCGAGCACAGTGGAAGCTGCCCTTCCACATGCCAGTTGGAATGTTCATGCACAGTGGGGTTCAATTGGACTGAACCATGTTAATTGAAAATGTTTGTTTTTTCTGTGTTGTTTCCGGGCTGATGGGTGAAATTATTGATGGAGAATAATTCAGGCCCTGTCTTTTTCAGCCTGATACTGCCGATAGTAATTTCCCATGTGTTTGAAGATTAATAATTCAATATTTTATTGCATAGAAATGGTATGTTCCAGAGGGAGGAGCCTATGCTATATAAAGGTGGTATTTGGCTCACCTGAGAGTCTTGGGAACTGCTGAGCTGTGCTGCTCCTCCCATGTAGGAAATATTTAGTCTCTTTAAATTCAGTTTGTCGAGTTTTGTAGTTTTCTTTGGGGTTTTTTGGTAAATAGTTACTTCACCTTTTTGGTCGACCAAGTCTCAGATCATTTATATTCTGTCAAGTCTACAATAACTCAACCCCAGCTCTGTAGACATAACTAATTAGCCACACTCCCTTTTTATAGCAATGTGTGTGGATTATCCTCACTCATCGAGACAGTGTTTCTAAAACATTGCTGATTAGTTTTTCAGTAATTTGTGATTGTTTCGAACACCACATACACTTTTTGATTGCCCTCCATTGTGTTCCACTGCAAATAAAACTAAAGCTATGCATGATGGGAAGCCAACAGCTGCTGCTACCTGAGTGAATAAGAGACACATAGTTAAGTGATGTAGAATTTGGCAGCAGGAGAAAAACAATGAACTGCGGAAATGGAAGTATAGGACTTCCATCTCTCCGTTTCTCTCTCCATCCTGTGCTCTATGAAGCATCGCAGTTGCCATGACAACCAAGGCCTTCCCTTGTTTTAAAGATACTCGCTATGGTGACCAAGGCGTTGTTGTACAGTAGGAGGGTCTGAGAGAGAAGTAGAGGGTTTCTCCGCACATACACACACGCACGCACACACACACACACACACACACAGACTAACAGTGCACTGATACGGTGCTTTTAAAGGTAGAGCTGCATGAACACGCCCACACATATGTGCACACACACTGCTTAAATGATGTGATGAAACCCCTGATGCATGCTGAGACCTTCAGGGTCTGACACATAAATTGGGCTGAATAAAACAGAGTGAAGGTTAAATATAGATGTGCGGCTCCACTCTTTAAAATCAATGCAGCCTTTCCTGAGGGCTCGCTAACAGACACTCACACCTGCAGCAAGGAGATGAAATACCTGCTGTTCCAAGAAATTATGATTCATAGTCATCAGAGGGAAATGCAGCTTGATAAAACAATGCTAAAAGCTTTTCTAGAATCAAAATGTCAGCCTAATGTCAATGTTTTTTTTCCTACAACATCTGCAGTACTACACGACCCATCATCCACACGATGGGATCAGGCTGCAACCTTGTATACGTCCGCATCACAATGCTGCTGGTGTCTCCCACCAAAGTACAACCTTGAGTGTTATTGTGTTTAAACATTATTTCATAGAATTTTTTTTTTTCGTGTTCCACAAAAAAAAGAATCTTGTTGCTAAGCAACATCCTGTTGCATCCTTCCTTCTCAAATTTACCTGCACAAGTTGATTAAAGCCCAACTGTGATGCTGTTGGATTTAAGCCGGAGACACACTTGCTTTTTAACCATGTATTACCAAGACAACCAGCTGCATGGTGAGTAGAACTGTTCACATACACTCATCGGCCACTTAATTAGTTAGCAAGCTGTACCTAATAAACTGCCCTGCCCTTCAAAAAGTCTGTGCATGCCACTGGTGTTCAGAGATGCTCTTCTGCAGATCTTTATTGTAACGAGTTGTTATTTGCGTTACTGTTGAACCAGTCTGGTCGTTCTCCTCTGACCTCTGACATCAACAAGCATCAAGGCTCACTGGATATTTTCTCTTTGGTTGTGTGTGAAAATCCCAGTAGATCAGCAGTTTGTGAAATACTCAGAGCAACAACATGCCACATTCAAAGTCACTTAAATCACCTTTCTTCCTCATTCTGATGCTCTTTGAACTTCAGCAGCTCGTCTTCACCATGTCTACATGACTAAATTGCTGCCATGTGATTGGCTGATTATATACTTGTGTTAATGAGCAGTTACACAGCTGTACCTGATGAAGTGGCCAGTGAGTGTACTTTCCATTGTAAAATGCATGTAACAGATAGTTCACAATGCACCATGTCCCGACTGAACAGCTCATGGTGAAAGATCTCGCAATCATGTAGTGTGAAAACCACAAGAACTTCAAGACTCTTGATCACATGACAACAACTTGTGTAGTGTGCACTGCACAGCAACTTTACCGTTAGGTAGTCTGAGACAAAAACTACTGGTGGATTCTACTAGAGGACACATCAGAGAAGTCAGATCATATAAAACTCTGCTCTAATCAGATTTGCAGCAACATGATGACACTCAAGGTTTTCATTGTTTACTCTGAGATCACTGAAAAAGAGAAAGAAGCACCATCATGGTAAAAGCACTTTAATCAAGCATGCTGTGACAGTAGTAAGTACCACTCCTGCCTACTGCCTTTACAGTTCATGTGCATCTTGCACACATATTTTGCTCTGCTGTGGAGAATCCACCCTGCTGAACTTAATATTGAACACTCAAACATTTAAGAATGTGAATTGCCTTAAAATAATACTGGAAAATATTAAATTGAGTGGATATTTTTGATAAACTACACTGATAGCTCGGACCGGTAACAGCCACAAATGTTTATTTTACATTTAATCTAAATATGTGCAGGTAGTCAAAAATAAGAGTTTTTTGTGAAAGCATCATGACAGGAAAAGACCTCAAGATTTTCAGAGTTAGAAAAATGAGTAGGGCATCAGTTTTGTTTGGGAGGACAACGCCCCCTTCTGGTGTCATTGTTTCACTATAGGAGTGTGTAAGAACCCTCTCTATTTTTACCTAAAACAGAACTTTAAAGTAGGGAAGAGGGAACGTTCAATATTCCTTTTTATCAGAGCAGATATATACAGAAAAACAGTGTTATAACAGATGGACTACAGGTGAGCCGGTGTGTTTGCAGGCGTGGTGGCTGCAGGCAGGCAGGGACCTGCGGCAGATGAGAGATCTGACATTCCACCCTGAGAATGTAAGAAATCAAACTGGCAGCAGATTAGCATCAGGCTGCCAGTGGCCTGGTATGCAACACGTGTCTCAGATTGGGAAACAAATGTGAAGCACAGGACAGACTGTGAGGAAGTTTCATAACGGGTCAGGGGTCAACATACATACATACATACATAGAACCAACCATGAGTACTTACAGGAAAATCAACTGAATGTAGTCGGTTGGTGGTCTGCAGTGATCAACCCTCACTTCCTGCTCCCTGCATGATTTGGTGGTTTTAATTTCAGCCAAACACTCTTTTATTAAAGCTGTCATCACTTTGTTTTATTAGTGAGATGGAGAGGAGCATGTCATAATGAAGCACACATGAAAGAGAAGCTTTAATCTACTGACTAGAGTTAAAGCCTCTTTACTTCACTTTAACTTTTTGTAAGATTTATATGTTTATTAATGATGGGAGGGTTTGGGATGTCTGGAATAAGGAACAGATGTGTGCAGATGCTTAACGAACTGGAGTTATGGCTTTGTTCTGAAGTATTGCAAGTTGATTAAATACCCGTGCAGCTTTCTTTAATTAGGCGCTTTGTAGTAATCAGTAGTGGGATGGTGTGTTCACATGTTTAGGTCCAATCTGTGTTATTTCAATATGGGAACCATGTGGAGTCAGTTGTGTGTTTTCTTACTGACAGTCTAAAGCCATCACACAGTATGTGTGTGTTGGTTACAAATCACACTGTATCTCTTAGTTTAAGAAAAATGCATTGATTTCATCCTGAAAATTTTTTTTTTGTCTTTCCCTATAAAATAAATAAACCTGTGCAACTTTAAAGGCATACTATGCAAGATTTTCCTTAAAAAAACAATGTTTATTCTCACAGAAACATAATGTGTCTGTATCTGCAGAGACACTGCCCTCTGATTGATTGAGGTTTGCTTTCACTTTCACAGAGCTGAGAAGAAGTAGCCAAGTTTGACTGTTGTTTTTACAAACAGGAAGTGACAATTTTTGCATAGTACGCCTTTTAAACTAAACCAGTTATCAGCAAGTCAGTGTTTTTCAAGTTTTTAAATGATTTACTAATTTTTACCAATATTTTGAGATCTTAAAAAGTAAATGATCTCCATGAATACATTTCCAAACTCAAAGCAACTTTTCCCTTAAAGCGATGTGGAAAATAAGTGAACATTTTCAGTTTGACAGGAACATTCAGACATGAATAAGTCTGAGAAATATCTGCGTGATGATGCCATTGTTTGAAGAGTAATAATATGTGCATGTGCGTGCAGTGACATATTCCCGAGTGAATGTGTTTCATATTACCTCTGTAACATTAGTGCCGAACACAATTCATTTGAGGGTTTGACGTGAAGTGGGCAGCAGATGAAAGGCAGCGATGGAGTCCAGCAGGTTTCCCTCCCTGTGGCCTCGTGTTGCCAGTCAGCTTTTAACACCCCCAGCTTCATGCCAAGAGGAATAAAATATGGTAACTAATCCAAGATGAAGGGATTTTGAGATTATCACCACATATTCTGAAAGTTGCGTGTTTCCAACAGGACTTTTTAAAAGTACAGTAAGAGCCAGGACTCCAGCTACAATGACCATACATGGAGAAAAACATTCAAATCCTCTTCTGAGGAGAAGACTGGAAACTGGACTGCAGCACAGGTGTAATAAAAGTTGTTACCTTTAATAACAGAAATCTTGCTTTTCAGACAAAAGAACAAAAATACAGAAAATAATCTTAATACTAATAAATTACAGATACACATGAGATGCATCACACGTCTCGCAAATAAGCAGCCAGACATTAAGATCACGTGACGACCAGATTTACACACCTGAGGCACACAAGAGGGGTTGGTTTTCATGCCACATTTACACCAATATACAGAACGTTAATACACTTAAAGTACCATACAATACCATCCACCATTCAGCAGGGAGGGAGGGACACAGTGGACTGAAAGATCGGCAAATAAACCCGTGCAATGGCATGATATCTCATTTACAAACACCACACAGAGTGGACTTGGTTTCCTTGCAGTATCAGCTGTACTTAATGGCAAGTCTTATTGGCTGCATATTCAACTCAGTGTTAGGCTATGTATCAGTTCAACGCAGCTAAAGTGGAACCTGGGACTCAATGTCGTGTCTGAAAGAACAAGAAGAGTAAAACACAGTATTGCCTTTTCTCCGAATTATACATAATGCTCGACTTAAATAAATAAGAAAACTCGGGATGAAGTGATGCAACACTGTCTTGCAAGATTTTGTGAAATGAACAGTTGGCCCCATTTGTCCCCCCTTTTTGTGTATTTACTTTACAGGTAAAACTTACACAGCAGGCTACATTTGGCAGTTTGATTACATCAACTTTATTAACAAATTCAGCGAAATGATCATTTTACTCACTTAGCAGCTTATCAATTAGCTAATTAGCTAACCCTAACCCTAACTATAACCCTAATTCCACCATGTTTGCTACACTGGTTACAGAAAATGAGCCGACCAGGGTCTAATGATCCCTCCACTTCACTACTTCATCAGTGCTTCATCCAAAGCACACGTCAGCTCCGGAGATGGACAAGCTAGCTTGTCCTAGCTGATTGGCTGTTGAAACATGTGATATGGCTTATGTTCTAAAACCAGCTGCTGGTTGAGTTGAGCTGAGATGGGTCAGTTCACAGCACTGCAACATTTCCCTGCAGCGTTGTAAACACTTTCGTCTCTGCAAATCTCTGGTCTGAACTGGGCTTTAAAAGACTTTAAAAAGAGTATATTTGGGTGACTGAGTAGCTCTTATACTGTTGTTACATGGAAGGCGTTTACAGTCTCCATCTTGCTGCCAATGTTTGGATGTTGCAGGAAAGCTAGACTCCGATCCTCCTCAGGTTCATGTCATAGAAACTGCATTGTTGTTTTTCTACAGTCAGCGTATCAAACTAATCCCTTCCAGCTGACGGGGCAATTTCTAATCCCCTTTCTTGCTCTAAATGGATTGCTCATTTCACAAAACCTTTTCCAGTACTACCACTCTGTGTCTGCAGAGCACTGCTGAACTTGAGGTAGTAACTAGTAAACTTTGCAACTCAGTTTGAACTGAGTCACATCAAAAGTATCGGGTTTGTTAAGATATGTGGATAAGATATTTTATCTAAATAAAAAATAAAATATAAACTGGTGAGGAACTCAAATCATCTGACATCTAGTCATTGATGACATGTTGATTGACGGGTATATTTACGGCATCAACTGGAGCCTAAACTGCATTTGTGAACCTAAACTGCAGTAAACTGAGAGAAGTGACATCAATGTTTATCTTTCATCCTGACTGAAGTACTAGAAGCACATCATTAAACTGTTTGGTATGATTTCTCTTGATTTGAACTCCAAATCAAAAACAGTTACTGCCTCTTACAGGCCACCTAATGTCTTTAAAGTTAACGGACACAGTGATTTAAGTTAATACATCAGTTTATCAGTGATGTCACAGCCGTTATTGCGTGGCAAATAAGGGATAGTTAATCCTCATGATTTGGTTATGGCTTATCACACTGCAGTAATACATACTAATTGGTAGGCATCTTTACAATAAAGACAGAACAATATGATTTAAACCTTCAAGCGATCTCACAATGAAATGCTAGTTTGGTCCATTTTGACACAGTGCCAAAGGTGAGGAAACACTTGCAAATGTGATTAATAACAAGACACTTAGAGATAAAGCTGACTGCAGATCAGAATTAAAGACAGAACTACTAACTCTTTTTCAACAAGTCCTCGGAGAGACCGGTTGAAGCATGCTTAAGAATCACAGTGTGCTAAATCTTAAATGGCAATAAAGGAAAAATATGACTTGCACAGATTTTCTGATGTTGGAAGGTGAGCGGGCTATCTGACCCTTCACTAAACCCCTCCGCTGAACAGCAACAGCAGACCTGCCGGACTAGTCAGGCTGTTTCGTCTTTTTTTGTTTGTAGCCTTTCAATTGACAAAGATACAAAGTAAAAAGAAGAACGAATGTGTTTATTCACTCGGTACAGTTAGCAGGATGTGAGGCTAGCTAGCTCACTGCCTGACAAACTAAACCTGTGTTCATTTCAGGGATTAGGAGGTTTTCATGACATTATTGTGTGGGGTTCAAAGTTATGTAAAGAAAATATAAAGTAAAAACGCACCAAAACAAATCCACCGTGTAGTATTTCTCGATGTGTGGAAGCTGGTCCTGGATGCTACATCCAGTAAAGGCTAACGTTAGAGGCTCTGTCCCACTCTAGATATGGGGAAGAAACTGCAGCCAACATCACCTGACACATTAGTTAGTCTTGCCCTTACTCAGTTTTTCAGCCCAATGCATGTAACCATCAAGTGCAAATTCAATTAATTCCTGTTTTAAACCAAGTCAGTTGGAAACACTAAGAAATCCGGTAGGGACAGTATTTTCAACCAACTCATGAAGCTATCGATAGCTTAATTAGCTAGCTACAACTGACAAAATCTGTTAGTGACAGATCTCATTTCAGACTAGATATGTCCTTTCAATTAAAATAAACATTAATACAAATATTAACTAAATGAACACAAACTATGGACAAAAGGCTCCATTTCTGTCTGTATACGTATCTAAGGCCGAACGTAGATTAGCCTTAAAGAGGCTGTTCATTTTTGTACCTTGATAACCAAGCTAGCTAACTAGCGAGGGCAAGGTTTAGCAAAAGATCAGTTAACTAGCCGAACATCTGTGATTCTGATGAGAATTTAACCAATCAGATTATTTTCCCTCCATAGCAACTGTTTGTAAAAGTGAAACTACAGTCCCTATCGTTGCTTTGTATGATTGTTGGCAATGAGCACTGGAGTGTGTATTTTGTCAGGTTAACACATGTTGAGCTTTTTTAGCTCAATGAACAAACAATGTTTTCATGTTTCTTCCAGTAAGACTGGCAAAGCACCAAATAAAAGCTTGGTCAATTACAACAGCTTCTCTTACAGTGACAAACCTCATACTATAAAACTCAAATGGCGTAAAACTTATTAACATAATTATTGCAAAAATGGGAAGTTCATTTTTGTAGTATAATTATTAATCGAAATAACAAATGTACTTGAACTACACACACACACACACACACACACATTTGCTTTAAAATGAGGGGCATTATTTTTGTATTATTACTATTATTATTATTATTGTTGTTGTTATATATATATTTTTATTACTATTATCATTATTATTATGATAAAAAGAATAAAAACTCTGGAATCATAGAAAGGTCCATTTAAACTACTGCACAGATATTTAAATCACCTGTTTGTACTGAATTATTGTTTTGGTATTTGTACTAAACATTTGATGGTATATTATTGTTTTTTCTGTCCAATTTTCTGCAAAAACAAAAATGTAGTTATTATTATTATTATTAGATCGTGATTGTGCTCTGCATGGAAAGCCAAATATGTTGTCAGTCTCCTTTTGTAAGTCTAATGCTATTAACTGTTGGAAAACAGCATTCTTAAGGAAAAATGACCTTGCTAACAATTAATTTGATGGGCTTTCTTATAATTTCCTTGAAACAGAAGAACATTTACATTTCCCGTACAGATGTAATCTAGTGTTAACTATAAAGACAATTGAGACGTTATTCATTTGGTTCACTTCTAATTATTTCCAAACAAACTGAATGAATTTCTTATATTTACATGGATTAAAATGAGATCTTTGGCCATTGTTTGTCATTAAATCTGCACGCCAATGTAGTATTTGCACATCAGTGTCTTTAAGAGCATTGAGGAAATAACTCTGAAAATCAACAACCACTTATACTGTAAATGGTAACATTTTTTCTCATGATCTCAGCCAAGGAGGCCATGTTTTCCATCCAGTTGGTTTGTCTGTCAGCAGCAGTACAGAAAAACAACTGACCAGGGTTTCATTAAATTGGTGCAGCAGTCAATCTGAATCATTGAGTAAATAAATTAATTATTTTACACTTTCATTAACATTTCAAGATAGAGCATGGCCTTGGTGGAGGCCTGCGGTCTCAGACTGACCTTCTGGTTTGGTATAATTTGCACCAAATTACATCTAGGTTTCAAGTTTTCTAGGAAATTAGAAGAAAATTGCAGCACCCAGAAAATAAAGTGTTCCCATTGTTTTTTTGCTGCGTTAATAGAAAAATTAAGATCATGACTTGTATTGGACCAGTTGGACTCCTCGATGACATTCACTTACATTTAAATGCTTTGGCTGCTACCACTGCAGATGTTGCATACACACCATTATCACCGGCTGTAGAAAATAAAGGAGAATAAAGATATAAGATGTAATGTTACACAACCAAGTCTTTTTCTGTCTCAGCGGAGATTTAAGCACATTAAAAATATTACATCCTCACTGTTCGCCTTTAAACACAGCAGTAGCAGTTATGATACAAATCCCCCACAGAAAACACACCATCGTGCTATTCACAAAGCACAAAATATTCAGAAAAGAAGAAGAACTGCAGGGGAAGATCTGGGCTGTGATGGAAGACGATGGCTGTAAGCCAGTACAGCTTTTTGCACCTTGTGAAATCACAAGCTCAAAGGTTGTTTTCGCTGTCTGATTGTTTTCTTGACCCAGTGCAGGGGGGATTTTTTTTTTCTGTTTTTTATTAAAAAGCACTTTGGTAATGTTAGATAGAGGAGTCACTACGTAAGCCAATATGTGTCTACAGCACGTGGACATCTGAGAAATGTGGCTGCTGCTGGCAAGATGCTGAAAAAATCGCTGGTGAACCGTGAGGATTCAGTACATTTCTCATGAGTTAACTGGAACAGTTTCGGATAAGAATATTGCCGTAGACATCTGCAAACAGTTTGGAAGCTGTGAGTCAATTAAAGTCATAAATAAATAAATAGATAAATACAAACAAATACGACATGACCCAATAATGAACAGTTTCACTGGTTGGACGAACAGAATGCAGAGTAACGACTATATACCGAGTATTATGAGATATGTTATGATTATTAACTGCAGTTATTATCACTAGAAAGGCCATCAGCTGACTGCTCATCTCAAGTCTAAGGGTTATTTGAATATTTTTATTGATGCTTTTCAACTCGACAAGCCAAATTACATCATCTAGATGCCTGAAAATGCCTCATGATCCTTGCATTGGAACACAAAGGATTATGGGTAAGAGGAGAGGAAAGACTGTCAACAGCTGGACTGATGCTTCTATGGACTGAAACGGTTCTTAACTTGCATGAACAGCAGAGAGGAAATGGACATTATCACCAAGCTGAGTAAAAGCTGTAGAAATCTGAATGGGATCTGGTTTGATTCTGCGCCTGCACTGACATCCTACATCTCTAAAATCTCCTTAAAGGATGACCAATGCAAACACAGCTGCACTCTTGGTCTTCAAATTCTTTTGGCCTTTCTAGTGATAACTGAGTCACTGATCTGAGGACAGCGGGTTGCACCAGGTGTTAAACTTCACAAACAGTGAGAAGGAAAGAGAAGGAACAGGAAGCTGAGGCTCTGACGAGGAGGGAGACTCCATAACAGGATTAACCAGTCAGGATTTTTTTTTTTTTCAAACCTGACAATTGACAGAAAGTGGAAGCTTCTCGGGAGGCTTTTAGTCAGAGAAGAGGCTGGCGAAGGACTGTCGGAGGCTGCGGATGGTCTCAGCTTTGGCCTCATCGTCTGTCAGGCTTCCTCGTAACGTCTCTGTGAAGGTGTTGGTCAGTGACTGGGACTTGCTGCACAGTAAAGAGAACAGCAGTTGACAAGAGTAAACATTAAATACTTGAAATATTCAAAATGAAAACAATTATTTGGCTCTGTAAAAACAGAAATTATGGTAAGATTTTAAATTGCAAATGGTGCTTGACTGAATCGTGTGACAAGTGCTTCTGTCAAGACTAAAAAACAAACAAATCAAGTCTTAAAAGATTATCAAAATCACTTGATTTGCCTCTTCTCATTTAAAATTTCACAAAAAAAATTCACTGTTTGCACAAACAGATTCTGTAAATACTGTCGATTCTGTGCTTCTCCGCACAACTGGGAAGCCATTCATTACTTCATTACTGAGACCAACAGTTATGTGACAAAATTTCTGTGAAATGTAAGTAAAGACTGTGCACACAGAGCTGAGAGGAGAGGACAGGAGAGGGTTTAAAATGTCAATAGTTCCATAATGTTCAGCATGTGGAGCCCCCATTTCCCCCCTAATAATTTACTTTGTTAAGTAAATGATCATGAGAATTCCTCTATTTTTGAGTTCTCAAGACCACAGAGGGTAAAATGTGACAGGAGCAAAAAAAAAACACCCTAAAACTGCTTGGGGTTCAGAGGATTAATCTTGCAGTGATGTGTCATGTAGCCCCGTGTGGACGTACTTGAGCTGCGGGGACTGTTTCTGAGCTCCAGGCCCGGAGGTGGCAGGGATGGGACCAGGCTGGAAGGCCTGGCTGGGCGAGGTGGTGGCTGATCGGGCTCGCTGAGGTGAACCCTGGGCTGACTGGGATGGAGAGGCGGAAGCAGAGCGGTGACCCCCTGCAGCAGGCACACACACAGATGACACAGCAGATTTGTAGTTATGCTTTAAAATAACACTGATACATAAAACATAAAGATAAAAGTATCCCCTACCTCGTCTGGGCTGTGTGGTCTGTGGAATAAGAACGACAGAGATATCAGTACAGTGAATGAAAAGTTTCATTAGACAATCTGTAGAACGACATTAAAATACCTTCTGAAGTATTACCAATTTTAAACTGAAATTAGGGATTGTACAAAAATCATTAGTGGGCAGAGGAAGTGGGAAATGAGGGCTTGTATTAGACTTTTCTTTTAGCTGAAGTTACTGTAGTCTGATCCGGTATGTAAGTGTGTAAAATGTGTTAGATTGTATATAATGTGATTCACCTTGACAGTGGAAGGCTGAGGTGTGGAAACTCCCAGCAGCACCTGGGCCATCTTGTTGATGACCAGCTCTGTGATCAGCTGTTTATCTTCCTCCACGTGCTCACCGATGAGAGGCATGGAGCTGTCCATCACCTGCAGAGACACAAACAGCAGAGAAATTAAACTTCATTAGTCGTCCACTAGATGGCAGCATTACACCTGTTATCATGAACATTAGAAGTGTTCAGATACCGAATGATGTCAGTGATAATGGACTCGGTGGTGCTCTGCCAGCAGCGATGAGTCATTTCTCAGAGATCACATATACACAACAATGTCCCCCACCATTGTTGAGTTCAGACAATATAATTATAAAACTCTGCCGGCCTTTAATATGATTTTTTGCCGGATGCACTGAGCATGACACTGACTTTTCTGTTTGTTCCCATGCACTACCATAATTTTTAGAAAGCCCCTTGTCCTCGATCTGTCCTACTAAATCCTCCAATAGAGCTGCAACAACCACTGTGGGGTAGTTTTTAATCAGCCTGCAGACGGACAAAAACTGGAAAGGACGGGATAGAATTTCTCTTCGATTTTTTTTATTTTAAAAACCTCTGATAATAAATCACATGAAACACAGTAAAAAGAGAAACTTCATTAGTTTACTGTGCAGCTCGAGATGATATATAGCTTCTAGCTCAGGAGACAGAAATGTTTAAAACCTCCGACCTGTGCACTATTTAAGCAGTAGATTAACTGAATAGGTATATTTGAACACACAAATCTCATCTTTCAAACTCAAAGTTATTTTTCTGTGCCCTCTGATAGGCAAAAAGGAGCCAGAATTAGAATTTCCAGTGAGCAGCAGATAAAAAGTGACTCCATGTGTAAATATTATGTTGCCCCGGGTATGACTTGGAAGGGCACAGACCACATCCATTGCCATACACAAATAATTAAAAAAAACAACAATTTTCCCACCACTTGAGCTCACATGCACATACACGTGTACTGCGGAAACCTCAGAGCACATGGGGCTCGGAGACCCGCTGTCCTCCTCCCTGAAGACCAAAACAAACAGACAGGAGCACAGGAGTGTGGCTGCTGGCGCTGCTGGCCTGGATGCAGATGCCTGATGTGGTGGATGAGGCTGCTGCACCGCGCCCCGGCCGCAGGCTGTAAACACAGCGACGGGCATGCATGCATGTGCTGATCCTCTGGTACACAGTGTGCGCCGAGCGGAGCCCGACCATGTGCTGCAGAGAGCGTGCAGGGATCCAATTCCAAACAAACACTTCACCAGCTCATTTCACTAACAGGGCCTCCCATTCTCAGTGGTTGAAGCTGTTTTTATTGGTGGCATCAGTTAAATTCAATTCAAACTAATTCCTTTGTCCCTGAAGGGCAATCAAGGAAAACATAAACACACACGAATCATGTGGTGTGTTTTGTTAGATTGGAATCGTGTGACTTTTGAAGGCGCTTCTGATGTACATAAAACCTCTGTGGAGCCAAGGACCCAAAATGACTGACTCTTAATGGTTATTCTGCCATAATAATACTCGTGAACTATGTGTGTGCTATGTGGGAATGAAAAGTGATCAAGAAGCAATCAGCTTCTCCTGGTTAGGATTCCTTCAGTATTCATCATTCAAGAGATTTTTACTAGGAGCTGAATTATCCACAGAGGCATCCCCCTCCCCAAAACAAACAGACCTGGTGTTCAAAACTGGTAAAAACACTGAATAAGGCAGTTTCATGTTAAAAATCAGTGTTTCTCTGGTGATGTTCGGCATACAGGACGTCTCGGAGGGGCTGTGAGCTGAGCTGCAGCTATTTGCTCAGCTTGTTTCTGTGATAATTTATAATCCAGACGTCTGCCGACTAAAAATCTTCATCTGGTTAAAAGATAGAGTTAGAAACAATCAATGTATTGTAAAAATGTGGCATGAAAGTGGATAAAAAGTTAATTTATGACGAGTCAGGTGGAAAACCTCAATGCTGACACATGCACAAAGACGATATGATGCCATTGATGGGCAACCAAATGAAACATGTTGGAAACATTTGTGATAATCACCAAAATATATAACAAATGTCGAGTTATTTTTAGGTAAATGAGGTAAAGTTACATATTATTGTTCTGCTGTCTACTGTCACATGCACTGTATGTATGAAAACCCACTATTTTCACTACAGTATGTGAAAGTGCAGGTTCTTTATATACTCTGCAGAGTACATAAAGGTTCCGTCCAATAAAACACAGCATAGATTTTGGTATGACCAAGCCAAACCATCCTTGACCGAGTCTCATTCAGGCCCCTTTAGTTAAGCCCTTCCTGATGTTAAATCATGTTTCATGTGGAGATATTTCAAACCGCAAAGTAAAATTTAAATCTTTGACTGGATTGTTTTATGCATGCTTGAATAATGAATCCAGGGAACCTGAAGTACTGAAATAAAACATAAACTGTGTTTTATGTGCCAGGGTTTCTTACATTTGCCTTTGTTTTTCAGAGTGGTTTGAGACATAATCATTTGGGTTCATCATGTTCTATACAGAACCACGACCCATACCAGAGGAGCCTTTACAGCCCTTCCTTCTCTGTGTGTACCCAGCTTCTTGGCCAGGATTTGGCGGTGAGGTGGGGCGTGGCACGGTGTTTTGGCCAGTTGAGTCATTACCGCAGGGGACTGACTGAGCAGAGGCCTGGCAAGCGATCGCCGGGCCCCACTTCAAACGGCGTGTGGTGGCAAGCAGAGCCGGGATCCACCCTGCTGATTTATTAGGATACAGAGTCATCTAGCAGAAGACTGGAGCTGCCACTGGCCTTTTCAGCACTGGAACATAGAGGTGTTATTCTGCACTTTTATTGAGCTGCACTGTGCTCTGTCTGGACAATGTACCTCTCTGCATGGGAAAGTTCACAGATCACAACGTTCAAAATCATGGCACAGTCGTGGTACGGGGATGGGCACAGGGGGATGTTTTACTGGGAGAACTATTTTAGCTTTAAGATATCAACACTATTCATCCCTTTTTCTGGCTTGATGATTTCTATGATTCATTCAAAGCTTAAAAAAGTTGCAGATAAATAAAACAGCAGCATATGCTGTGTATCCTCAGACTCTCTGTCTGTCTGTATCATTCAAAAAGCTCAACGGTGCCATGGCCCTGAGTGAGGATTGTCATATGTGTGTCGTCTCAGTTCCATCAATTCTTTGTCATTGTTTTGTCAGGCCCCAAAAATGAAAAATGACAATAAAAATATAAAATGAAATGCCCCTTCCCTGTTGTCACTTTCTGTTCAAATCATGCCAAAAAATGCATGTCAAGTGACATCATGCGGCTGTGTTGTGCTGTGATATGATGTGACATCTTGCCTTGAAATATTACAGACCATATTAAGACATATGATACCCGTGGTGGAAGAAGTACTGAGATCCTTCAGTTAAATAAAAGTGGCAATACTGCAGCATACAAATACTCTAATATATATAAAAGCTCTGCATGCATTTTATAATTTTGTACTTAAAGTAACAGAATTCTTCCTATCAGAATTTTCTTGTATTGGATTATTTTAAGTATTTTTTTTGTAAGATGACCTCATGTATCTTTGTAATAAAATCCTGAATTGTCTTTAAAGTATCTGTCTTGTATTGGTGCACTGAAAGCTTTAGCTGGCACAAGTACCAAAAGCTGTGCAGGATTTAGAGGGATCTACTGTCTGAAATAGAATATGATATTCGTCATTGTGACTTCATTAGTGTCACATACTTTACAAATAGCCTGGCTACTAGTGTTAATAAAAACAGACATGGCCACATTAGAAAGAGCCATCTATAAGGCCGTAGCCACACCTTGTGGAAAAGTGCTGCCACTGCAGTCCAATATATTGGACAAGTATTGGACAAATTAAAATGTTGACCTGTTGATCTCAGCACTATATGGAACGTGAAGGAATTACAATTCATCCAGATTCCCAATATTATGTTGCATTATGTCATACTGCTGCTGTGTGATATGAAATCATCATAATGTGTTGCATCATGCCTTTTTTTACTGTCTTATTAAATGTCATATTGTTGTGTTATATAATAACTGTCACTTCAGTTGACATGAATCTGCGCTGTACTGTGTCATGATGTTGTGGGATCTCATGTCGTGTCGCACGTTTTCAGTGAATCGACACAAAGCTGGAGCTTGCGTCTTGTTAATAGCAGCTGCAGTAAACTGTTAATGAGGTGCCTCTGAGCAGCTCATTACTTTTCATTAGGGAGAGGTGTCATGGCTGATGTCTTTGTCTGGAACAAAAAACAGATTCCCACTGTGATGGACCGGCATGCTCCTCTCTGTCGTGGTTAATTAAATTCCATCATGTTGAAGGGTTAGCTGGATGGGTAGATAGAGCAGACGAGGAGGAGGAAGTGTTGCTCGTCAGGGAACATTGTTACTCGACTGTGTCACCACTTTTCTCTGTCCAAACAGTCCGGCTCTAAGAAACACAGCTCCGGGGAGCTGGTAGATATTTCCTGAGATTGAGTTTAAAAAAAGAGGCACATTTTCTCACTGCTGACTTCACCCAGAGTATAGATAGAGGGATGTGTGATGTCATGGTCTCAAGCTAAATATGGGCACATCAGACGTCCCAGACCGGCCTGTTTCCTCCGATTTGAAGACATAGGAAACCGCTCTAAAAACAAAACTGATTACAGATGCATGATGCACGACAAAGCTATTTGTCTTCTCTCCTGGGTATAATCCTTAAATACATTGTTTATCATCAGGCGTTTCTGTGTGAGGACTTTTGAAGTCAACGTTACTATTCCCCTCTCTGCCCATTCAACCTGCTGCGTTTACTTCTCTTTAGATACTGATTTCCTGTTCTGCAATGACCTCCATGCAACAGGACTGAACCTGTCTGAGCATGTTAACAGTTTTTTGATGTTCCAGTGGGAAAAGTGACACTGATAGCAGACTGAAATATAATTACATTTTAGAAAAGACAAGTCATGAACATTACTCAAATCTCAACTGTCTTGTGCTGAGTTTGCACTCTAGACTATTGTCAGGTTCTGTAGCGATATTAAATGGTCTCAATGCCTCTTCCTGTTGATTGTCTATCAACAAGTGGCAACCTACGGGTGTGAATGTGGAGATGCATCTTCCATCTTTAAACAGTCTCTAAATAAACACCAACCAAGACACTGTTACCACCATGTTTATCCCATTGGGAAATGAAACCCCAAACTTGAAGATACTTTGGAGGAAAGCCTACATCAAACTGGTTGCATCAGGTCACGCAACATGTCACGCAAATGTATTTATCTACAAACCTGAACCTCCACATAGCACGCCCAACTTTACCGGTGTACCTAATAACCAGGACATCAAATAACCAGGCTGTGTTGATAGACACACTGAGTCAACAGCTGACTCCGGATGTTTGCATTCTCCTGCCTGTGTTTGGTCTACAGACTAATCATTCTTTCAAGGCTCGGATGATCATGTGCTATCAGGTCTGGCTACGCCCTTCACTTTTGACTTTCACCATGACATGAAAAACACTATCAGCAGGAAAGGAGACTGGATCCAAGGAAACAGTTACACTGGATTGGCATTTTACCATGAAGTGGGACTAAGAACTGGTCCACAGTTTGGATGCAGATCAGCATGGGTTAATCGCACATGTTTTGAGTCTGTCCACCAACCTTTAAGTCACCATGTGTAGCCTTTGTAAAATACTTTTTTAATGACAAATCTAGTACATTTTTGAATATAAATAGAATGTTCTCCATATTTCACTGAAAGTGCAAAATGTTGGATAAATCTCCCTGATTGCAGATTTTAGTTCTCACAAATGTCTTTCATTTTTCACTGTAAAATCTCTGACTGATGTTTGGGGTCTCTGAAATCAAACTGACCTCGATAATGTAGTCGTTGCCGTCTTTACCGTGGACGGCCTTCACTGCACAGATGTCTAGGCCGCCAAACATCTCAGCACAGGAGTCCACCCACAGCCGATATCTGGAACACAGTGACACCACGAACTGATAAACCAGTCAATAAAGACACATCAAGTGATCTCTGGAGATATCAGGGAGGCCAGGTTGGACTTCATAGGGCACATAGTTTTAGGATTTTTTTCTATGCATGTATAGAAAAGCTGCATAGGTATGTAGAATTTGTGTGAGATTCAGCAGAAGCAGAGACATCTCGGAAGGTATAAAATACACAAAAGGTACTTAATTGTCTAAACGGGCCATCATTTCCCCTCTGTACTTCTGAGTCAGCTCACCTGTCAGTCATGGCGATCTGTTCCAACATGGCAGAGCCCGTGTTAGCCTTCCAGTTCCCAGAGATAGACGTTCTCCTGCAAATCAAAGAAAAAAACATCAAGAAATGAATCAACCCGCCTCCGGTAAGAAAGCTCCACCGTTCCACCAAGACTTAGTCACTAACAGCTCTTGCTTGTGTAGCTGAATAGAAAAAAAAAGCTCATGGGAGAAGCTATCGTCAGTTCATCAGTGATGATGATTGCCATCCACACCTACATTATGTTTGTGTCAGAGCCATTTAAAGACATGCTTTCATGATGAGGCCGGAGGGGGAACGAGAGGAGATAAGGCTTGGCTACACTGTTCCTCTGCTTTTGGTCAAGTAATTGTTTAGATACTGAGACTTGAAAGTTAAAGAGGGTGTTGACTCATGTGCTTTGTTGCTGTACGCTTGGCTGAATTTACAGAACAAGGTCTCCTGCTTCCAAATGGGTGTGTAGGTTTGAAGGAGGGATGGGACCATGACGGTGCACGAGTGCAGACATCTCAACAAAACCCATTTATCATAAGAGCACAATACTGTATTGCCATAACTGTCGCAATGTTGCATTATGGCAGCTAATATGTTTTAAGCCTTCTGCCATAATAAACAGGATTTTTTTAATTGTTATTTCAAAGTTAAGTGTTTTTTTTCTTCTGTTTTGACAGGTTTAATGTAAAATTACAGTTATATAGTTATAGTTATATAGGTATTAGGTCTGTAAAGGTATCAGCCATCGAACGAGTTGATTGAACCTAAATTAAGTTGCGTTGTTTGACCTTGCTGGCCCCTTCTGTAAAATGTACAATGCTGGTTGTGTAAAATATCTTACATGTAAGCCTTGTAGTTGTTTCCGATCTTCTGGATGCGGATATCATACTTGGACTGGACGTAGGGCTCGGTGGTGGCGTAGGTCCCAGCCAGAGCCACCACGCTGGTGATGTCCTGGAAGTCCTGTTGGTTTTCCACTTTGATCTGCGGGAGAGACGCCATTCGTTTGTGAGCGGCTAATTAAAAAGTGTGCCGTCAAAGCTGGTGGTGGCTGCTTAGAATCCCACAGGAATTTCACACTTGTACACTGGTGGGATAATGAGGGGTCCCTGGATGGAAACACTGGCTTTGAACTACGTCACCGCACTCCCATCAAGTGATTACACTGTACACACAGACTGGAGGGAAATGACGCAATGGGAACCAATCAACACAAAACATGGCTCTTACATGCAAAAAGGTATTTTTCATTATAACTATGATTAGGTGATGACGAGGTGTGACATTTTAACATAGTAAGGAAACAACTTCTTCCCCGTAGTGACTGCAAGACCTGTTTTTTTACACTATCTACAGAAGCTCTCGTTGGCCTTACTTTGATGTCTTCTTCTTTTGATTTTCTGTGGATGATATTTCTATAGATGGTGCTCTTCTTCTTTATCTTATTAAGCTATGTTGATACACAGATTCATGGGTATTAAAGTATCCCGTCAGGTCATGGGAAATGGGCCATCTTTGTAGACAAACTCATTCATCAGCTTTAATGTATGGCAAACTGTCAGAGGTCAGTGTCTCAGATGCAAAATGATTCAGTCCAGAGCTTCCTCTCACTCATCACCATCCCTCTCACTGGAATCATCCCAGTTCCACACAGTGGAAGTGGTGGGAATGGATCATGAAAAAGAAAAACCAGATAGAGAAACCCGGAAGCCCGGGTTTGTCCTTTGGGGTTTAAAATCATTACTCTGTTTTGCTCTATTAAAGGTGAGTTTAAATGAACTTGGAGGGTTTAAAGGTCATCAACTCACTCTAAAATGGAAATGTGATTGCAGTTGTGTGTTTATCTAAACTAGGCCTCACGTCTGGTCTAAGTGTACAGCGGTTTTGCCTCAGATGCTAATACAGAGTAAGTTATGTCAAAAATTGCATAAATATTGCTTGATTCAGATTTTGATTCAAGTTCAGATTTTGTAAAACATAGGTATAAAAAGTTTGAACACAAAAGGTTTGAAAACCGAAAAGGAAAATGGAAAGTTGATACTTTCATCTACATTGTGACAATTTGTGAGGTCTTAATAAACTGTTTAATACTGTGTTTATGAGGGTTTAGGTTTAGTGAACTTTCACACACAAACACAAGAGGAAAAAAATGTGTGGGTGGAGAACAAAGAAATCCCAAAGGAGCTTTTAAAAATGATGCAACCCTCACCAAAAACTGAACAAGAGAACCAATTGTGGGAAAACAAATAAAGCAAATCAGAGCAAGAACGAGGATGGTACTGAAACAATAAAAGTAGGTTTAAATGTTTAAAAGAAGGGCGGGCAACTTTGATGGTTAATGTGGTCCAGTTAACAGTGTTGTCTCTTTGATGGGTGATAAAAACAAAACGTTTGTCAGAACCCACATAAAAAGATGTTCTGCTGCAACTAAATCCATTAGTTTCTAAAATGAGCTCAGACGGCAAACCAGCAAGATATCTTTCATTTATCCAGCTTATTAAATGCATGTCAGATGATAGAATTTAAAATTGTTTCTCTTGGGATTAAAGCCAAGACTACAGGAGAAATAAAGAACACATTTTGGCGTCCATATTGGAGAACCTCAGTTATTAGAGAACAACTTGTCAACAAATTGTCTTTGAACCTTTGTACCACAGTTGGTCTTTACATTATTCACATCTCATAAATTTTCAGTTAACAAATACATCTTATATCAGTGGATGCATCCTACCGCACCTATATGTAGAAGGTACCACTGGCTTATTGCTACAAGTTAGCGTAAATGATTGTATCCGCTTGTCAGGATGTTTGAACCTGAGTTAGCGAGCCTTTTAGCATGCTAACCAAAGTGACATCACTTGTTAACTTATTTAACTAGCTTGAGTTTTCATACAAGCCTTTAATGTATATCCAGTACAAACTAACATATTAACAGATCTTTGGGTTAGGCATAAAGAAATAAGCTTGTTCTTCCTCTTACAAGTGCTAATTTCAGTACACTCTGTGTTTTACTGCTTTGGTCTTACTCTGTAGCTGGTATCCGATTAGCTTATTTCAGCTAATGTAAGTAAATGTTAGCACACTTTAGATACTTTTTAATCACAGTGTATCATTGTTTCTTATCCATCACATTATTACATAATGACATAAAGGTGTATGTACTACACATACTGTGAGCGTTGCTAACAGAGTAACTAAAGCTTTGAGGCTGAACACTGAGACCTGCCCAGTCACAGCAAGCGGGCAGAAGTTGAAGCAACAAAGTCAACTGAATTAAGGGAAGTGACTCACAGTTCACATTATGGCTCCAGAGGTAGAACCTGATAGCTAGTGGCAGGTCCAGCTCTGAGCTGTAAGCATGCACATCCACCCAGAGAATTACGCAATTCCTTGGAGAAACTAAACAAACCGTAATGATGCAAACAGAAAGTAAAAAGGTAAGCCAGAGAAGGTGAAACACTGGCATACAGCTGAAGAACAGCACCTGGTGGAAAAAGTCCTGTCATACTGTTCAGTGTCCAGAGTTAATGGCATATTAGCCAAAATACAGAGCCGGACTAGTTTAAAAAGACGCAATGGGAAAAATCAGTCTGCTACTGTTGCGTCAATATGTTGTCAAATAAAAAAGGCTTTGTGAGAAGCTACATTTCATATGAACAGCCCACTAAGACGTGAATAAACAACCTTTACTATGGTGCCTTGTGATTCTTATGCCAGCCTTATGATAAAAAACATTTATAAAATACTTTAACTTACAACAGAAACAGACTCAAATATCTCATCTTTAGAGGACCAGGCTAAGAGTGAGCACAATGACAAACAAACATGTCAACTACATATATTATGATATAAAGATTGAAATATTCATGTGTTTGTGTGTAAAATGTTAAAATTTTATAACACAACAGTAATTACATTAGTTAAATCATTTAGTAATGTCACATACAGCAATCACTATTTAAATGTGACATTATAATAGGGGAACCAACTCTTAACGCCTTGTTGAATCCCATGTTGTCTGATCTTGGCAGACCACAATAACTAATTGAGTAGTGGGTAGATTCAAGATGCCTAAATGTATGTGCACAAGTACTGAAAAAATGATGCATCCCCTTTAAAGTGTAATAACATTAGCCACCATAAGCCACTGGTTATATCATACCATGTGAGACTGTAGTAAACCTCTAATTGTATCAAGATGAACAAGGATATGTTTTGATTCTGAGCTCAACTTTAAATTTTCAGTATGAAAGTTATGTTATATGTTGTTTCACAGCAGCATCTTTTAGTTATAGTTAACATGATATTATAAAGGTGGTGTTGGAGTTATTGAAATGTTGTAACAGCAAGCCAGAAATGCAAATTAATTTTTTTTATCCTCTTGCAAAAGCATTATAAGTTCTGTCAAAAGCAAACACAACTGCAATGACCTAAATCCCACATGTTCCTGTTCGTTCTCAGAGCTCTGTGAGGTCTGAGGGGTTAAACGAGGTCCTGCTCTACAAAGGCCTGCCAAGTTCCTGACCAGCCTTATGGGAAATTCTATAGCATGTCTGGCTCCTGAACAGGAAACCAAACCCATTCAGACAGACGACGGCAAAAGACATATAGGAAGTGTGTCCTCGTGTGAATCCAAATAAGCAGCAGGAGAGAGAGAGAGAGAGAGATTTGTGTTGAGGAGAATAAGCGTGTGAACTTTCTTATTGCTGTATCAAAAGCTTAAACCATTTGGGAAGCAAATGCTTAACACTGTTCACTGCTCATTGTATAATCAACAGCGAAGATAGACATTGTTCTACAGTTATTTCCATGCAGCGATCATGTTAGATCGTCTGGAATCGTGAGTCGGCCAGATTTTCACGTCAGACAACATCTGGCGGGTTGTACTCAGACCTTATCAGTGGTGTTTCTGTCTGTACACTCTTCTGCCTTTGTGACAATCAGATATCCGCACAGTGAAAGTAAACCAGGAACACTACAGCCTGATTATAACTGTGATTTCACCATCATGACTGATTTACAAGACCAGCACAAGTTTAGTGTTCCGATCTCTCGCTTGCTCTTTGAACCGCAGAGCAGTCAAAGCCGTCGTGATAATATCACTTTTGATTCGCACGACTGGAGTTAAAACAAATCTGAGTGTGAGCTGAGCTGAAATTCTGTCTGGAAATCTTGTGTGTTTGTCTGCAAGAGTCGAGAGAAAATGTGACACTGACTCAGTCATCCTGGCTAAAGGAATAATTAGATATTTGGGGTAATATGTTTAACACTTTCTTGAGCAGATTGATATATTTGTTTACTAAATAGAAAGATACATGGACATCGGGCTTCTATCTATTGTCAAGGTTCGAAGTTAATGAATCAAAAATTTGGGTTCTGACAAACATAAATCTTACCTTTCCCATGCCAGCGTGGGCGTGACCCATCTTGACCACCACAGGGTAGGATGGGGTTGTAACCTGCAGACAAGAACAACATCAGATTATTAGCTGGTCTAAAAACTTGGTCTTTCCATAGCTGGGAAGGAGGGGTGAAGTTTGTCTTTGCTTTCTTGGCCTCTAAATAGCTCTACAAAGCAAAGATCCCCCAATTCAGTTTTCCAACATTTCGTGAAGAGGGCATGTTCAAGTCAAAAACGTGGTGTTAAGTCACTCGTTAAAGGAGCAGCAGGTGGTTTACTTTTTTTCAGCTAATTTTTTTCTGTTTCCTGTACCTTTTCTGTCAATCATTTTTTATACAAAAATGTTGTTTACTGCAGTACAAAAGTGACTGTTTAAGAAAAACTAAAAAAATGGGATTACAATGTGCTTTAGGCCGGGTTTTACATTAACATTAGAACCTGCATATTAAAAGTTGGAAGCTCAGGGACTGTTGGTGTCAACTGTTTGGAAAAGGATGTCAAACTAAGTCGGAACATTCAGAACTGTACTTGGTGTTCTAAAGATACAGCAAGACAGACATGTGGTAAACACCACAACCAAAAGCGGAAAAATATTTCCTTTCATAACCGATGTGTGCATGAGGTGTCCAGAACCGTGGCCATCCCGCCGAACTTAAAGCTGCCCAGTTTAGGAGGCATGAGGTGGAGTCGGAAGAATGTTGCTGTATTACACAAACGAACAAGGTTCTGGGAAGCTACGTGGAAGACCACAGCTCATTGGGATGGGTTTGGATAAACCCGACACACCACAAACATGCTATTTCTCATAGTTTGTAGACCTGAAGTGGATGAAACATCAACAGATTACTTCAAACCTCCCTGTGGTTTTAACGCCCCTTGATGAATCTACTGATATGATTGTTAATGGGATGTAATCTAAGAGGGACTTTTCCAGTTTCAAAAGCACTTTTCCCACTCGTGTTAAACTCCAAGGGTGCAATGACAGGTTATATAAAGGGCTGTTTGGTTTACAGCAATTACCATGAAGAATAAACAGTACTTTGGTGACCATTTAATTATGTTTAAACGCAGATATTGAACATACATTAACATACATAATCATCCAAAATTTTGGGAGGAGGTTTGCACTAAAATAATGTGGTCCTTCAGTGTAGGTTTCAGGTATACTTTGAGACAAATGTGACCATTTCCCCCCAGATGTTTTAAAAATGCAGAATGCCTAAACACATGTTGCATTTTCACAGAGATAAAGTATGATAATGCAAGAAATCAAATGTTTCCACAAGGTTAACAGCGATTATCGGCACCTCGAGGTGAAACCATTAAATAAACATGGTAACAGAAGATATTCAGGCACAAAGCCAGATCTTTTGATATACTGTAAGACCAGACCTGCCAGGAGGAAGGGAACGCCTAAACAGCTGCTATCACTTCATCCAAACCCTCCCCGACAGTTGACAGGACTGTACATCCTAATGTTGCTGTCAGCTTGTTTTGCGCAGAGCCTTGAACAGACATCGAGCTGCTTGAGGGTGTGAGCGGCGCTTCTGCTGACAGGTTTTGACAGTACAGGCCTGGCCGACACGCTGCCAAGATAAAGTGTTCTCTAATTGTCTCCATTATCACTTCACAAGTGCCAGAATACAGAGGGGAGGCGAGACTGTATCAAGAAGTCCACTTTGTAATCCACTTTCAAGTGCTGTACTGTAAGTATGAAGTGTGGAAAATGTCCAATGGAGGAACAGGGCACATTTTAACTACAATTCAGAAACAACTTTAAAGTTACAATACTGACTGACTCACTGTATGTACAGTCTGTAAATGATCACTTTATATAGGGCTAATAGTTATTAATGGTCCTCACGCAGCAACTTTCTCTTAAATTTCTCTTATATTTTCTGTAAAGAAAATCAACTCCAGATTAACCAAACAATCCTGACCATCCAAGTGCTCTTATCCAGATGTTTATTAGCACAGGTTAAGGCCTAAACAGTAAATCAGGGCAGGTGATGTAGTGTGTAAAATCTTTTGCACATGCTGAAGAATTAGAGGGAAGTCACCATGAAAGACTGTAAGAACTTTAGCAATTGTGAAATGTATGAATTTTTAAATACACTTAAGTTATACATATGAAATTTTAGAGCATCAGTACTAGTGTAAGAGGAAAATCTAAAACCCAGCTAAAAAATAAAGTAAGTTTGTTTGGCAACATACACCTATAAACACAAGGTCAAGTGACGTGACAAGGACCTTCAGTTGCGTCCTGCCTTATTATCTGAATTTGATGCAGTGTTGAAGAAAGTCATTGTTTCCAAATCTCTCTGGTGTAAGAGGGGGTTTCCATCTATTTTGGGTCAACAGTGTAGCATTTTTCATTTACATACAGTGTTTCCCCCGAATTCACAACTATACAGCAGGATACGATCCTACACATGCATACAAGTCAAAGTTTTACGGATAAGTGAGATATTCTGGACCGGCACAGTCAGTTACACAGCTCCAATCAGAACTGTATCAAAAAAGTCTCAGAAACAAGCAAGAAGGCAGCACAGGTCAGATAAAATACTGAGTGCCGACTGCTGTCTACGGGTCAGAGACTTCAGTCATTAACTGGAAAGGGTTTGCTACTAAACATCAGAGGAACATTCAACAGTGAACCTCCATAAAGTTGGTGAACTTACAACATGAGGATGTTAAAAAGTGAAATGAAGCAGCAGAGAGACAGCTACTACTGTAAATGTGACAAAATAAACTCCATATAAATTTGTCCTAAGTCTTATAATTAGTAGGAATTAATTTGGTTAAATTGCTTAAAACCAAATGAGATTGCATTTTTATGTTTTACACAAAATAAGTTATATGAGGCCAAAGTGGAAAATTTCTACTGCAGTAACCTGCGTGCGTCACATGACGAATGATAAGATGCCTGAGGTTTAGCGAGTATCTGAGAAGAGCCCAGCCGTTGCATAGTGTGGAGGTCTGTTTGAGTGTTTTGGGTGGAAGGGGTTGTAGCCACCCACTCTGTCTGGACATGTTCCTCCCAGTCATTCCCATCAGTGTGGCAATGACGGCAGACGCTGAACATGTTGGGGAGAGACGACCACATCCTCTGTCCCTGATGAAACCTGAGCGTCAGACGGAGACATGCACTCACTGTTGTTTTCTGATGGACTCACAGAACATAAACATGAGATTTCCTCAGTACAACAACATTTACATTAGTTGGGTCATATGTAAGCCATAAAGTAGTCTCTGACATGATAACACCATATGAGGCAGACTGTCTGCATGTTGGCTGTTTTATAGCAGGGTCACACCAGAAACGTGGTTCTCTGAGCTTGGTGGCACTGGGACTGATTGAACCAACAGCTATCAGTCTGAGGACAATTTAACCTTTAGCAGCAGGGGTTCCAGTGTAACTATTGGATATGTGTGAAACGTAAAACAGATATCTGGGCCAAGACTTGAGAGAATGGAGTTGGATTTAAGTAAGAAAACATCTACGATTTGATTGTCACAAGCAGACCTGTTTAGCCATGTTAGCTAATAAAAAACTAAAACAATTGTATTTTAGGCAATGTGTTCAACCTCTTTTCTTTCCACATGAAATGTTTACGTGGTCATTACTACGCGGTCAACAAATGGACTGCAAACGACAACCAACATGAAAATCTGTTTATAGAGATTTTTCAAAGCACTTTATCTAGCGAGCTAACTGCTAACACCGTCACATGCCAAATAATCTCTCAAAAGTTTTTTCAATACAGTTGCTTACTCCACACAGATGTTTTGTTCTTGAGTTTGTACATTGTTACACTCAGTAAAGAGTCACTGAAAGAGTAAAAATGCTGAGTTAACATGTTTGCTAGCTGCCCAATAGCAAGCTCATTAGCTGGTCACCGAGGAGACAATCTGGTTAGTTCCCAGAATTTATTCAGATGTATTTGTACCATTATCTTTCTTAAGACTTGTGCGGAAAAAAAGAAGAAAAAAGCCAGCAAGCTAACATTATGAACATACTGCAATGTCATTGTTTTTGCCTTTTTAATGCTTGTTTGACATTTAGTTTGCAAAATCTGTGTTTTTTTTTTTAATTTCCAACCACAGAATTAGTTTATGCAAGTAGCACAGACTCTGTTATGTCCATAATTTATCTTCTCCTCCACTTTGTTTATTTCTCTGTACGAGATTCCAGCTATAAAACAGAGTTAGAAAACATCCTGTATCACTGGTGTGAACTGTGGCTGGAAGCTTGCCTTCAGACAGAAGGGAGGTTATTTTATGAGAAGAGTCTTTATTTTACAGTGATTGATATTCTTTATAAGATTGTTCAACAAAACAAGTTTCCATCCTTAAAAAAGCCCCGGTGGCCACCAGCGCATGTGAGCTCCCAGATGTGGAAATTTTGGTCACAAACTTCAGCGTACTGTTTCATCCCAGCTGCACGTGCGCCTGCACTGTGCCTTTTGTTCCCAGCAGAAATCTGTAAAAGGCATCCACTGTGGTACAGACGTTAAGAAGTCACATGCTAAAAAAGCTAATTATGTGGTGGGTGATTTCACCAGTCTAGGTTTTATTTCGTAACACACAGGCTCCCTTCGTTT
>CAFUXE010000469.1:113504-191012 GCA_903364295.1 Serranus cabrilla
TAACTACCAAACACCTCCATGTGATATTTCAGTACCAAAAACCTTCATTCATGGTGGACTGGAAGTTTCAGACATTTACAATCTAAGGAAACAGTGATTATTGATTATTGGCCCAAACAAGATGCATCACATATTAGAAGCACTCACAGCTTAAAGCATCTCTCCTATCTGACAGAAGTTGAATGGTCCAAAGTCCCTCACACCTTAGTTACTGTTGGGAGGTTGGAGAAGATTGACCAAAAGAAACATGGTGACACCAGTTCCAGGGAGACAGGTTCAGCAATGTTTTAGATCATGTCAGATCTGACTGTCTGTCAGTAACTTACAGTCACAAAAGGGAATAGAGAAGCCATGGAACTATGAAAATACTTTTACTTCCAAGTCAATTCATATCATACAGTAAAACAGTGTAAAACTGCAAAATTGGGTCACACACACACACCTTATCCAATAAAAAGTGTGTAGAGAGCGGTTCAGTGCTTCAGTAGCCGAGCAGAAGGAGTTGGATCATTCTTTGGGGGCGCATGCATTATCCAACAAAACACATGGTGCATCCATCCTGCATTTATGATCTCTTAATTTTTATTATGGCCACTCAAACCTGCCACATCAAGGAGAGGACATGAGACGCAATGCTTTGGGCAGACGACGAGAGCAGGGGACCCCGACCCAGAATCCTTTTCAAGAGTCTGACCGCAGTGGGACCAAAGACAGCCTGCCCACATCAAACCCAGCCTGCCGATTAAGTGAGCCTCGAGAGACCAATAATGTTTATCATGCAAGTCCCAGTTAACTTACTGACTGAATCATACACCTGACTGAACTGGCTTTTAAAGTGCTGCATGTAAACGTTTGAGTTGTTTCAAATGAAGGCAGCTACGTTTAATTTTGAACTAATACATGTTGGATAGGTGGGTACAACAGCTCAGCATAAAGTGCAGATTAGTTGTTTGAATATATAAAGTGCAGGTAAAGCATTTAAACTGTATGAGCATTTGCCTTGCAGTAAAACTGGTGAATCAAAGCAGTGTAACTCTGTGTAACACTGTTACAGGCACTAGCCATCAGTAGGATGTGTGTGTTGTTGCCTCTATCACCAAAAGACTTTGCAGCAAACATGCATGCCATATTTTGAATTTACTTTACATTGTGCTAACTGGCCACTGGCTTCAGACAGGACAAGTATTAATCTTCCCATCTATTTCTGAATAAGAAGGTGTATTCCCCAAATGTTAAACTATTGCTTTAATCAGAAGTTAACATTGCAACACACTGCTGGGAGCCCTTACATTTAAATATAAAGTTCAACTACCACTTTACAAAAAAACCCCCACTCCACATACCATAGTGGGAGCAAGTCAATTAATTATATAGTATAGTAATTAATTAATTACTATACTGATGGGCTGTTTTGTTTGTTGCGTTATTGTTGTTTATTTAATTTGTAAATGAAAGCTTACTAATGTAGAGATGCTGATACTAATTTGTACATAAAAGTGAACTGAAATGTGTTTCAGAGACAGAAACACATTGGAAACAGAAAACACGTGCGGGCTAAATTCCTCTGACAGGAGTTCTCCAAAACAAATTTTACACGTGTTCCCCAACTGTGAGTGACATCAGCGTGACACATACAGTAGTTCCTGGATACGCCTCCACAACAGACTTTTACGAGTTGTCATGGTCGTGCCCCGTGGGCTAACACACACCCAGTACGGCAACAAACAGAAGATGCCCATTGTATTAACGTGTATACAGTACAAGCTGTCTAATGGAGCATAGTAATTATTATTGTGGAATTTATGCTCATCTGGCTTCCATTAGGGTCTGTCCTGGCGTATTTTCCAGGAGGAAGACAGCTTTCGGGAAAACACAGCTTATTCCGGAGGATGAAAGTTTCCAGGGCGGATGCTTCCTGAGAACCCCAAGGTGCTGATGGAGAAGTGACAGAGATGGTTGGTGGCTTCTTCTGGTGGTCAAACCACCTGCTTTGTCATCACAACTTGCTAATTCATTGGGAGAGGAATAAATGTAGAGTACACGATCACGTTTTATCTTTGTAGAAGAAAACTGCCACTTCACCGAAGCCACACCAACAAGTCATTATTATACAATAAAGACTGTACAGCAATGGTTCAGTCTACAGCCAGTCACTAGGACTTCTATGTTGACTTCATTACATGCTTTCATGACTCTCACACTAATGAAAGGATCATTGCTTTCTGGGAAAGTGAAACAGCAGCAATTTGTTTGGAATTCATTTGATTCAGATGAAATAAACAACCGTCTGTACAGAGTATGTTATCTATTACAAGCTGAGTCAGATCACCAAAGCAACATCTGCAGATCACTAAACAATGGCACCAAAATCAAGAACAAGAATCTTGTTGACTTTTTTGTGGATTCTGCCACCTCTGTCTCATTGCAGAGATTTAATTCAAGTACAAACTGTTAAACTAGAATCACAACTTCCAGGTTTGTATGCTCTGCCAACTAGTCAAGTAGTTTACATTCATGTCCCCTATGTAGCCATGGTGGGAGACAATGCTTCAAATATGGATGCTGCTGCAAAGAATAGAAGATCTTTACAATCACCACAGTTTCAAGATGGGCACCCAAGATTAGTGTCAACAATTAAGTATCCAACCAAATGTGAAATATGGTCACAATCCTGGTTCCAGAACATAATGATTTACTCTTTAGTTATGGCCAGAAAAGTGTTTTTGTGAGGGCACAGTGTTTGGTGGTTGACCTCTGAAATCTAATCAGTTCATCCATGAGTCTAAATGGATTTTTGAGCCAAATAAACCATTTTCATGGCAGACTTTTTTACTTGTTAGAGCAGGAAAAGCACAGGTGTAGAAAATAACATTAACAGTGGCTCCATTCCATTAAGTGTCACAACCAGCTATTGAGCATGCACAATACACTGTAAGAGCCTTGAAACCAAGTAATGACCTAAAGGATTACATCCATAAGAATGTACCTGTGAGTCCATACATACGTATGGACAGACGGACAACCTGACGACATAATGCCTCTGACAATGAGGCATAAAAATGCTGGTTGTATCTACTTACAGAAGCTCTGGGGATGTTACCATGTCGGTCAGTAGTTAGCTTCACCACTTCAGTCCACCAATTCAGTGAATTATGTCAACAACTTCAACACAGATTGCCATAAAAATTTGTTGCGGACATTTCTAGGCCCCTCAAGATTGAACCACCAACCCAGCCAACCCCAATCACTTTCATTATGTTCTCTGCAGTAGCTGTATTTACAGTCTTGCATTTAGTTGGTGAACTGGGTACATCCAGGTGACTTTTGCTCTTTCTACAACCTCCTTCACATTATCTTCGCAATCAACAATCTTCCCCTGTAGGAGGGAACACAAGCAGCCCAAGCTCAGCAATCAGAGTTCTTGTCTCTACATGGTATCTCAATATCTTTTCTTATCCAGACCTGTGGTTACAGTGTTAGTGTCAGCTCTACTGTAGCCTGCAGTGTAGCTATGGCAGCTGCATGTGTAGGCTCCCAAGCTACACCATAACCCCTACACACACAATTATAAATCCCCCTTTATGCTGTGTTATTCTGACAAAAACGTCTCTTGTGAGAGTTCCTTGTAATATCTCAGTGATCTCACAAGTGGTTAATATTACAGATGGTTAACCAATATCATTTAATAACAGAACACAGCCACCACTTGAGTCCAGTCTATTCATTTTAAATAAACAGAGATTTGTTTGAAAGTCAGTGTTAAGTACATGTCCAGACTGTACTAAAGGGGAGCTATTTCAGTCCAGTTTCTCTGCGGTCGTGCTGTAATAGGGACCTGGACAGGCCTTATTAGCGCTAATCAATTCACTAACCTACATTCCTGCTTTAGAAGAAAAAGGACAGACGGGCCTCGGGCGGGCCAATTCTGCAAAAACCATCAACGCTGTGCCACATTCCTCTCAGTCTAAAAGGAAAAGTGATGTTTCTTTCCCATTTTCCAGGGGCTCCTGCAGTATTAGGTCTCGGAAAAGGCAGAGCAAAAATGAGGTGACTGTGTGCCGTTTTGGATTCCCTGTCCCATGATCCAAGGACTGAATGGAATCATTCACTCAGTCCTTTCAGCTTAGTGATGCTGGCGAAAACAATCATGGATCCAAACCTGCATCTGTGAGCAACGTGACAGATAGAAGTGTACGCAAACAGGCAGAAAATTGACCTAAGATGTTTTCTGGTGCTTCTCTTTCTCAGTTTCTCCAACCTATTCTTGTACATTTTCAAACATGTGGAGGTCAGAAGTCAGGGTCACACATTGCTGGCAGTTCTTGCCCTTCATCAAAGCCACTAAGCAGCTGTACAATTCAGTCTCCTTTCTGTCACTACGTGGCTTCCAAGAAAACATGCTACGCAGTCTTTCCTTGAATAAGTCCTTCCTTCCCCAATATCCTGCCTCCACAGAAAATACATGAAATGAAGGAGCTGGACGACTCTAAACATGCAGCTTCATTGTAACATTCAAGATACAAAGCAGATGTTGCAGTCTGAATATGAATACTTTAACAACCATTACACTGAGATTTACTCAGTGGATTGCCACCATGCAATGGGGTCTAGATTATTACAGCTCGCCAAAACATAGATCCTGCAAAGTTAATATAGAGTTATTTTCAAAAGCAGAAACAGGCTGTAGTACTCAGAAGTCATGAAAAAAAGACAGTTTTTAAAACTCCAGAACCTGCCAAAGTATCAGAGTAATTTGGTGATAGTTGTGTGCTCGTTCACAGATGCAAAAAGATGCTTATAGCTAATTCTGCATACTTTTAAAGCTGCAGTCATCCAAGCCAATCCAATCCACTCTTAAAAAAAAAAGATTCAGCAAATATCTCCTCATGGTCTACTGGCTGCTCCAGTGTTCATACACAGCCCTGGCTCTGCAAATGGGAAACAAACAGAGTTGTTTGGACCAAGCCACATAACACTGATCCAGCCAGTACAAGTGAAAGGCCATGGATGTATAAAGTTAAAAGCAGTGGAAGGCAGAGTGAGCAAGAGGGATGGAAATCGGAGAAAACAGGGCCTAAGTTGGAGCCTAAAGCATTGTGAAAATGGTAGTTCCAAACCTTGCATGGTAAAGCATGATAATCAGCCAAAATTTTTTTGGGGGGCCCAGTGGTGGCAGATTTAGAGGTTAGAAGAAGACATGGCAAATTAAAACAGAAACTGCAACAGGTGCAAACACAGAATCTACATTCTGGATTTCTAAACTCAGAACGCATGGCGGAAAAAGAAAATACTGACACAGTCACTCCAAGGTCAAGAGATAACCGTAACTTCAGGACATATTAAGAAATGTTTCCAGCTTTCTGTTGCTGATAAAGCTCAGAGAATGAAGCCATACATGAGGCAAGAGGAGTCAGCAACTTTTTTGACAGCAGAGGAAGGAAAGGCGGGCTTCTGCAGAGTGCATACCAGGGCTCAGCCCAAATGTCAGCACCGCCACTGTTTTCAATTAAGACGCAGTACATAGGGAGGAGGGAGGAGAAACATCAAGGAGGAAGATGTTGTGGAACTGCTGGATGTGGCAGAACTAGTCTGTATTTAAACCGGCTGTGCAAGCAGCAGGAATGGGTGGTACTCTGTAATATGTGATACATAAGCAATGACTATGATCCACTTGGTTATCGTTAATAAAAAGACAGCAATCAGCCAGTACAATCCTCTAAACATATTTCAATAGCAAAAAAAGTTCAGGAATTATAATCTCCATCTGGTTTTGCATCTAAATACACATTATGATAATCATGCTGAATGGCTGGCGACAGCCCAAGTCTTTGGATAACTAACAAAAGGATGACTGGTGTAAAATCTCAAGAGAAACAGACTAAGACAGTTGTGTTTTTTAAATGTATCATTTTGATGTGTTACAGTTGGTTAAATGCAGAGTTTGCATGGTTATTTGCAGATGTGTGTAGTCGAAGGCTTCGTCCACATTAATATGTTTTCATGTTAAAAAAGATATTTTAAACTGAAAACATTCTCCATCCACACACGTGCTTCAGCACCTTTTCAGAAATAACCTCCATCCATATTACCATGCCTGGAAATGCATATTCATGGCCATTCATGTACAATGTGCGTGCATGTGTCTTACATTACCCTGTGACTGTTACCTGTTCATTTTGGAAGAAAAAAAAAATCAAATCCAGGTGATGGCGCTATTCGAACAAAATGGTAAAATTTGCTTCAGCCAGGGCTGTTTAACAATGGAAATTTGACAGGGACATAAACTATAAAGTATTCAAATACATGGTGAGGGGGAAATACGTTTTTCCGAAGTATAATTCCTTTTTTTCCCTGTTTTCAATCACAGCAACTATCTTGGGACCCCATGGATTAATTTTGTGGCCCCTTTTGAGGGCCATGACCCTCAGGCTGGGAGGCACTGACCTCCAGAAATGTTGACATAATAAAATATCTACATTATAGCCGTCAGAGAGGTGATTGTACTTGGGATCAATATGTTTCTTAGGGGGCATTTGCATTAGTTCAACAAAGGTAGCTCCTTCTTTATGAAACTCCAGAAGAAATGAAGAAACAAACACAACAGAGAGTTGCGTGTTTGTGATTTGACCCGAGATATCGGGAGGAGATCCCCTCTGCAAGTTTAACTAAAACACTGTTATTGTGAGCTATCTAAACAAGATTATGAATGTCTTAACAGCTAGAACAATAATTGCGTTATGTGACTGTACTTCCCTGCTGTGCATAAATGTTTGTGTAGAGTCTCCTGTCTGGTAAATGGGGGATTCCAGCCGTAAAAATAAATGTGGGATGACTTACCTCCTGCTGTGGTTTGTCCAGCAAATCATGGTGAACTATGGTCAACAAAGCCCACACCCTCTGGTCTCAGCCAGGGGAAGGTCCCTCATACTGTACCCACAGAAACACTGAGCCATACAGAAGAAGAGCGTTTACAGGGAAAACTCCCAACGACACTATATCATAGCTCAAAGCAAATATTGGTGAAGTATGTGGGATCTCTCCATCGAGATTGATGAGTTTTATTGTTGACTTGTAGGCAAAATAGCAAATGCAGACACATGATGTCATGCCTGGATATTCAGAAAAACAAGACGTAGCCATCAAAAACAGTGGATCACCTCCAAGGGTCCCAAGATAAAGCTAAGGGGTCACAACATGATTAAAAGTATAAGAAAGAAAAACATTTTCATATTTCTCTTTTTCACCCTCCAAACCTCCCTATGTCTTTCTTGTAAAACTCTTGCAAGGAAAGAAAAAGAGCTTCAACCCACCCAGGTCCTTTAAAATTAAATCCTTCAAGTGCAAGAGTTCAAGAGCTAACTAGCAAGCTAGTTACCTTGCTAGCTTGCCAATTCTTCAATGCTTTCAGCCTTATTATCTGAAAGATTATGAGTGGAAACAGTTTACGTGCAGCCTAAAAACAACGACAATGTATTGTAGAAGACGAGAGGAGGCACATTTCTTTTTACATTCCATGCTACACCAAAGGAGCATAATAACCTGCTGAATGAATGTCCTTAGAGGTGCTTGAATAGATTTTGGCTTACAAATACTGCTTGGATCCAATAATAATTCACAGGCCTCACTGGATTCTTTTGCATTTTAATGAAATGTTAAGTAATAAACAGTCATTTCTGCGGCATTTTCCACTTCCCACAGAGACACTGACATGATACTATTCTTAAAATAATAGCAAAGGTCAGATGACTCACTTCTAAAACAGCAACTCATTAATTGCCTCCTTCCTGCCAAACATCACGGGTAGATAACACAACTCTCAAATGGTTTCTGACTGAAACCCTACATATGCTTAGACAAGAGGAAACAACTGACAGGGGTGTCCTGACAGTGTGATGTCATTTCTAAATTTAACTATCTGCCTGAGTCCCTCCACCCTCTTACTGTGTGACGTCAGCACCCTGTGGACCCTGTTGACACCCTTGACCTCTGACCCGCTGATGATTCACTGGTCCTCCCTCGACCATCTTCCCTAAATTAACTTTCTCTGTTTTACTCCCACACACACCTTCCCTGCTCTGCTAGGGTTTCTGGGAAACCCTGGCTTTTTACAGTTTTCTGAGTGGATGAAAAACTGGTATGGTTTAAGTTGTCTTCCACATGACCTCTGCTTGAGGCGAATTAATAGGGCACACTATGATACTGAGAAGGAATAACACACTGGTTTATAGAGGAGCAGTATGGGTAAACACACTTCTCAGTTTGTTCTCCTTTCTCAAAACAGTTTGAAGTGGTTGTCTGGTTTTGCTTTAAGTCTCAGTCTTTCTGAGCCATTCACTGCTTATAGTGGATTCCCAGTGATCGCCTGTCAATCTAACAGTGTGACCAAATATATAATAATTAAATTCCACTATTGAATATAGCAGCTTACACTTAGAAATACACAAGATACACTTTTTCCCCCAAAATAAACCGGAATCAGACTATCACAGGATGTTTCTCATTGTTGCAGTGCATCAATGGATTAACGGCCGACGTGTCATCTGGCGACTTTCAGTTAAATGTGTCTGTAGTTGCAGTTTTACCCTTTTATGTTTAAGAGGACAGAACGTTCATCTGATTATGTTAGACTTTTCAATGAAACCAAACAAAGAGGTAAGCTACAAACTGTCTCTCTGTTTCCGACGGTTGCAATAAATGTGACAGCAGAGGCATTCGGCTTAAAGTCGCAAGTTGATACTTTGTCTAAAAAAATTGTCTGATCCTTCGCCATGATTGTTCTGGAGTTATTAGATTATGTTTTTTGTATTACATTTTTTGGAACACTAGCTTTAAAAGCATTACAAGTAGCTGTAGAACCTGTTGCTGTAGCAAGAGTGAAATGCTGCTGCCATGTTGTTGTTAGTTTTCTTTGCTAATGCAGTGGACCGGCTTGCTATTGACACAGCACGCAGCTGATACGGGACGTAATAAGTACTTGTGGAAGCATCAACTTATAAATAAACTTAGTAGATCAGTCCGATTGTCACCTGATACCTGATCCAGTTGTTTGAGTTGGTATTGGCCTGATATCTGATATTATTATTTGATCGGTGTATTCCTTCCAATTAACAGGTTTTTTACTAATAGCTGGATCACTGTAGCTAGCTAGCATTGTGGTGTCACAACGCAGTTAATTGTAGAAACAGCTGAAAACAGCCCTGTGGCACATGCAAATGCATCTCTACATTCCTTAGCCATTTGGTGGAACTTCAGAATCTGGTGACAATTTTATGTGGGTTTATCATTATGCGCAACACATTTCACATTCATCATCTTTATTGTTTATATATGCATTTTAACTGCTGTAGGTCCTTTAATGAGATGTTTTATATGTGTTTTACTGAAACATACAGCTTTACTACAGAGTCAGAGTAATGGATTTTTTTCTAACTGGGCTGTCCAGTTTATTTGTGGATCAAAAGCACACGCACATTTCCACAATTTGGGTTTATGATAATGTCAGCCCAAAGAATGGGTGTAATTCAATAATAAAAGTTTTATGTGATCCTCACTATGTTAACTTGGTCTTTGCTACGATGCCCTAGTTTACCAATTTTGTTTTTACTGTGCTCAGCATTGGTCCCAGTTTAGGCATTCCCTCAACCTTATGGAATTCCTCAAAGCTATTTCCATGCTGTCATATGCCCGTGTTTATGGTTAGGCTTGGTGTCTCATGCTGTAATACAACATAGTCATTTTGTGGGGTTTCCTGACCGCACACATACCAAATATGTACAGTAGAGTACAACAGGGGACCCTGCGTCTGAGCAGTGAGCGCTGTGGTTGCATTTGGCCCGCCTGAGTAGGAAGTTACTGACCGTTCATCATATTTTATTGCAGGGGGAGTCCCATTGTGAGCGGGATCATGGGTCAGGGCCATGTTTGTGTTTCCTTCTCTGATGTCTTAACTCCACATCGGATGACAGACGTGCTGGAGTTGGAAATGCCTGAGCATCTGTTGAAATGTTCAGCAGAGTGGACGGACTGAGCGGCTAATGAAAGCGCCACCAGGCCCTGATATCACTTCCTATTCCACTGGGAGGGTGGAGATAAGTCAAACAACTAGTATCTCACCGTGTGACAGTGCTCAGATACTGAGCTTTGAGCTCATTTCCAACAATTCAGCCTTCATTGTTCATAGGAAGCAACAATGATAGCTAAGCGAGACTCACTCCAAACCAAATGATGCATGATCATATTATGTAATCGCACCATTTTACCCATGATCACATTAAAAAAGCACCTTGTGAGATATTAATAGTATTATTCATTGTTCTATTCAGTGGACGGCCGGTGTTTCCGCTCTGTCAAACCAACCACCCAAGCAGTTGGAGAATGATCCAACGCCAAACCACTACATCCCAAATCCTCCTCCGAACCTGAGAAGTCAGGTCAATGCTTTTTGCAACTCGGGAAACATCCAATTACAGCCTTCCTCCTGTGACACGACTTCCACTGCCCGTCCTCCTCACAGCACAGAGCTGCAGAGCAAGGGTCGTCCTGTCTGTCCCACTTAACTGGAATGGCATGTGGGCTGTGCAACAGGGCCGAGTGAGTCAGGGCTGGACGCTGTCCCTCGGTGACCGTCGCTCCCGGCGGTGCTATCTTTTCAAGTTTCGCCTCTTCCTGTGTCTCTTTAGCGGCTTGTCAGTCGGATGAAAGGTATTTCCTCTGAGTCACCCGCTCTGTTCTCTTTTGTCAACCCAGAACCACGCAGGCCTTAAAGACCTCCGGTACACAATGCTGTTGTCTGCTCCCCCGGCAGCCGGCCAGTTTCAAAACAAGCCTTTTTCTATAATTGGACTTTTTCAGATAAAATGCACTTTGCTCTGCATTATGCTTACAGTATGTTGGCCTAGTTCGGCAACATCATTTCCAGAGGGTCCTGTTGCGTGGATCAAGTCATACTTCCAAGCTGTGAGAGACACACATAACCAGAATATTCTGGAGACTCTCTTCCGTTTTATCTTGTCCCATTTCTGACAGTAAAGTTAAACTAGAGCACACAGTTTGGCATGTAAGTGGCCCACAATTTTATTGGTAAAGCTACAATATTTAAACAAAGTGACCTTGTTGTTGGGCTGAGACAAAAAGGAAGCTCTCATCTGTCTTACTGTGGTCTGAACTATCATGTGAGGACAGCTGCAAGGCAACAAGACACACTGATCCCACACACATATGGTGAGCAGCTCTCTTTTCAACTGTGCACTCACAGGAAAATTCATTTTCATACACTCAGACAAATAATAAATCATTTTTTGATACATGCTACCGTCCAAGAAATATTTTGCGATGAAGTTTGCCTTTATTTTAAAGCCACTTTCCATCAAACTGCCTCGTAAACGTCTACTTTGGTTTGCAACTTCATAGAGTTTCAAGAAGGCCTGTTGACAGAAAGCAGAGGACGAGGTTGAGCCTGTTGCTTTCTGTCCAGATTACAGAGTATAAACAGACAGACGATGGTGCAAGTTCAAGCTCATTTATAGCTCTTTATCACAGGAGTCTGCAGATGACTCCAGAAGGCCTAAACATGGCCAACTTATACATGTAGCTTCATTGGCTTGTGGCCTATTTCCTGCTCCTGTGGATGTACAAAATGGTCTATGGCATGACTGATTATTCCCTGTATGATAGTTGAACATGACATCACATCTGTGAAACTGGCAGCTCCAGACAGATGGATTATAACTTGGCCAAAGCTGCCTTTTAAACAACAACAAATCCTCCCCAAGCAAATGTCACAGTGGTGGTTTTGGGTGGTACGGATGATCAAAAGTTAGCATGGTCCTATGACTGCAAACAACGCTGAAGAAGTCCTGTCCTCATCAAAAACTGAGGCATATTCAGCCCCAACAACATGGAAATGGTGTTTCGTCAAATACCCTGTTGTGTGACCCACCAAACGAGAGGAAACACAAAACCCAAACAAGTGCTAGTAAGTTTCACTAATGGCAATGCATGTGTAGGTATGATAGACAATACGTGAGTTTTAAGAAAAAACTGAACAATATTATATATCAGACTCCAAAAGTCTTCATGGCTCACCTGGCTCCCCCACTTCTGCAGTCTATGGTAAAACACTTTATTTTGGTTAGTTACTGCTTTTTCATATTATATGTTAATGATGAAAAAGTGGACTTCCTTTAAAGCTCTTGATGAATGATCCCTTATTAGGTCTGTTTCCTTCTCTTGGTCTGATTCAGTGTCTTATCTTTGGCATATATGTTGGGAATGCAGGGCTGTTTCACCTCTCGATGTATGAATGAAGTCATATGTATTATTGCCTGAGTGAATCACTCCTCTCCCCAGCTTCCCTGCGACTTCCTGTAACTTTCAGTTTTCATCGCCTCTTTTGGGCTTAAAAAAATGTAAATCCACCTGTCACACATACCAATCCAGTGTCTAACTGAGGAATGTCACAAATCTATTGCTTCAGACTTGATGGGAGGCTGAAATAATGTCTGACCGGACACAATTAATATTTAACAACAGTTAAGCTGCTGACCTGCCCTGGACATGCAGATGAGACTGTACCTCTGATAAAACATGACTCCATTAGTTGAATTTCCACAGGTGGTAAATGACCTGTTGCTTCTAACTGCTGGACTGAAACCAGCACTGTGTTAGTGTACTGTACCTGAACGCACAACTGAACCAACACTGGCTGAATTTGGAGTAACAGTGAAAGAGAAAGGAAACAGTGGATGGTGATGAAGCCTGAGTCATGGGTGGAAGGTGAATGGAAAGCATTTCTGACACTTCCTGTCTATTATTCTAGTCTAAAACAAAGTATCCTGTTTACATATGCTCACATGTACCATTTCCAACACTGGCTTTGAAATATAAGACAAGCTTATCAGTGCCATTCAAACAAAAAACAAAGCCTATATGCGGCCATGCAGGTTCTTTAAACTGAGATAACTGTTAATGAAGGCACATTAAGGGTCAGAGTTTCAAGTCCTGATTATTTCTGTCATGGTTATATAACCGAGAGTAGCTTCAACCCTTAACATAGCTCCCTCAGTCTCTGCAGATAAGCCTCTGCAGCGATAACGCAGCTCCACTCAGGTCCATGAACACAGTCAGGAAGGAGAGAAAAGAGGGTTTAATTGGCTAATTTGACGTATAGTGCTCTGAAAGTAACTTGAGTGAATCCACTGCAGAATAAAATGTGTCTAAGTGAGGTTTGACTGTTGCCTGCAAGGTGACATAAGCAGCCACAGGTAGCGCTGCAACTGTAGGCTCAGGTTTTTTTGATGATTATATCTAAATAAAAAAATAAATAAAATCAGCTTAAACCCACTGACACAAAATGTGTAGAAATAAAAGTGCAGCCTCCATTTGTGTTACAGCTATTGTTTCGAACTGTTTAGAGACAAATAGTCATCTGTTGCCTCTGATTGCAGCAGACTGAAGGAATCTGGCTGTATTGAAGACACTAACTATTACTAATTAAGGGGGCGTCAGAGGGTGGGCAGGATGACTAAGTGAGACTCTGGGTAAAAGTGAGAAAAAGGAAAATGTTGTTAACAAAATAAAAGAAGCAGAAAAAAAAACAGCAAATCTTTTGTATTACTTTGTTTTTAGGTCGAAGGAGAAATAGGTTTCTAGTGTTCAAAATATATTAGATCAACAGAAAATTTTGTTTGTGTTACGTATGCCTTTGGTGAATCCGAACTAACCCCTCAAAACACAACAAAAGTCACACAATAACACGTAGAAACTAACTGATCAAAGCAGCAGTAGATCAGAAATGACTGTGTTGTATGAGTTAAAATTATGTTTTTTGTCAATGGAGTCTGGTGGCTTTAAAAAGAGCAGAGATAACGGCTTACTTTCTCCTGTGTAATCTAAAACAGGGTTCTTGACGGCAAGGTAAAACGGGGAAAATACTCTAAATATAGCATACACTTCAACCAATTTACTGCAAGTAATATACCAACTATGGATACGCGCCTCATACAAAACCACTTCAATAAATCCAAACTATCCCTTTAATCATTTTAGTCACTTATTATTTAACAAAAAACACCTGCTTAGCCTTAAGGAAGTTGTGATGTGCATGGCTGATTCAGCATTTTATGGGCCTTTGCTGATTACTCTATAATGAAAATGATCATTAGTTGTAGCTGTAAAATATAGAGCAATGTAAAAATGAATACATGTATATATATTCGAGATATAATGTATTTTACTGGTGTGGCTGGTTTATCTATATATCTATATACCTAACATAGTCAATTTTACACACATTTTAATCCAGTCATGTGAAACTGTGTATCAATATTTCTATATGTATTAATAGTAGTAGTAGTAAGTAATAAGTATTTAATATCAGTTAAATATAAACTGTAATAACTAGATAAGCCTTTTTTATGACATTTATATGACAATTAAAATGTTTCTGTTCTTTATATTGTAGAATGGGAAGAAATACAATCAGGAACAATACGGAATAGTTATGCATTATTTTTCCAGCCAACTTTAATGCATATTTTCCATTTTTCTTTTATTTTTACTTAAACCATACTCGTAACCACTACTCAATCCGTCTCTCACTATGTAAAAAAAAATATTACTTAGCACTGTGAAGTCCATATATGTACAAACATCTTTTACCCAATCCTATTTTATTTTTCTCTACACCTTTTTTATAAGTCTGGGAAAATAAGACGAAGCAGAGCAAAGTTCCAGTATGTCATCGTGTCTGGTGTCTGCGATTCCTAATGGCATCACCGGCCGCTGATTGGCCGCCCCGCCCGCAAGCTGCAGAGGTGGAAAGGGGCGTGAACGCCTCTCCGGCGCGCTATATGTACGGCTGTGCGCCTCTCCGGGATCAGGGGGAAACGCTCCAGCGAGAAGAGAAGCAAGAACAAGCCGCAGCAGCAGAGACTTGGACATTACACACAGCCGAATAACTCCAGCGGAACCAGTCGGACTCCATACACTTTATCCCAGCAGCAGAGAGGAGAGCGGAAAAGTTTGGAGCAATGCAGTCAGTGTACCAGCACCTGATCAGCCTGCTGTTTGTCTTCAGCAGCCTGCAGGTTAACCAGCTGACGGAGGGCTGCTCGTGCGCTCTGACGCACCCGCAAGACGCATTCTGCAGCTCCGACATAGGTGAGGAACGGCTTATAACTACCCTGCCTTAAATCAGCCTTTTAAAAAAAATTTAACCCCGGTACTGAGAGCAGAAGTTGAGATGTCTTTCTCTCAGTACAGTAGAGAGGACTGACCTGCGATCAGTTTACTGGATGCACGTCATTAAGTAGCGATTGTTTTCATCCAAGCTCTTTTAAGCATGAGACACTGTTATTGACTTTCACTCTACACTACACACACTACTTCTGCTTGAACATTTTTTGGAATACTATTATACTGTATTATACCTCTCTACAGTACACAACTACTCTGAGTTCATTTTCAATATTTAATTAAAATATAATATAGTTTGTGGTCAGTGGAGGACACCAGCTGTTAAACTAAGTCAAGAGTTCCCTCACATGTCCATGCTTTTATTCAAAAAAATACCCAATTTGATTTTATCATATATTTTCATGCTACAGGGTCCACAGTGCGCTTAGATGTTTCAAACTGTGCTTATTTATCTGCACACTGGTATTTCTCTGTCAGGCAGCCACTTGGTTGTAACTCAGATATGTCCGGCCTCTGGTACACAAACAGTATGAGGGGGGTGGTTTACGTAGCTTGTTTTACTGCCTGGTTGTGCTCTCTCTGACTCCCCAGAATAATATGAACTTGGGATCTGGCTTAGCCTGAAGCGCCAGTCCAAGCTGGTCTCTGTTTTTAGATAACACTGGTAAAGACCCTGGGATTATCTGATCTGCCCTGCAGGGAGAGAGGGTGGTTTTGGGTTGAGAGTTTCAGGCGGTTTGGGGTCTGAAATGTGTCAGATTGGACAGAGGGGCAGTGTCTTTCTCTACCAGCCTGTCACTGAAAGCCACACACAAACTTCACATTTGCAAAAGCAGGAGCTGACAGTTTTTTGAGAGCAGCTGATATTTTTGCTTAAATGTCATTTGACCTAAAAATGTGAAACCATCATGAGGCTCTCTAAAACCCTGACACATAATCAAACAATAATCTCTCAGTCTAAACTGAGCACACACACACGCACAGATACTGCAGCCGTGTGTGTAGCCCATGTGTTCGCCTAGTGTCGACTCACACGCTGCAAGGGAAGTCCTAGTTTCTGCAGCAACGCCCCTAAACACACACATACACAGTCAGACGTCACTTTTAATGATGTTGCACATACTCCTGGTCCCCAGTAGAGGTGACAATGATTAATTACACATTTGTTACTGATGCTGTCGCATCACAGGTAAAGGAAACATACTTTTTCCAGTTAAATGCCTGCAATATCAATAACTTTTTTTTTCTAAATTATAAGCCCAGTTTTAATTCCTTAACCTTACAGACACCACTGTATCCTTAAAAGGAACAGTTAACCAATTTACCACATGGGAAATATGCTTATCTGCCTTCACTAGTGAGAACTGATGCCACTCTCATATCTGTAAGGTAACTATGACATTCAAGTTAAGCTACGCTAAAATCATCTAGCTAAAACTTTGGTTTTAGTAAAAATAAAAAAAACAAGACTTAACATGTTAATACGTCAGCCTTGGATGTGCTGGTAGGTGGATTTTTTCTACCTTTGGACAGAGCCAGGCTAGCTGTTTCCATCTGTTTCCAGTCTTTATGCTAAGCTAATGCTGTAGTATTGGAAATATTGTACAGTCATGATTGGTTTCTATCTTCTCATCTAATTCTTGACAAGAACCAAATATTTTTTTCCCCAAATTATTGAACTATTTCTTTAATCGTGACCTTGTATTATAGAAATAGGTGAAAAACTGAATCCTCAATATCCAATAACATAACATATTTTTTTAATTATTATGCCCTATCACACTTCCAATGAGATAAAACTGTCTTACTCTACTTAATTGGTTTATCTCACAGCAACACCAAGAAATAACTTCACATTAAGACGTAATGTGCCTTTTAAAATGCTGTTTCATTAGCAGTGTCCTATTTACTCAGTACTGCACATCATCAATGTACTACAAGGCTTTTCTATCCCAAAGGCTCCTCCAATTACTGCAAAGAAAATGAGGCTTCTATTCCCAAATTCAAAGGATAGATCAAGTCTTTTTTTATACAGGCGCAAGTCACTTCTTCAAGTTCTAACATGGGCGTGAACTCAAGGTGATGCTTTGGTGAATCCTCTGTAGAGTCTTAGAAGGGAGGAGATGCAGGTTTAGCTTACTAGACCCCAGCTTTTATGAGGAGGCCTTGGACAGATCTTTCAACTTAAGGACCCAAAGCGATCACCTTATGTTACTTGCTCTTTGGTAAATCCTGATCACCAGGCCTATGGGACATTCTTCAGCCAAGTGACCCTGTTAGGGCGAGCTAAAATGCTGCTTCCACAAACACTCTTGCAATGCCTTTCACAGTCCTTCAGATCTTCAGATAGCGTGTGGTGCTGGCACCTGCTGAGACTTGCCAGTGCAGAATCTGGGACTGACTTCAATGGGCGCAGTGATCATTTGTGAGCCCCACAAATCCCATTTCCAAGGTCCTGGCTTAGCTGGAGGTGTGCTTTGAATGCTCGTAGCCCCTCTTACAACTCGGTCCTCAGAGGCAAACACTTCTGAAACACTGGTTGGATGCAGAGGTCAGAGCTCGAACATTCAGTAATCTGGGGCAAATTTACTTTTTCTTGGACTTCCTTGATTGGAATGTGTGTAGAAAGACTGAATGGTTTAGAGTCATCCAGCTTCTGCTTTGAATGTCATTTTTCCAATTAAAACACAGGATATATGTTCAGGCTAATGTTAAAGCAAACGTGTCAGGCGGTCCAAATTAGTTAAAACAAGCATTTATACAGGTGATTACATACAGAAAAATAATCCAATTACACAATTTGATCCTCCGATTCTGGGCCATTCTTTAATTAACATCTATCTCTCTAACTTTCAACCTGCACTTCTGTGCACTTGTGTCACCATGCCTGGTTGAAAGACAAAAGTAAGGGGATGAAATGCTAATGCTGCAAGGGGAGAAACCCTGTAATTCTCACCGTCAACATCAAAGGCGACAGGCCTGAGTCTTCCCAATTTAAGACCCGTAGTTGAGTTCAAAGCTCTTGTTTTCTTGGCCCTGACCCATAATCACCCGCAGGCACTCTACTGGATGAATCACAATTAGGTTAAAGGGTTTGCAATTGGGTTATTGGAGTCTGTCTCTCTTTATTTGACACATTTAAATTGAAATATTTAACATTTCTTGTCTTGCTTACTGGTCATTTTGATGGTGGTATGTTAGAGAGACCTGGAATGCACCTGAGTGCCTTTCCTTGGCTATCATTTGGGTCCTTGCTTGTGAAATGTTATTTTTTATGGTTTGCATTCAAAGAAGTAGAAAATCCTCCACGATGAGTTGGCCAGCTTACCTCTGATATAGTTAGAGGCATCCTGTCAGTGTTCCCTGCCAACATACCTGGGCACCAGGCAAAAGCCTGGCTGCTTTCTTGTGCAGAGACCCAGTTGGATGCTATTAGGCAGCTGGGTTAAAGCAGCCCATTCACAAGGGGAAATGAGCAGCGCTTGTTTTTCAAAAGCCCTCCAAAAGCAAGATTAGAGGCCCGGCAGTAAACTTTGACCCTGAGATTTAATATCACTCCGTAAGGACGCCTGGTCCCAAGCGCTCAGGGTGACAGGGTAAACCTTTACATGCTTGCACCACGAACCAGGTCAGTTGCCGAGGATTAACGTGATATGTGTTTATGCCTGGTTTGGGATTGAGGATCAGGGCATTGAGAGAAACAGATCCCGCCCTGCTGTGGGTATTTTGTGCAGCATAGAGCTGCTTTGTGCAGCATAGCAGGTTTAGAGTGATGCATGGCCTGGGGCTTTGTGACAACGCTCTCCTGGTACCAATACACCCTCCTCCTTCAACTAATAAGCTGCATTACGTTACCCCCCTCCTCATCTGCAGGTCAACAGGTGGCAGAGGATAACCTGAGCAAAGCCAGGACTCCTGTTATGAGATTCATTATGTAAGCTTGGATCAGATATCCGTAGTTTTCCCCAAAGTGCGCTAAAATACGCTGAGATGTCAAAGGTTCTGGATTCCGTACAAGCCTGGGATGTTCATCCCATGAGCCAAGCGTATCAAATGTCCAGGCTGTCCCTCCCTTCTCTGGTGGTCACATTGCCACTGAGGGGTCCACTGTTTTAAACAGGAGGCCAGCACAGGGGACGATGGACATCAGCCCAGCAAACACTCATGATACTATTGCACCACAAACCAAGGATTTATTCGCCTTCAGTTGTACTTGCTGTCAAGGGAGCATTGAGTAATTTGACCTTTATCAACCTTGTAAGGACTGTAAAAGAATGTATCCTTCACCAGAATGTCACCTTTGTCTCAATGGTGGCCTGTAACTGTCAGTAAAATGAAGTCAGACCTTTGCAGTACATATCAGAGCAGTAAGATAGATAATTTAAGCCAAGATCAAATTACAAACAGAGGTTTAGGTAACCTGACCAACACGTCTAAAAAGAATAGGTGACAGGCAGCAAGTTAGAAAGTGGTTATGGAAAGTGAGTGAGTGACAGAGATAAGAAGACAGAGATATGAAAAGCAGGCATCAAGGTAGCAAGCATGCCCAGATAACACCAGGCCAACTGTCAGGGCTTCAGGTGTTGGCTCTAAATCTTTTTCCAGTGCATTCCACAACACTCACTCATTTAGAGACAGGCCTTTGTTGTGAAGGAATTCATTTTAAATACTTTGACAAGCCGTACTAAAGACAGCAATTTTAACTTGGACAACTAGTATTTTGAGGTCAGCTCGCGTCACATTTGGATTTAAATGACCAGTTGCTTAAAGATTCCCATGGCTCAATCCAACAGAAACATTCGCTGAGAACTGGCAGTCATCAGGTATCAGTGATAAATATTCACACTTTTCCATTTTGCCAAATAGTAAGTGGACGTTGCAGGCTTTATGTTCCAGCGTTTCAGTGGATTCAGTTTCAGTGTTTATTTTTGAGCGTGGTAGTGTGTCGTCTTGAGAATTCCTCTTCCTCCCACTCGCCTCCTCAAACTTGGACCACTTTCTGCATACTAAAATCACCGTCACCCGCCCTGTGCTACGCTTTCTTTCTCTCCCTCACACACCAATGAGTAACCTTATTCTTGTCATGCCTGCAGTTTGCCACATTGTACGTAGGCTGAAATAAATGTTTAACTAAATTACATGCTCACCTTAAGATTTAGCATTTGCATTCACGCTTGTGTAATCCCCTGCTTTAGGCAAGAGATACTGAGGGAAAAATGGATTCACTTCTTCTTTTTTCCTTTTTTTTGTCAGACCCTGGTTACCTCTCTTATCACGAAAAGCCTCCCACTCTTCAAAATGTATGTCAGATCCTCTGCAGAAGATGAATATTTGTGCGTCACGGCACTGGTCTGTAAATCCTCATGTTTAGCAAAGTAAGAGGGAGAGAGGCTCTTACATTACAGTATAGAGAAGCTGAGCATTACTATATTCACTACGGAAACAGTTATTATTACACAAATAGTGAGAAGTATTTACATTTCAATTTGACTTTAAGATACTTAGTGTCTGAATCTGAAGTTAGGTTAAATATGGTCACAAATATAAGTTTGTCACCTGCCTGGGTTAGGGTTAGTATTAGCCATCACTAGTAGTGTAATTAAGCATTAACAAGTTGGAGTTACTATCACCATATTTATTAAAGCAACAAGTTCTACTGGTGGCAGGGGATCATCAGTTCCTCATACCTAAACAAAATGACTGATTAGTGTTGTGAAAAGGTCAGTGGTTAGGTAGAGATACCAAAAGTACTTGGTTAGATTTAACATCATGGTTTGTTAAGTTACCTACATAAGCTACATTACATGTGTTACGTGACATAAGTTAAGTATGCTCCTTATGTGAAGTAGATTGAGTTCATTATGTAATGTAAGTATGTTACATATGTGATGCAAGTATGTTATGTTCATGATTTTAAGTAAAGTAAGTTATGTCTCCAGGGTAAAGTTCATCCACCCCAACCTTCACCTTACACTGACTTTGTTTCTCTTTACACAACCCTGATTCCATGGACAGTTTCTATTCAATTGTTTTTGTGAAGCACCAAACAGTCACATCAATATAAAACAAATCAGTACTGCATTAATATGCCAATTTATGCCACAAAATTTCAGGTAATCACCCCTGTAGTGGTGTCCATGAGAGTTCAATAAAAGTTGAACATGGAAATAGGTAAATATGTGTCCGTAAGAGGTACTTTACACAATGTTTGTGTAAAGGTAGCTTGAGCACAAGTGGTTTAGAAGATAGAGTTAATGAAGAAACTTAGCACAGTATGTCCATAGTTTCCAGTTGAACCGTGGTGATGTGAGATCCCATTATGAAACTGGGTTAAATCAACACTCATAACATAGACTTGTTGACGTGAGCAGGCAGCCCTGCACTCGTACGTAAATATAACTTCTGAATTGAGAGGAGGTCAGGGGGTCACTGCAGGGGAATGACACAAATCCTCTGTCTCTGGAGCAGCTGAACACATTCCTCTGGGTGATGGCACCATCACTGGCCAATTAATGGCTGCCGTCCAACAAGAGGGGACCTATCTGGATGTACTTTAGTAAAATCAGCTGACCTATGGCGCTTCAAACATGAACACTTGTTTCTCTTGAGGGTTGCTTTTGAGGTCAGGGCAGAGGAGGAAACTAGGTTTTGGGGTGACATTCCAAAATAACGGCGGTAGTGTATGTAATGGAGGCAAACGTATCCTGTTATATCTGCACATTCCTCTGTAATTGTGCCCTGCTTCCCCTTTAACTGCTGCGGCAAACGTCTGTCAAACTGCATTTGGGTACATTTAGCAGAGGTCCGCCAGGCAATAGCGTTCTCAGTTCTTATTAAAAGAGCTGACAGATTAATGGATCAAATGTTCTGCGGCAAGTTATTGTGAAAGGTCGGAAAATGGAGGCAGGCAGGGGGTCGGTACATTCAAACCAAAAGCTCTGAAATGACATGCGTTGGCATTGGTTGTGTGATATCTTGTGAAGCTGTCAGTCAAAGGCAGTATGCTTTGACATTTGCATTCTGGTGAAAAACAATCACCCATATGCTCTGCTGAACAGAGTGTTGCATCATAAGTGCTGCCTCAGAGCTAACAGGTGTAGCTATACATTTTTGAATTTGGATTAATACGGATCAAATATTCATTCGTTTTTGCACCAGAGGAACATGAGCTATTAAAGTATTAATCTAAGAAACCATCAGCTATCAGTCTGAAGATGTTTTTGCCTCTGGGGCCAATATTTCTGGAGTTCTAGTGTAGTCAGCTGATATCCAGATAACAGATATCCGAGCCATGACTTCCTTGTTTGTCTGACATTGTCATTGTTTACACACCGATTAGCAACATTATTGATTGTCAGTACTAAACAAGTATATTGGCCGTGATCGCTGTCTCAACTACCTGACAGATTGCTATGAAATTAGGCACAGACATTCCATAAGAATAAAAACCTGATTTTGTTCAAATCTAGCACCACCCAAACTAATATGGGGACCATGGTAAACATTACCTATTAAACAGCCATGTCAGCCATGAAACCTCATCTGACCCATTTGTCCTTTGTCATAGACAACTGAAGAGCAACCGTCCTTTACACACTTTCATTCATAGAAACATTCCTCAAATTATCACCAAATTAGATTAAAAGTAACCAGATTAAGTACACTATATTTCTATCAGTGTGCTACTTGATTACAGCATTTCTTTAATTTGTTCATACTGGCGCAAAATAAAGTTTTTGACGTTGTTTAAATAAACGATTGGTTCAAACTGGGGTCTTCATGTCCAAAATACATTGCGGTCACCACTTTTGGGTGGCCTTGCTGTAACTGCTTCCTATTTGACTTCCATTTTTATGCCCCTTTCCATTTGCCTGGAAGTGGGACAGCTAGACAAACACAGACCTAACAGGACATGCCACATGCCACATTTCTTTCTCCTGAAAAAGAATGAAAGGCTTCTCATTTTTTTCCTTTCTGGGGAATGTGAGCCCCTGAAGAATGTGTTAAGGAAATTCCACCGGGAGAAGATAACAAACATGGCCAGTGTTAGTTGTGTCTGCGGCCGGTTGGCTGTGGGTAGCAGGTGAACTTCACAGAGGATTGACTGCTTATGCAGGACCCGCAGCTCTGGTTAGACTCTATTCACCGTCTCAAATGATCACTCATTTCTACACTCCCAGCTCCCTGGCCTTCCACAATAAACCCTCTTTCTCCAACAGAAGTGAAAGCAAACAAATCAAAGTCACCACTGTGCGTTTTCACCTTGCCAACGTTTACATGAGGGTCCTGCACATAGATAAGATCTTTTTTCAAGCCCTGATCCTAATATACAAGGAGACAGAGGAGAAACACCCTGCACCCTTTACCTGCTGGTGTTTTTAACCAGCAAAAAGCTGATTGGAGTCATGCTTTTGCAATTTCTGGTCTGAACAATACTCCTAAAAAATCAAAACCCACATTGAAAAAGTTTCCTGTGACCGCTACAAGTTCCACCTTTAGATATGAGCAGCAACAGAGAGAATGAAGCCTTGGTACATGGAAGAGGCCTCATTTCCTCTAATTTCTGTATCAAAGTCCCTTTAGTGTTTTTTTTCCCATTGGTCTTCCTTGGCAAACAGCAGCAATGCAGAAAATCGGATAAACGGATTAACTGTGGTGCCAAACGGTCCTGAAATGGTATTTTTAATGGGTTTGCTAATGCCTCCTACTGGCCGAGGTAAAGTGTTATTTGATAGATTGGATAGGAAAGCTCATAGTTCAATGTTAAGGAGGAATGTGACAGTTTGTTCACATCATTTCGAAGTCACTGACCTGTCTGTCTCCTCTCTTCACAGTGATTCGAGCTAAAGTGGTGGGCAAGAAGCTTCTGAGAGATGGACCTTTTGGAACAATGCGCTACACAGTCAAGCAAATGAAGGTGAGAGCAACAACACTCTGATAACAGGGCGTCCGAGTGGGACATCGAAATCTTTCAATCTTTTTTTCCCCGCTTCAAGCCTTTAGCTAAATGAAGCTAAGCTGATCGCCCCCTGCATCTCACGTTCTCATGTTTAGATGTAGGGGTGGTATCTTCTCTTCTAAAACTCGGCATGAAAGCGAGTAAGTGTATTTCCTAAAATGATGAACTACTAATTTGGCTGTGATGTAGGGAAGGGAGGAATTGGAGGAATGAACTTGTCTTAATAACAGAATTTTTAACTCGGACATGCTAGAATAATCTCTTAGGCGGCAGTTCCCTTAGCTGACTTTAGTTTGTTTTGGTTTTTGTTATCGTCTCTTATGAAATAGATTACCTTTTTAAATAATATGGGAACAATTCCATCACCACAACTTCTCGGCTATTCCCCATGATTCTGATTGTAGCCACAAGATCATTTGAGTGAAAGTGGTATAAGCATAAAATACAGTAAGAACGGACCTATTTTCTTCCATTTTAAGAATGCTATTCTTCTATTCTTCTAAAGCGCAGGCACATAAAACGCCATACACTGGATGTGTCAGAATCTCTTTAGTTACAGCACTGTCTCTCCGCCCCCTCAACCACTGTGTGATAGCTGAAAAGCAGTTTGGATACTTAGCCTGAAAGCCCGCTCTTCACTTCCTCTATATTCTTACATAACGCTGCATATTTCTGACAGATGCTGACATCGGCCCGCTGCTCAGACAGGAGCCAGGCCGGAGGATTAGCGGGCTTACAGGCATTACAGCTCAACCAAACTCTTCACTCCGAGTGTAAACATTTCAACAGAGCCATGCACTGCATCAATACAATCCCAGTTTGTACAAAAGCATTAAGTGGCCTCTTGTTAGTGAAGCACACCAATAGTCACTGTAAGGATTATCCTCAGGAATTAAATGTGACCTTTGCACCTCTTGGGTTATTTATTTGTATTTCAGTCTGCTGGTTTATACTGCAAACAGTGGTTTTCCTTGTGGGCTATAATAGAATGCAATTCCCTCCAAATTTCAACAAATCCTATGAGACAAATGCCTTTGGCTTTCCCAAACCTCCACAGTTTCAGACTTAAGTAACAGTTTGTTCTGCTTTTCTGGGAGCTACGCGTCTAAACAGGGATTTCCTGTTGTTCCCAGACAAATAAATTACTGAAGAAACACAACAGTTCTCAGGGCAAACACTGACTGTTGGCTCTGCATACCCGCGATGAATAGAAGGAGCTGAGGTCCAATGTTTGGCAATGCCCTTGCCAACACAGCATCAAAGTTGAAGCACATTACACAACGTAATCATGTTATCTATGATTTAGTTAAAGGGAGAGCCTAATACTCCTTCTCCTGAGAGGCATTCCTTAAGGAATGTCATCTGATAAAGCCGGCGTACTGTTTTCTTTCTTGATTATTTATGTGAGAGGTGGAGTCAAGGGTGTAGTGCCAGGGTAAAGGGTACAACATCTCATATTTTATTCAAGTTCTAACTCCAGTTTTGTTTCTTGTGTCATGCAGATGTACAAAGGATTCGACAAAGTCCAGCATGTGCAGCACATTTACACGGACTCCTCAGAGAGTTTGTGTGGCGTGAAGTTCGACATCAACAAGTACCAGTACCTGATCACGGGTAAGCTCACTGGCAGACATTGTTTTTTTGGAAGGGTGAAGCATAGACACATTTATAACGCATGGATATAATCTCTGTTTCTGAAGAGCCCGGGTACTTTATATAAAAATCCACCCCCCATATAGTTGTCGAACAGGAAAATAAGGTTTCAAGATTGAAATAGTTTTTTTCTACCAGGCTGTAAACATCACTATAATCAGCAATTCAACATTGGTTTCTACGGGGGTTGACTCACTTTTCAAGTCAGCCTCTAGTGTTCATTTGAAGAACTGCAGTTTCGGCAACAAGAAATTTGAAAAAAGAAAACAAACAAACAGAAAAATTGTGTATTTGATCCAGTTTTTTAAGGATTTTCTTTAATTGAAATGGAGCATTTAACACCAATTTGTAACATAACGAAACCCTAAAATAAAATAAATTTTAACAATTAAAGAGATTCTGAAATTTCAGTAAGGCCAGTGTTGCCAACTCAGAAGCCTTTCAGAGTCTTTGCCTGCAGCATTACGAGTTATTTTGGCCTGAGGTACTCCCTCACTCCTCTCTGCCCCAAGGACTTCTTCATTTGTCCTGTGACAAAAACTTTCCCACTATTTATACCCTACCACTTGCCACTGTGCAATCGAGCAATGCCGGGGCCCTCTTTAAAAGAAAAATGTTGCACTTATTTCTCTCAACTTCTCAGGCCAGAAACAGCAGAAAGCAGTTTTCTCTCTCTCACAACTTGTAATTAACAGCTAGCAGGAAGCGACTGGCCTTTTCCAGCAGAAGCTTTTTATGAGATGCTATTTCCAACAGAGGTGCAGTTTACTTTGGACCCTGCGGTGCTTGGCGTATATAACTGTCGCTAAGTCCCGACCTGTAAATACTGTAACAGCACCCTGCAGTGCAAGTGAACGGGCCGGCGTTGCCAGGCAGCGACGGCTATGTTTACCCAGTCAGGGTGCGAGTGACATCACTGACGTCTTTCGCTGCTCTCAAGGCATCTATAATAAGTGCCTGCATATGATCAAGACTGCATTACGGGCAATTTAAAGACGCTGGACTTGGCTCTCCTTTGATCGAGCCTCGAGTGCCCCGGCCCTGATTAGTATTTGAGGAGCATGTCACACTCTCAACACCATGTAACAAGCCTGCGAGTGACTCCAGTAATCCCAGTGCGGGGATGCTGGCCGAGCGGGAGGTTCAGGGGGGTCGAAGAAGCACATATTTGTGAGCTGTCAAATTCCCGCGTGGTGACAACACGGTAAAAGAAGACATGTGGCGACAAATCATGATGTTCCACATTTGCAGGCCGCCGCGGTGCACCTGTCTCAGGAGTCCGTAAGCCGCAAACGGTCCGCCGCTAAAAATAGACGTCTGCTGACCTTTTGATATTCAGAAATAGGGGTTTGGTTTAATATGGGCTTACCGTGTGAGATTGTCTTACCATAGATAAACAAGTTGGATTGCTTGAGTGGTATGTTTACATTATACTATGTTACATGTAAGGATCATGAAATTAGACCAATAACAAAATGAGATGCCAGCAATATCGTGCCAACCTTGATTAAGTGACTGCCAATGAGATTAGTAAAAGATAGGATTAGTAAAGTTATTAGCTTACTTAAAGAAATAGTTTAGTTTTAGGGTTGCATGAGGTGCTCATCCATAGTCAGTGTATTGCCTACAATAGATGGCGGTCAGTTTGGAGTACTGAACCGGAGGCAAAAAAATATCAATATCATTTTATGTGAACACTATATTTAGAATATTTTCGCAGTGTTAGCCACCAAACTCATAAAAAAGGTCATTTTACCTCGCAGAACATGGAAATTGCTTGTCAACCACTGCCTCGGTATTGTGTTGTTGTATGAATTTGGTGAACTCATAACCCTTCAAAATAGCCAAGTAAAACTACAATGAAACTGACTTTTGTTTTTTTAGGTGAGCATTTGTTTAGGTGGTTGAAAAAAAGTGTTTGACAATGTCTGAAATACTTCAACTATTAGATGGATTGGCTTGAAACAGACTTATCTGCAAGAGATAGAAGTTATTCATGGAATCAGGTGTTGGCACTTGAATTGAAAAAAGAAAACTGTCTCCAAGTGGCAGTTGAGAGATTCAGTTTGTGACTCCCTGAACCAATTCTTTCCGTTCTTTTCTTCCTTAGGTCGAGTTTATGATGACAAGGTCTACACGGGGCTGTGTAACTTCAACGAGCGGTGGGAGCGCCTCTCCTTGGCCCAGAAGAAAGGCATCAACCATCGCTACCAGCTAGGCTGCAACTGCAGGGTGAGTGGAAACCAGCAACCTCTGCCCCGCAAGGACAAGAAAGATGAGAGAAGAGGAGGCAGGAGGAGGAACAAGAGAAGGAGGAGCTAGAGCTCACTACTGCCTCCATTTTACACCAAAAACTAAACACAAAACTGATGCAACGAGTTGAGCACTTATTAATGATTACAGGAGGAAGGAAATACTTCTGAGGCACCTTAGTATGCAAGGGGTCAAACCTATTCAGACTTATTACTGCTACTGTTCAACTTCCACTGAAAAAACGTTAACTAACTGTACATGTAAAATGACCTTCATGGTTACATGGCTCTTGTGCAGTATTATTGTTATTGAGGCTGAATTATGAGTCTTCTTTCCACTGTTATGCATCATGGATATTCAGAAGTAGAGAGAAAACAAGTTTTACCACGATCACTGGGAGCTATTAAATAACAGCTCTGGAATCAGCTCAAGTCTTCATTCCCAGTTTTTATGCGACTGAAACATGCAGCCTGCTGCTGTGCAGCTGCTGACCCGCCTCGTAAAACGTCCTACTGTACAGCAGTGTCCTGGACATCTGCTAACACCATCGGCCCCTATCAGTATAAGTGGATTAGCAGAGAGACCTATTTGTTCCCAGTGAGGGCCAGCGCCTGTAAACTGTGTTCAGTGCGTACATGGCAGCAGCCCAGAGGCATCCAGAGAAGGCCATCGATCAAGTGGGACTTCAGTCTGAGAGTCAGTAAGCACAGGCAGGCGTAAACATCATCACACTTATTAAACGCACTCCGCCGGCCTCCGCATTCCTCCACAAATTATGATTTACTGCACTAGAAAGCAGGAAGCGTCGTGTTGTACGGGGTAGAAATTATTCTCCACACATCATTAAAACCACTCAAACCCAGAAGTTAAGTCGAATATCTCTGAACCGTGGAGGACACACTCTCCAGGCTTGAATAACAAAAACACCCAAAATTGGAAGTGAGCCCTCTGACTTGCTAATTGAATTTGCTGGCCCATTCAGATCCAGATAAGTGCAGCTACATGCAGCTGATGACTCCGTTTTGCTGTCACTAAACAGCGTTTCCGTTCATCACCTCTCCGAGTCGTTATGTGAACCTTCCTGTCAATTCACGCTGTATATTCATCCGTGAAGCTGCTTTTTTGTGCGAGCACCTGGAGGTGTGACGCACCAAGGAGGCTCGGAAAAACTAATTGAATCATTATGAAACTAAAAAAACATCACTGCTTCAGGAAAATGGCTGAAATTCATTTGACATTCCACAGCACAAAGCTTACGAATGCCAGGGTACGCTTACTGATTTTGTACATAGTTATTTAAAATGCTGCCTTTTTACACCTCCTCTATTAATCTGCTGCTGTAAATGATTGAAAGCAATAACTGAAAGCAGTGCAGCAATGATGTAATGTGATGTTCTAGATCTTTCACCAAGCGCATGTTCACACTTTTATATTTCAACCAAATCATATACTCACTTCCTTTCTTCCAAACTTTTTTCTCCTGAATAATTGAGATTTTTTCATACATTAATGACTCATTAAGCTAATTCTACTTAAACCTTTGCACAAACTTCTAGACTGTAGACTCACTGTTGTTGCACATTAAAGGAATGTCCTTCATTTTGGGAAGTATATTTGTTAGCTTTCTTGACAAGATTTGGCTGAATAAATTGATACAGCTCTCACTTTTGTAAACTGAATTTGAAGTTAGAGCCAGTAGAAAGTTAGCTTGTGTTAGTGTTGGCCTGTGAGCTCGGAAAAGGGCGAGCTTGAACTTTCAAAAAGGCAAGTTCACTAATTAAAACAAAAAAACTTGTTTATTAAGGATTAAGACATGCTAAATGTTCATTTTGAAAATAATTTGAAAGTTACTGCTAATTCTTCTTTGTTATTCTAGCTAATTGTCTTCTAGCTTAAGCTTAATATTTAGTGTACAGACATTTGAGTGGTGTCAATGTTCTCATCTTACTCTCACTAGGAAAACAAATAAACTTATTTCCCAAAAAAAACTTTTCATTTAAAGTTGACTTTGCTTTAGATTTGTTTTTTAATTATAAAGCTATTAATTAATTGGAACGACAAATCCTACCAGGAAAATAAATAAAAAACAAAAAAAAAGGGTAGGGTTGAGTTTCAAAATACATTAGGTTTTATTAAAGCAGATATAACTATTGATGTAGAAAAAAATCTCAGTGAGTCTACACTACTTGTTGCTAGTATTCATTTTTTCCTGCTTCATGGCTACATCTTTAGTTTCGCTTCTGTCTCTGTAGATTAAACCCTGCCACTACCTGCCCTGCTTCGTCACCTCAAAGAACGAGTGCCTATGGACGGACATGCTGTCCCACTTCGGCTATCCTGGCTACCAGTCCCGGCACTACGCCTGCATCCAGCAGAAGGAAGGCTACTGCAGCTGGTACCGGGGCATGACCGCACGCGACAAAACCACCATCAACGCAACCGACCCCTGAACCCCGACGCACCCAGCCCAGAAATCCACTGCCACCTCCCTGACTCCGTCCTATCCCTTATCACTTCTAGAGTATTACAGGACTCTTTAAGCTCGCTGGCCTGGGTGACAGCTTCTTTAAAGGGGCAAAGAAAAGAGAAAACAACAAATCCATTACAGTGCCTGTTTCGTAGCACTTCTAATAGAAAACAATACCTTTTTTGTTGTGCAGATCACCCTGTTAAACTATCATGTCCCCCAAACAACCAATCAAACAGTCCTTGCACCGAACCGTCTCTCTGGGGTTTAGTAAGGTTAAAAAGGTGACAAAGACAATTATAAGACCAAGAACAAGTCCAAGACCCTGAACAACCTCTATTGGATCTTCAGAGTTAAATAGTCCAGGACAAGCAATGACCTTTACACAATTAAAAGTATCAATGAGCACCACTGGCGTTAATTAGCAACCTGCAGTTTGCATTGGGGAAATGTATCTTTTAAAAGGCAAGGACTCTCAAACTAAAGGTCATAAAGTATCATATGAATTGGATTTCAGTCAATGACAAAAAGTACAGCCAATGATTATTAAGTAAATCTGAGTTGCATTGTTGCTACTGAACTGCACTTGCTAGCATTAGACTCACGCAGTTCCACGCACCAAGAGTACAGATCGAGTGCCAATGTGAGGTGTGATTTATGAAAGTCATACTTCTTATTTCGCCTCAAAACAGATATATATATTTTTTTTTTCTTTTTTGAAAATGGTATTGTTTTACAGTGAAGTATACATCGATTATGTTCACAGTTTTTACTGTAACATGTGTCTTTATGGATGGTCGTATCTCTGCTCACCTGAATGTTTGCAATGTAACTATTTTTGCAGTTATATCACAAACAACGCCCTTTCTGTTGAGCACTGACGGATATCGGAGAAATGCTTAAAATGTCTGAGTTACAGTGCCAACAGGGAAGAGCTCACTTCTTGCAGAGATGGTGATATTTTATTTTTTGCTGTATATAACATAAGCTACAGAAATGAACTCGGCTGAAACCTCTGTAATACATTTATTTATATGTTTAATGGATTACACAGTAACTATGTGTTATTACCTGCAAAAAAAAGAAGATAAATATATAATAACAGGTCAAAACTACATTGTGACAACCATCACAGCCTGTGCAACCGTCCAGAAGGAAGGACCAGCATCTCTAGTTGTATGGTACTTATGGTACTTTTGTTTGTTAGCTTGATCATGGTTCCCGTGACTGGTACTCTTTACCAATCCAATGAAAGTCAATATAAGCAGAGGTTTCAGACATTGAGATATTTTGTAAGTGTATATTCAATCTTTTTGTATTTAACTATTTCAAATGGACATATATATATAAATATATATATAAAAGAAAGTAACGATAATGTCACTAAATTCATTCTTTTTCACCTGTTCCCATCTTTTTTCTGCTCCCAGTGCTGTACCTTCAGTCCATTCCATTAACAGACACAGATTTGTTTCAAAGGGAGTAACAGCCCCTTCATCGTAACACTAAAATAATATAAGAATATGAATGCACTGTGGCTTTGACCAAGTCGGTTCTTTTCAAAAGAGTAGTTCAACATTTTTGGAAATATTTGCTTTCTTGCTTGAGTTGGATGAGCCAGTTAGCTTAGCTCTTAATGCTTAGGTAAGCTAAGTAGGTTCGTTTTTTACGGACACACGTGCGAAAGATATGGAAATGATAGTCCATCAGTAGGAAAGTAAGTGTATTTCCCAAAATGTCAAACAAATTCATTCATCTCCATTCCAAAATGACAAAAATGTGGTGTTTTCCCTCAGTTTTCTTCCTACAAAAACAGCATCTAAGTCACATCCAGACACTTCAAGTCTGATCTTATCAGAGGAGGAAGACCAATCGTTTGTATCTGTTACTTCATTTTATTGGAGTTTAGATAAACTCACCAGGCCAATATTTTTTATTTGATTCCAGTGATGTTAATCCACCCTGTTTAATTTTACAGCATACATGATTAGCTTTCAAAATATCCATTATAATTGTTCCCTTTCTTGTTCTCTTGATCAGAATGTTGCTTTTTTAAAGTGAACTTCTGAACGGTCTTCAGCCTCCTCTTGATAATGAATCTTTGGCTTGAGTATGGAGCATGATTAGGTTTCATTTTGTTAAGACGTTACAAGAAAAGTTAATGATTACTTACCTTCGAGGGACAATACTTTGTGTAAAGCAAACCAATTTTAGCCAGTAGAGATTTTTGTTTTTGTACAAAACATGTCCTTTCTGTCTTTCTACGTGTTGACGAGGCTTTTTCTCCAGCTGTGGCGTTTCTGTGTCACTATTTCTGTGGTTCATGTTCGTGTAAATATACTGTCTGCTTAACACAGAAACACTTGGTCAAGTTTGATCCTTAAAAAAAAATCCAATCAAGGAAGCTGTGTACAGTCTGTGTGTAAACACTGATTCCTGAAGTGTGTGTGTGGGGGGGTTCCTTGTAGGGGTTATAGAAATGTTTGACTTAATTTCTGTGTTTTATATTTTTATAATAAAGATTTAATGAAAAACGGGCCACAGGCGGTCTCTGGTGATTTTTTTGTGTGAGTGTGCGTCTGTATTGTGTTAATAAAGAATAATATCTGCGAGGCACTCACCATCTGCGTGTGGTTGGGGTAGAAGGTTTGTTCATTCAGGGGGAATTTCTCTGGACCAAGGGAGTGGTAGAGCTTAATCATCTGAGAGAACTGTAGGGTGAAATAAACAACAGTCAGACGTCATGATTTAAGCAGGGGAGGACATAAGACAGAATTTACACAGAATTTACACCTGTGTTCACAATGGCCCTCTCAGATGACCCAGTCAGACACAACTTTGAGCACCTGTTGCCCTAAAAGGGAAAAACTGCTTTCCGATCCTGTTGTAATTTTCCTGTCTGGTGGACCGCGTTCCTCTTACCTGCCTCGTCTACTTCAGTTAATGGTTTTGAACTTGTTGCATCCAGCTGTGGGTTAGCATAACAGCAAGTTAAGCGCTACAATGTAGCTGCACTGAATTCTGGTCAGTTTTCTGCCTGGCTGTAGCAATGTTTATCCACCTGTTTTATAACAGAATGTCCTAGAAAGAAACTCTGAGGCCCTGACAACAAAACCTGACATTAATGTTGATGCTTTAGATTACCAGTACCAAACTAACAACTGCATAGATTCCTATATCCTTTACATTATTAGCAGCTAATTTTTATATGTATAGCATGGGTTTTCTGCAAGCGGCTCTTGTGGAATACACTTGCTCTTTTAAACTTTAAATGCTACAATTATGATCCCATGCAGAGCCAAGTATTCCCCTTTTCACTGCAGTCTTGTATCTTTCTTTCTCTTGAGTGCAGAGTGAGTAATAATGTGTGGATGGTGGAGGCCACTCGCTCCGCCGACTCCAGAGACAGGTGTTACAGCTCCGTTTAACAGCCCAAATAAATCAGTCGGGGGCAGCCGCCGAGGGAGGGACTCACGACACCTTTTTGTGGCTTAAAGTAGAGCGAAGAGAGCAGTTAAAGATTTGCTTACCACCCAAGGTTTGCTGCAGAAGTTGTAGATGGAGAACAGAGAGTTGGCGCTTGGGACACCGCCGAAATGCAGGCCAATTACAAGGTTCCTGAAATCCTCACCGGGGACCATGCTGTAGGCGTGCTGGCGAATCAGGACAAAATCTGGCTTGAAGGACCTGCAACAAAACAGACATGTAGTAGACCATCAGACGGTGGAGTTTGGCATGGTTTGGGATATTTATCTGAAATATTCCAGGAGAGAAACTGGCTTCTGAGGTCCGTCATGGTGAAATTAAAGATTGACAAAGCATACAAAGACACAGGGAAGAACGCAACAGCAATAACATAAAATTTTAGTCGTGCTACTGGTGTAATGTGGAATGTCTGTCTGTCAGTGCAGCATTTCTGTCCAGACTGACAATTGGACAGATTGGCATTAAATCTGACATAGAAATTCACGTTCCCGGGATTAAATGTAATATCTTTAGTGACACCCTGACTTTTCATCTATTATCACCTTTAGATCAAAATTTGAATTTCCCCAATACTTTACTTCACCAAATCTTCAGGACTGGTTTAGAGATGTGGTGAGTTGATGCAGGAGGAAAAAGCTGAGCAATATTCAACAGGCCACTGTAGATATGAGTAACCTCATGGTTATCCACTCATTTAGGGTTTTAGTGCTTCTGAATTTCCTGAAATCTGTAAACCGCCAGAAGCAAAAATCTTCTAATGCTGACACGTGGATTGTAAAGCAATGATATGAAGGCAGACCTGTCAGTAGACCTGTAGACAGAGGAATCTTTAAATTAAAGTTTAAGAAGAAACACCTTTCTGTTTATAACTCTGACCTGACTGTGCTCAGGTCAGACATCTCCACCACGTCGGCTCCACCCGGGCCGACAGCTCTGTCAGCACATTAACACACTGTATCTGGGCCTTGTGTTTACAGTCGAGGGCTCCATTATTCAGCCAGTGTGTCGGGCTGAAGGGGTGAGGAAATGCTCTTCGGTGCACCTAATCTTTTTGGACCATCTATCCAATTAACACAGCCTAATCCTTCCTTTACAAACTGTTCTGGGAGCAGGGCCAAGCAGCCCATCAAGCACCTGGAGGCCTCATTTAAAGCAGCCCGCATTTCACATTAACACAGGAAATTCACTTTGACAGCAGTCATGTTTTACCTATTAATGTTTTCAGTTTGGATTCAGCTATTGTGCAACTGTGCATATTTCAGATTCCTTTCCTTTCATTTTCATTCCTTTCATTTGTGTTATTGGTGTATTTGGTTGAGTGATACGGAGAGCTGCTTAAAGATATTATGTAACCATTCAATTGACGTTGAAATTCTCTTTTCCTAGACTGTCAAATGTCTCTGAATGCAGCATAGGCACTGAATGCAACTTCTATTATACTGTATTATAGTACTTATTGTATAATTTTTAAAAGTACATACAACATAAGTGTGTATTTATTTTTATATCATTATGGCTTTTCACACAAATTTCAGCTATCGGTCTTGTATATGTCAATATAGTACTACAGCATTTACAGAAAATAAAGTATAATCCTACACCAAGTCTATATAGAAGGGCTCATAATCAGGTAAGACAAACTATGTGTTGTCACCTACATATATATAAAACATACATAACATGTATAGATTTTAAATATAGTTGGAGTGAGAAAATACTGAACAAGGATGCATTATTGGGGTGAGACAACAAAACTCCTTGCTGTGTTAACTCTTAACATGTTCACCCTCAATTCCTACAAAATACCAGTCAAGTGCTAGTTGTAACTTCTAGTATCATGGACCAACATGATGTCGTCCAATCACATTGGGTCTCATGTATGTCACCTCAACGTGATACTTCTTTCACTTAACATCCACCACTGTCAGCAATAACAAGGATTTTGTAAAAACTTCTTATTGTATCTTTAACTTGTGGGCTGATAAACCAGAACAATGAGCTGAAAGATGACAAAACCCTCCACTGAGCAGAGGGTTTAACTTTGCTAAACTCTTTGCAATTATGTTTGTCATACAAGTGACTGGTGCAAGTACAAAATCATTGGGTCCACTGTAAATATAAAAATACTGATAATAGCAGCTTTAATAAAGCAGATTAAAGTAAAAATCTCTGTTAACATTTTTACAGGTGAACAGTCCGATGCTTCACAAAGCTCTCATTAGATTACTTCGGTTAACTTGCAGACACATGCACATCATCACAACAGCACATAAACATTTGCATGCAAACATGCACAGGTATGTACACACAGGATGCAAAGGGCTGCAGGTTGTAGAGTAATATTACAGCCAGGCCCTAAAACAGGCTCTCAGTCCTCAAGTGTTGCTTATGTTAGACGGCACGGACGGAACTGACAGGACGACTGAGGAGCGATGTGGTCTCGGCGACAGAGCGACTACAGCTGTTCCTCCCCGCTGCTGCACTCAGCCACAGTGGCAGCAGACCAAAGGCTCTGCTATTTATACTGGATGAAGCTGTTTATTGAGGCTCCAGAACCAAACCAGACTCAACAGTTCATGTGAAACACAAGTTCCTGATACGTTGGCTGATCTGTGTAACGTGCTGTTTCTAACAAACTTCTGAAATCAAAAGAGAACAACACTGAATCCTCCAAACCAAATCGGTTGGGTTGAATTCTGTTATGGAGGCAACGTTGGGCTGCAACTAACTATTATTTCCATTATATTTTAATCTCCCAATTATTTTCTGGATTAATTTGCTCATTGTTCTATAACATGTCAGAAACAAGGTTCCCAAGGTGACATCTTTAAGTTGTTTGTTTCATGCAGATGTGCATCAGTTAAGACAACCTCTTTTCCATTGTTTTTATGGATTATGGTCACTACAACAAGCTGTACTTTAGTCAGCTGAGGAAAACTGTTTTCTCTATGTGATGCTAAGTGCATGCATGCATATAACTATACAGACAACACCTTTGTGCTACCTCATTACCACAGAAAGGCCAGATGCAGAAGACATTCAGCTCGGTGGGATGGCTTTCACCGGGCTACAGTTAATGGAGGCAGTGCCCTATAGCTGCAGAGCATTACTGAGGTTTGTCACCCATTAACTTTGTTTTCCTGTCTCTTCGCTCGGACTCGTTCTGCCGAATCAGGCCTCCCTGCGGGTCGTGGATTACACTAAAGCGGCACATTTATGCTTTACGATCCAAATCGCTCGGGCCCCACAGTCATCACTTTGCGGGCGATATGCTAATGCGCCCTTTGAATGGGTTATCGGTGGTGCAATAAAGGCAGATAACAGGCACTGATAGGGGAATAGCTGGGTTATAGATTAGGACATGAGGTAGGAATGGATCCATGTGGAATTATGAACCCACTCATAATACTTAAATAGTACATTGAGCAAGACAGGTTCAGACATGCTGGAAAAAATATCCATCTAAACAAGCCATTCTTAAAGTCAAGTCAAATAAACCTGTGAAAGCATCATGTAGATTTAGGTTTGACTCAAGTGTCCAAATACTAGTGAATCTGCCATGTGTGATGCTGATATTGCCACTAATTTTTTTAGAAATGAAATATGATTAAAGTAGTGAAACTGTACCCATGCAATCTGGTATTATTTCACACTACTGACTGATCTTTGACTTGTCTAAAAGAATCCCATTAACATTGAAAGTGACACAACATGACTGTTTTGCTTTATGTCTATATTGTGAAACAGAACTATCTTGTTAAGTTTAGGTACCATAACAATTGGTTTAAGGTGAGGAAAAAAGACAAATCTGCACATATCTTCCAACGGGACACCAGTCTGGTGATTAGACTACATCACCAGACACAAGAAAGCTACAACATATCAGTGCTTCACTCTTCAGAGGAAATCTTACAAACCACTCCTGTGAACAGCCGGATGTGTGATTCATAGAAACAAATGGGCTTATGACTATGTGTATTTGAAAGTGTTCACTTGTAGTGATGAGCCCATAGAAATGTATCACCAGACTGCAGTTTCCCTCAGCTCTACAGCACGTCTTACAGTATTTCAGGTCATTTGTGACCTTGAATTAAATCCAACAGCTCTCATCAGTGTAATGTTCAGATGCATTAAGCCAAAATCAAACTTTCCGTGTTCCTAAGTGAGCAAAGGGCCACAAGACAAACACTTCATCAGAGGATGCTCATAGATCAAGTTCCTTTGCAGACAAAAACACACTGATAAACCCACTTACACTACCTGCCCACTACCAAATGGCACACCGACAGCAACTACTGTAACTTGTGAACACAGTGGTGCATACAGCAGCTGAAGAGCCAGGGGTTGGCGGAGACCAAAACAAAGCTAAAACGAGAGTGAGTATTGGAATTAAATGAATCAAGTGACTGAATGCTAATGTTGCACCGTAACAACTTAATGTAACATTTCAGTGTTGTGTCAACAGCTTCATATAGTTTCCACTAAGAGTGTTACCAGCAGCCACCAACACTCTAAGCACCAATCAATTTGCCCAAAAGAAGTTCACAACTCTCTGTATCTGCCCCGTTTCTGAGTCCATTGCAAGTCTAACAGAACATTACACAATGTACTGCACAACAGGATGTTTTCATCAGCATTCCTAGAGCAGAAAACTATTCAAACCCAAGACAATATGCTGCCATTTAGTTCACCAGATGCATTTATCATACAGAATCTCTGACCTTCTAATAGGCTCCACAGGGATGCCTGGATTGTGGGGAACATTTGTCTTTATACCGGTCCTGTGCCTGGCTATAAGGTTGGTGAGGGCCTTATCTTCCTCCCATCGGTCTGTCTCTCAATGATAAGGATAATCCGAGTAGAACTTGGCGGGAATGCCACAAATGTCAAACAGTACATACTGAGGATCAGCACAGCACTTGTATACAATGGTGCATTGTGCCAGTCTGACTCTGCGTCATCGGAGGGAAATGCACCTCAGAGAAAAACACATGTGCTTTCCTGTTACGAGGACAGGCATTATTGTAAAAAACAAAAACAAAAAAACTCTACCTTGTGCCAAATAATGTTAACATTTTGGGAAATAGGCTTATTTTCTCTCTTTCTAGGAGATGTGTTTGATTACTATAAATATATCTTGGCGAACAATGGCTGGTACAGTGACTTAATGTAGTCCACTCCACAGAATGATGCCACATTTACATCAAATACAGACAACAATTACAGGTAACCAAGCAAGAAGAATGTCCAAGTCAGGCTCTGGCTTGTAGTTCCGTGTTGGAAATGTTTGTATTAATCTTATATATCTGCATATGAATGCAAATGGACAAGATTGTGGTTTCTGACTGTAAACCACTGTCCGTTTGGAGCCCAAGTAGCACTGACCAATCATGACTGAGATTGAAGAAACAAGATGCATTGTGTTAGAAACTTAGCTTAGCTTCTGGTGCTCAGTGAAGCAAATCCACTGAAATTACAGTTAATTGAGAAGATTGATAACTCCCAGCAGGGAGAGGTATTACTCTTCCCTATCTTCTTCAATTCTAAAAAAAAGAAAGAAAGCAATTAAGCTTTTTTTCCCCCAAAACATTTTGAAGTTAGATAACTGCTATAATGGTCAAAACTTCTTCAGCAAGAAAGTTAAGTAAGCCTTGTTTGATCTTCACAGAGCTCTTATTTGGCTCTCTCTGTTTCAACTTTACTTTGTCTTTAAGGCCAACAAAGCAGAAGTATTATTTTATTACAATGTTGCCTTGTGCAATGTAATAACATAATAACTGTTGCACATCCAAAGCAATTAAAGTGATTATTTACATATGAGAAGTATTACCTTTTGGCAGCAGAGGAGCAGGGCGCTGGTAATTTTATGTAAAAAAATGTTAAGTCCTGTCAAACATTAAACAAAGACATTACCTTTGGGGTTTTCTTTCATACTTACTTTGGCCCTCTGCTAATGAAAACGTTGTATGCTTTTGTTAAATGATAAACATCATCAATCTAAAATGACTGGAGAGCTTCCAAAACCCCCCGTCTGACCACTTTATCCGATTTTGTGAAGAACAACATTTTTGTTTATTTTTTTTGGTAGATTGAGATCCACTTGGCTGACAGTAAGGAACAAGTTGAAATGTTTGCGCAAAGTTTGATCCAAGGTGGACTCTTCAACTGAAAAAGGGAATTACATTTTTTTTTTAAAGGATATGCAAACTGATCAATGCCATTTTGTAAAGGTTGTACACTACCTTTGGAAGAATTCTTACTTTTTGAAGTTTTACTCAAAAAATCAGCCTGTCCAAAGAACCCTGAAGAACTCTGTGTGTACAGTGACTCCCTGTAGCCTAGCATCATGCTGTGGTCCCCTGGCCTGGATCTAGGACTCCCTGCGGTTGTGGCTGTGGCTCCAGGCCTGGTGGCTCCAGAGCGAGCTGGCAGTGGCTCAGATCCTGGGCGGTGGCCCGGTCAGGGCTGCCAAAGCTCTGGACCGCCTCCAGCTGCGATCGCTCTCCAGGGTTCATCTCCACACAACGCTCAATACAGTGAAGGTCACGTAGAAAACATAGGACGCATGCCAACAACTAAAACACCAATAAAAGCTTCGGCCTATCTGCTAGTAAAACAATTAGAGAATGTTTAGTTGCTTAACAGTGATTGTGTTGAGGATTTGGAGAAGAGTCCCATGGGAGGCGATTGGAATGAGGAAAGGAGCTGCAAGAGCGATAGAGCATCAAATGACCTCTGGCAGAAGGGGAAATGAGTGTTGTTAGGAGTTTGAGTGAATTAGCGGGGCCATTTGTATTCATGGATATATTAAAGAAACAGGGGGATGGCGGAGTGGTCCCTCTGTATGCTTTCATTACAGTCACAGTGCTCCTAAAGGAAACCACCCTCAGGCCTCCTAAAGCCATGTCTGAACTCAGCGTGTCTGTGAGTGGGATTTATTTGCTCAGTAACAAGATGAACCTGTCTGAGGTATTAGGTGTTGAGGCTGCTCCAGGCAGACAGTTCCTACACTAATTAAAATGGGCTTTCAAAGGGGTCAAGGTAGGGGGGGGTTAAGGATTGTTTTTGTATGTGTGTGTATGTGCGTGTGTGTGTGTGTGTGTGTGTTTGGATCGTCTCTGTGTGGTCTAAGCGATAAATCGCCACCTGAGGTAACCAAAGGAGGAGATTCTTGTTATGTGTTCTGTAGGGATTAGAAAGGAAAGAGGGGTGGCCCCCTGGCTGAGACTGGTAGCTTTCAGGACAGAAAATTAAATAGAAAGGAGGGAGAGAAAAAAAAGAAATCAGACAGGGATCTGCTAATGTAATCTGGCTGAATCCTTCCCTCCACCTATGGGGCAGAGAACAGTGAGGAATGTGATGTGGCCAATGCAAGGTCGGGAAAAACGCCCGTCTGAACATGTTATCCAGTGCTAAAACAAAGGCAGGGAATGTTCTCAAAGTCAGCTACATGTTAACTTTACACCTACTAGCAACAGGTGCCAAAACATTGGTCAACTAAAAAATGACATCAGTATTACAGAGACTTTACTCCCGACCAACTCATTACATTTCACTCGGGGTATCGACTGTTTCGTCGCCTTATGTCACCTGTGTCTGAGCCAGAAAGGGGTACAGTAATCTGTACTTGTCATTCAAAAAGGGAATCCAGAACACCTTGGACTACTGACTTACAAATTGCTGTTATGATACCTACAGAGATGATATGAGATCATTTGGTCTTGACAGAAAGTCTTTGGCACTGAGGTTCTATGGGGGGATTTGTAATCAAGAGATATCTGCCTGGTCAGCAGGGAGTCAAGAAACTGCTGGTGGTGGCGGATGAAGATCTGGCAGGCTGGTTGTCGTCAAATCGATTTGCTAAATTGACCAAAAAGCTGCCAACAAGGATCAACACAAAAACTACGGCCAACCATTGTGTTAGGGCTTTTCCTCAATAAAGCACCCTGAAAACAGGGAAGGTCGCAAGACCACATGCAAAACGGGAGTTCTTTCCTCTAATCATGGACCAGAAGGGGCTGATTTGCCCCGAAAACCAAGGAAGAAAAAGAAAAGTTGTGTTCTATCTTGTCCCGTACCTTGCACTCTCATTGGATTTAGGATTCAATTTTCACACTATAGGTTTAGGACTAACAGACAGGTCCAGATATTTAACCTGCTAGATATCAATAAGGCATCTACAAATCTCTCAGCTTGCATCTTTTCATTCACACATAAGCAATCGTTGATCACTAGACAGAGCATCGATTTGCCTCTGATCTTGGGCTTTTGTTGAAACTCCCCTAAAACTGTTGGCATGGCTGAATCAAATAAGTCAAACAAATTGGCAGTTCAGTTTTGTTGTTGGGCTGCATGGAAACCTACTGGTGTATATCACTGTCAATATAGAAATCAATTATCAATTTGCCCTCTTTATGGACAAAATAAGCAAAAATATTAGCTTGTTTCTTTGAAACTCATAGTTATTATAGGTATCAGTGTCCTCAAAGGTACAATAATGTGAACAGTCAGTGTTAATTAGGCCCTCCAAGAGCAATAAATGTTTTTTATTGAAGCCTAAAGTTTGTTGAGCTGAAAAGTTCAGAGTTACATGATGGAAACCACCACTTCACATTTACTTTACATCCACAATTTAGCCATCTAGCTGACTCACCACCCAAAACTACTTCCAGTGAGTGCAACAGTAAAACAAGCTCAATAAACTCCTCAATCACCAGCAGTTAATGCACCCACTCCCCCACATTAATCACCGCTAATTAATAATCTGGTTTTATTAACCACACCACAAGCTCTGTAAAGATGCTGGAGGAAAGAGGTTGCTCTGTGGCTTATCATACTTTGGCTGATGTGATCCGTCTTTCAGCCAGACCAGCGTTCCCACTTGGAGCCGAGCAGCTCGCTGGAGGTTTTGGCAGCAGAGAGCGGAGAAGCCAAAGGGCTGACTACAGCAGTGCAGCAGGGAACAACACGCCATAACTACTGTACCTTGTGGCGTGTCACTCTGCTGTACTGTAGGCCGTGCAGTGCGTGCCACGTTGCACTTCGCACATACTGTAGAGGCAGCAAAATTGCATGTAAACTCCACCAGGAACCAACAGCTTCGTTGCAACATTAATTTATTTGTTTTGGTTCTACAATTCCTCAAGAAAAATTTGACAAGGAAACAACCGTATGAAGGTAATATGAAAAGACCAAAAATTGCCCAGATGCATACAACTTTGTGCAGTGCACAAAGCCAGACATACATTAGCCCTCATTTATGAAACAAGCGTATGGCGAAAAAGTGGTCGTACGATCATTTCTACGCAAGACTCAGCATTTATCAATGCGGACGTGAGCGGAGGGTACGATCAGATCTCACGTCTGGTCTCAGCACGTGTACCCAATTTTGAGGCAGCATGAAGTCCCTATATATATATATATATTTATAGGCTGTTGTATCGATGCCTGGCGTGGATAAAACTCTGTGGTGTTTGGTTGTAAATAGTGACAAACCAAAGCATGTTATATAATTTATCATTAAAACATTATCATTAACTGACTTATTTTTTCTGGCAATTAAACAATACAGGTTTAAGGCACTACCGCATTGTTTTTCCTTTTCAAACCCAGAGGTCCCTGATCTTTACTTTACCATGTCAGACTGAAGTGTGCATATTGTAACTTCTAAAATACCAGTTCTTGTGTGGGAAAACACATGCAAATCTTTTCTTTACTGAATATACTCACTGATACATCCGGCTTCTGTTCTATGTTATTCTATGTTAAAACACATCTCCAGTAACCACCATGTAATCTTATTTCTTTCCCTCTTTTTCCTGACAGTCCTGGTTCAAAGTCAATTCTTGTTTATGTAACACTTCTTTTACACTTTGATGCTATAAGCTGGCTGTATATTTATGTGGTCACATTCAAAGCTAGTTTGGATTACTGGATCTTTACATTTACACCTGTGATCCGATTACAGAGTAATCACTATATGCACTGTAATCAGTATGCATGTCCCAGAAGGAGAGAGAGATAAGATGTTTTTATCACTGCTAACAATCAGAACAAAGATAACAAGAACATAATTCACACGTAATGTGTTTCCAATGTTAGATCCACTGTTTCAGTCCCATTGAATATCTTTGTCTGTTACAGTAGATTCATCTTTTTGTAATGCAAAAGTGAGAGAAACCACACTTCCCTAACAACTGTGAAACCACAGAAGTGTGAGAAAGTGTGCAGTGTCAGAGGAGATGTGATCAGAGAGCACGCCTGTGGACAAAGGTCATAGGTCAGAGCGCTGGGAACACAACACAGGAGGACACGTGGAAAAGCAGGAACCTGCTTTAAATATACAGTAAATGCACGAGTGTGCGTGTGAGCAGCTCTCCCATGATCAAACACAAAGAAAAAATGTGACCGGACAGAGTGCATTTAGTGTGTGCTTGGGAACCTGGTGTTTTGTCTGTCTTGAGTCTGCTACAACATTCTTTTGGCTGAGAATGAGACACGCTGCTATCACAGAAATAATGAGCTTTCATTTGCTATGATCTATGACAAGGACAGAGTTTAATCAGTTCACACTCTGGGGTCTTAAGCTGATCTTTTATCCAGAGAAACTTTCAGTGTCTCACTCAATGAACTTTTTAAATTGTCCTTCTAACCGCTACAGTATGGCTTATTAGTCATCAACCATCAGACTGCTCACTAGAAACAACCATTATACGATTTGTAGCTGAGTTCACTCATGAGCGACAAGCAGAACCACAACAGTTTGGCAATGAATGTCAGTGTTTGTGAACAAGGCAGCAGTCAGACCATCTGCAGCCAATTTGGCTTCTCTATCATTACAGCAATATCACAAAAAAAAAAAAGAAATATTCCACCCACACAATAACCTCTGTGTCCATTCTGACAACAGGTTGCATTGTAACATCAGCCATATTACAGCTCCCGCTCTGTGATTACTCTCGCTTGATTTCACACTGCACTGTGTGGTGAGGCCATTTCTGGGACAAAATGCTACTTTCAACACTGATAAAGAAGTTATTTTGCAAAACTGTGTGGAGTCGAGGCCAAAACACAGATTAGCTGATTATTCCCTAAGAAGGTTAGAATGAGGACCAGTGGGCTGACACTGGATGGCATGCACTCCGTCAGCTGATTTAATTGACCAACCAGGATGCAGAAGCCCTGAGAATAAGCAGCAGTTGACTGTGGAGAGTTTGGAAATAGGGTGTATACGATATGCTGATGATACCATGCTGGGTGTTAAGGACAGCGCTCGAACATTACAACCAAGACCAAGAAAAAAGACTGAAAAATGGTTGTACTTCAGGTGTAAGTGGATAAATAAGTATCAGCAAACTGATTTCACAATTTACAGCTGGTTGCAGCAAATAAAATGATCTCAGTACTAATGCGGGTTTCTTGATTAGATTTAGCAACAACAAGTGTTTTTGGTTTGTACTAACCAGGTCCTGAAAAAAAACAAATACTTTTGATTGTCCAATATGTATAGCAATTTATTTTTTCTTTGAATTTAACTTAATCTATTCAGGAGCATGATTGTGCAGTTTCCATAGTGGTACAGGACTTTTATATTGCAGTAAAGAATGAGGCAGGTAGCAAAAAACACCCTGAAACTGCATGGGGTAACGAGGGTTAAACCTGAATTGTTTGGGAATAAGCTGTAAACAATGACATATTATCACTTTTTAAGTTGGCTATCAATGGCTAGCTGCTGACTTTTGATTGGTGCTAGACAGGTAGTGTAATGTCAGGTTTTACAGCATTTTTTCTTGAAACACTGATGAGAACTGTGAGAGTCAACCAAACAGTAAAGTTGCAGGCCAGAGAACCAACACAATGAGCTTAAAGATGCTAAATAGCTGATTGTTTTATTTTGGCTGTGTTGCTGTCTTTTAAGTACTAAAGGCTTTCATAATGTAGGTTACGGCAAGAGCATGAAGTCATCTTTTCCACCCAGATCAGCTGATCATCAGAGATCTCCTTGAGCAGCAACATCTCATAACAGAGCAGTCTATTTAAACACTCAGCTTCACGTGTCCAACTGCTGCTGCTACAGGAGCTGCCTGCTGGCCAGAGGCCACCTCTGCCACTTCAAGGTCAAAAGTTCTTTTTTTGTATTTCAAAGCCACCCAAATGACCCAGAAATAAAATAAAACATACTTGTCTTTTCAGTTTGATTGAGAACTTATGCTTTGCTGTGATTATTGGCATGAAAGTGATGTCTAGAGTGCAAGCCACTGTCCCCGCTGTCTTCCCACAGTAGCTGTAATGAAGGTTTTATGATTCAAAAGCAATCTGTTTAAGTAGCTTCCTGGCTTCCCCAAGAGCAGAGCAACCAATTGCCTTAAGGGAATTATCAGGAGTGTGAGAGTGCTGATCAAATTGCAAAGCTAAAACTCCTGGTCATATAACATGTATTTTGCAATATGAAGTAGCATACCTAGATCTAAAACAGTAATCCAAAGCACATAAAAACACTGGAAGAGGTGACACGTTTAAGTATTTGATTCTCTTTTTTAACTGATTTCTTACCTGGGTGAAATATGGTGAGTAGTGGTATGTCGTTTGTTTTTTTCCTATGGCATAATCACATTGCAGCCCTGATTTCTCTGAGTGCGAGCAATGTTAAATATACAGAGTCATGCACAATGCCACTGAGACACAAGAACAGGAGTCTTTGTGCAGGCTCAGTGAAGCATATTACAGATTGCATGGGCAAATGCGTCAAAGGGCTCGAGCTCTCTTTCGTCCTCAAGCGTCTTACCTGACCACTCTGGTGCCACCTTTGTTGACCTGCATGTCCACCATACACCCCGAGTTCACGTAGGAAGCCAGGTTGATGTCTGAGAACTCTGCCTGAGGAACACAAGCGAGAGAAGATATGTCACAGCTTTCAACAACATACTGTATAAGTGCGTCTATACTAATTTAACCAATCAACTCAGAATTTGGATGGAAGAAAGGACTTTCTGATAAAAATATATTAATTTTAATTAGTAAAAACGTGTCATGACTCATGTGATGGAGCTACACATGCAGGCTCCAGCAATAACTCAACATCTTTCTTATAAAGGAGAAAAAAGGAAAGGAAAAGTAGCTGTGACACAAGACAGTGCGGACAATAGATTCTTTCAGTTTGACTTCATTTTACATTTCTGCATTTGCACAGCAGAGAGAAAAAGACAAGAGTCAGAGGGATTTGGTGAGAAGAGGCAAATTGAGTTATCCCCAGCCTGTGGCCTCCCGGACAGTGAGGGCCTTGTGAAAGGCCGTAGCCCGGCTACCTAATGACTCAGTCAAACTCCCAGAGATACTCAGAGGAGGGGCGACAGTTGACTTCTGGGAATGGACTTTCCAGATGGACAAAGGACCAGAGCGGGACGATTAAATTTTCCTGCTAATGATTGTCACTGTAGTCGAAAAATCTGTTGAGGTGAATGCTCACGAACAGATTTAGCTCTCCTGAAATTAACGTTTCTTCTATTACAGATGATAATGATGATTTTGCAAAATGTTTCTTACTGAAAATTCGGTGTCGGAAAAAAAGTGTTTGTAAAAGGCAAGTTTGGTTTCAGAGTTTAACTGATGTCCTTTAGCATGCTAACACATTAAACTAAGATAATGAACATTGGAAACAACTTATCTGCTAATCATCACCTTGTTCTCCTAACCAGGAATGTCAATAGCTAACACCATTTCAAAATCAAACAAAGCAACATTTTATGCATTATATATTGTGGAGACAAAGTTTTCATTATGTCACATATCGGACAGCATATACACAGATACCGACATGCCTTTGATAGGCAATATCGGCCAATAATATTGCTCAACCTATATATCTGTCAGGCTTGAATAGTTTTGTTTGCACGCTGTTCGTGACTGTGGTTGAGGTTCACAGAGAATGGTTTGAGTCAAACTAACAAGCTGTTGAATCATGTATCCCATGGGTCCACTTGAAGGCCAGTTCTTCCTACAGTCCAGGTACAGAATGTCATGGATGGATGCTAAACAGCAGCCAGTTGACCTCGGACATGAAACACTGCCACTTGTTAGTCTCCACGTCACCTTTAAGTATAAATAGTGACATTAATGTAGTGGATTTAATGGCCATAAACAAGTAGCCTGCTGACTCTCAGTTGAAAAAACAAAAATTCAATTTGACATGGCGTGGTGACTAACATACACAACACTACAAAACAACCTGGCTGCACTTGATTTGTCTGTAAGTACTCTCAAGCTGAGTCAGCAAAGGACCAGATTCAGTCACTGACTGCCCCTTAGCACTGCAGTGGGGAACAATGACATGTGACTCAAAGGAAAAAACAATCAAAAGAAAATGCCATCCATAGATTTGCCAATCAGAGCGCAGGAGTTCAGCTCTGCTGTTAATGTCACAGGACCACAGCATGCTGCTACTGACCACACAGAATAATACCATGTGTGTCTACGCTGCAACTGACTTCACAACCTGAACCAAAATTCTTGGAATTGCATCAATGTGTATCATAATACTGAATTGTTTGTTTGTTATATAAATAAAAAATGTAAAGTGGACCGGTCTTAAAGTAGAGAAATAATTAATAAACATTCAAAATTGAGCACAATTCAATTTATAGAGCCCATCCAGTTTGGAAAGCGCCTCACAAACGTGGTGTGAGGTGTAACATGTAGGAGAGGAGTACATAGAAATAGGCTTTACTTTGTGGTTATTTCATATACATTGTTTGTTTCTTTAATTACCAGAAACCATGCTATATCATGATGTACTGTATATCATTATAGATATATGAAATTACCTATATCAGTATTTCATATTTTGAACATTTTGAACCAGAGGAACCACAGTCTTCAAAAGGACAATTTAGAACTAAACTGAAAACTTTAAGATTTAATCTGGAATTGCTTTTGTTTATAGTTTGTGGTTTGCACAAAATCCTTTTACCAAACAAAATAAAAAGCATCTGTTTGAGCTGATCATTAGCAAATGCTCTGATTGGCTAACAACAACAACACAACCTTGCAGTAAGCTGCTGTGCTCTGCATGCTTCAACAGACAGGCAGTGTAACACGTCTCACATAGATCAGCCTTCCACAACGCCCACATGGATGAGGATGGAAGCAAATCCTCAAGCTGACCCTCTACTCAACCCAGATCCTGCCAATTTGCATAGCAAGTTAAGTCAATTGTTATCTACACATTCTCACACTGTGATCATAATTTCAGGCTGCTTTACTGAGCTTTACATGGGCTTTCATCTACATAAAAAGGAAATATTATCAGCAATATTCGCTCAGAGATAAATTTCCCTTTCATCCAGCGCTGTGGCCCATGTAAACTCTGTATGGGGGAGTGAGTTGGTTTTGAAAAGAATGTGCCAACGTAACGAAACTGGGTTTTTTTTGCCAAGGGAAAAAAAGAAAACACCCACTTCTTTTATTTATTGTGTTGCACTCTCAGAGGAAGAGCAGGGGGCGAGTAAATGCCGTAATCTTATTTAGGGGACAACGAGGCGCCACTCACACTCAATGTGCCTCAAGGACATGCACTTGGCTCCCTTCCTTTTCTCATCTCTTCTCTACTGATACCCGCCTCTGAAAGAAACATCTGTGTGCTCAGCAGCACATGCCTCGCTAAAAAAGCCTGCACACTCAAACACACACACATCCTCCATCACTGCATCTCTTCGACAAATCCCATCCCAAACACAGGGGCCTACGTTGACTTTTGCTGCAACCTGATAAAACCAGAGAGTGGGCAACATTCTGGCAAGGGCCGCGCATTCCACGTCCATCTCTGATTGGCTGGTTCCGGGTAAGAGGAGTGCTAACAACCGCTGTCATTGGGCAGTAATGGATGAAGTGGCTGGTGCGGGGCACAGGCCCAGAAGCCAGGACAGGAGGCTTTTCACAGCGCCATGGTTACCATCACGGTAACACATTCAGACACTTGTCTTGGAGCAGCTCTTGCCCTGGGAAAGGAAAACAGGAAGTGATACATGGGGCAACTGCCTCCAGAGCTTGATTCTTCTCATCTGTTGACCTGCATTCAGGCTGAATTAAGAATAGCTTTCAACTACTCTGTTAGGAGGAACAGAACTACAGAGGACAGTGTGGCTGTGATTAGGTTTAACCATGTTTCAAGACTGAATTTCTCTTCACTTTGGTCTTCTGCTGTTTGAGGTTCTGTATTTCTGCTTTTTGCCTCCATAGTCACTCTCACTGCTTACTGATAACAGTTACACAACATCTATGAGAAATAGGCACTTAAATCAACACCATCTTGTACTTGAAGGACGGTGTGCCAGACCTGACAGAAAGTACTGTAGTGTAAGGCCTTGGTTTCACTTTTTACAAGCGAGCCTCATTTATCCCTGCAGTACTGCTTGCACTCTGTCTGACTGACTGCCTGGCCCTGTGAACGTGTGGACAGTACAGTAAACACCACTTGACAGCAGCTCATCTGGAATCTTTGGGAGTATTTTTAGGTTCTGACTTCCCAATGTCACTGAGGTTCAGGTGGTAAAGGTGCCTTTTGTTTGGTCACGAGTCACATTGTAAACAGGATCTTTAGTCCTCTAGCAAAACAACTTGGAAGGTCCTGTCAAGGTGCACTTCAACTACATCATCATGGGACGCAAGGTAACTCGAATGAGCAAAATGTTCCAAATGAAGTGTAAAAATAAAAAGATAAATACATTTAACTGACATTCTAGATCATCTAAGATTACGAGGCAATATGCCAGTATAGGAATGTATGTCGTACTATGGAGATTGTATATAAAGGATACATAAAAGAGAAAAATAATTTGTGTATGCGTGCTGTGATTCAGATAACTGAGCTGGTAGTTTTTCTCTAATCCTGCTGACAAACAAACCAATAAACCGAAAACATATCCTCCTTGGTGGAGGTAATAACTAATAAAGAGTTCTTTATTTTTATTACGGCAATTATGGAAAAGAGCACCTGAATTACCACAATTTACACTACTATTAGGGTTTCTAATTATAGAAGCAGATATTAAGAGAAGCCAGTGTCGAAGATGTTCCCATAACTGCAGATCGAAACGATAATTAACCTTACTGAACTTTCATTTTTCTTCTCCACAAGTGCCTTTTATATTCCTTTGAACACTGACCTTGTTCCACTGATAGTGGTTCTTTATATTTTTGGTCGTCACTGGAAAAGCTGTTGATAAAATCGTTCTAGCCCAGATGGAGCCTCTTATTGTGTGCTTTCCTTTCATCTGAAAATAGATGTTTTTCTGTAACACAAAGTGCTTCTTTTATTGCCTCACCTCTTTGGGTTCAATTGGGAAAACCTTGACCAACCAATACCTCGATGAACCACAACTCTGAATAGAAAACATTGCATAGAAGGAGCTGTTAAATGACTCCTGTATTATAATGCATGCCTACTGGGGGAAAAGAATAGCAAGAGTTATATGAGGTAAAGCTATTCACTTTTGTGTACAGACAGAACAGGCTGCAGTGATTTGATTTGTAGCTGCGGGGCAGATACTTTTTGTTGACTACCTCTGAATTTCAGTGACTCTTGATAAGCTCTGTTGAATCACATACTGATGCAATTGAGAGGCCTGAAGTACAGTGGACCATTCATGTGCACCACGGAGAAGTATTTGCCGCTAATCACTACCACCTTGTACAACAGTGAAATAATTCATTGAGGCACTAAATGTTGAAATCCAAGACAGATGCTAAATACAGCAGGGCAACAGAAGGCAGCAAGTACCAAACCAAATTGGTCTTGAGTAAGTTTCTACCCAGATGCCCTATGTCATGTGCAAATACCAGCCAAAAAAGGGTACGGATAACATACAGCCAACTGCCTGTGAGCTGCCATGACTGCAGCAGAAAGGAGCGTGGACAGCTCTGAGGTCATATGCCTGCTGTGCAGATGTTGCCCTGCCCGACCCAAACCACACATGGTCCGGCAACCCCGAAGAACCGCCCCTTGTTCTTTCACAAACAACAGATCCCTTCAAAATTTAACTGCCTAATTTGTCCAATTGTGTAAATTGCAGTGTTTATGACTTTGCAGGGATTGTGGGCTGCAAACAGGCAGTTTGTTTGGCAGCCGTTTGCTGGGTGTCATCATGTCTGAGATCAATTCGACTGCAGCTGGTGAACATTCATTTGACATTTTTCACAATGAACATTTGTCATTTCTTTCAAAGAATCAAACATCACGAGTAGAGTGCCAGCTTTCAGTGTACAAGATCCCAGAGGCCCTCAGTTTGGCACTGCCACCACGACTCACACATAAAATGCACTTCAAAGGCACTGCAATCCCCTAAACTCCAAAGATCTCTGAAACGTGTGAAGTGGTGAGCGTACATGTTCAGATAACAAATCTGGTTGAGTCAGTGGGACTTATTATCTTCAGGCACCTACTGTGAAATAAAACTACCACAGGGAATATGTATAAAGAAACTAACACACACAAGTGGGTGTTGGTATAGATTTACCCCACTCAGAAGCTGGGGTAAATCTATACCATTTTAAACCCTTGAGGCATTTTAGCTGTCACCATATTGTTTTTTTCAGAGGTGACCATATTTGGATAAAAGGGTGGAGCTGTTGAGAAAACAAGTCCCAGTGAAATGGAAAATTAATTTTGCAATAATCACATGGTAGCCAGGCATATGCTTCTTTATTGTATATTTTAATTTAAATGGGACTATAATTTACTAAATGAACAACATGCTGTATTGAAGAACAAGATGTTGAGACCCTGAACCCTGATCTTATAGACTTCTTTTTGTAGCCATTTAAGTCGCCTCCTGCTGGCCATTAGAAACAATGCAAATTTAAGACATTTCTGCATTGGCTTCACTTTTAGGACCTGCAGGCTCTCTACTTTTCTCTTGTATAGTCTATGGTCTGCTATGACCAGTCGCTTATGTTGCTTAGATTAGCCAATGATAGCAATAAAGCTTAACAACTGAATTTAAAGGTCACTGACGTTATAAACCTACTGCTTTGCACTTGTGCTAATGCTAAACTTGGATCTTAAAAACCTGTTTTTGAGGTTATTTTAATTTCCCATAATTGTCACTTGTCCAAAAGTAACAACTGCAGTCTTTAAAAGGTCCTAATCAAGGCCCTTTATTTTTCTGAAAACATCAATTTGTACTAAATTTAGCATGCATATTGGCATGCTGATAGTAGCATTGTGGCCATACAAAACTGGTAGCCTGACTGTAGACTAGGACTACGGCAATATGGCAAGAAAAAAAAAAGAGTTACATACCAGAGAGAAAACTTGACAGTATTTTTTGTATTAGTTTTATAGTTTTTCTGGATCTCATGATTTAAGTGAGTCACAGGCTCGTGATATATGAGCACTGACCTGATGTAACTGTACATTAACTCTCCCTTTAAACCACAAGGGATTAACTGTCAGACTGAGGGAAGTTATTATACATCTCTCTGCTCAGTTCATGTTAAGAGTAATAGAGACATTTTTTCATTTGGCTCAGAAGTTACATGTCAGCGAGGCCCTCTCTTTACATTTCTGGCAGTTTTTCATTTGGAGTCAAAAAAAGGTATGTTCTTATACTAACCTGGCTGTGAGGATCACTTTTTTTGGCTTACAGAACATCAAGAAGTACTACTGAACACAATTCATAATATGGCAAAAATGGCCTCAAGCCTGTTTTTATTAGTCACTTAGGAGCACAAAGCACCCCCACTGGCGCTCCCATGAGCATCTGTTCAGTGGATAAAAAGAGTTGCTCGTTGGACACGAGACCTCAGACGTCTGCCAAATGTAACTTCAAAGTGGGTCATGTAAATGAGAGGGAATGATCCAAAACAATGGACTTACGAATTTGCTGTGGGGCAGTTGCTGGGGAAGATACAGGTGGCAGGCCAGGCTTAATGAGAGATATTACATGGAAGAATCAAAGCCGTTCCCTCTTTCTCTTTCATACAGATTGGCATCAGGCCTCCCTGCTGCAGCATCACATGCTGCGGTGAGTCCGTGCTGGAGTCTAAAGATGGTACCTTATATGGCAGCAAGTAAGCCAGAGAAGAGTTATGTTGGTTTGGGGCTTGTGAGCACTGGTTCAGAGAGCTTTCACAGCATGAATATGATAGATGACAGCAAGAATATGCTGGGCCATCCAACTAAGATAAAAAATTATTACAATATCGCATCATTTTATGGTATATAAAAAAAGCCTTTTCAGCTAAAATCATAATAAATTCTTATTATATCAAGTAAATCTAAAATGCATAAAATAAAGAAGCAGCTTTAAGCAGCTTAGATGTCTTTCACCTCATAATGTTTGCTGAGCAGAGATGTTAAGAGGCAACAACAAAGTGGTATTAAAGAGAGAGGAAGAAAGTCCACTGGCTCTGTCTGCTTTTATTGTGATCCCCTGAAAGGGTTCATCTCAGCATGTCGCTAACTTTTCACACAGAGATTGTGTTTCCATCGTCCTGAGGCTCTCAGCGAGGTGCACAAACAGCCTATGAAGAGTCTGGCTGCTGAAGGCAATTAGCGACTGACTTGTTAGAGTCAACGCACAGGGGCTTCTGGGAAAAAGTGGAGGGTTCCACAAGATCTAAGTAGGTCATAGTTGGAGTTTTGGAAGGGGGCTTGTATGGTCCCCCACGCTATCAACTGAAGCAGCCAAATTAACTCTGCCACAATTTTATTGGGGTTAAATATTTGTGACACCACAGTATTTTAAAAAAAATCAATGCAAGTTTACATTTCACAGAAAAATACTGACTCCTAATCCAACTCCCGCCTCGGCCCAGAAAGAGGATGTGACCACAACAGTAGAGAGTCGAGCAAACAGGCTATAAAATCACCGGTCCAGCTTTTTGTGGTCCCCTTTTTCCTTCCCTCATAAAAACCCACCGCTCCATTTCAAAGAGGGCTTCGGGCCCAACAATGGCTTGCAGATGTATAACTGTTACAGTTATTTGAGGTTAATTAGATTTTATCTCCACACTGTAAATACTGTATGTCTAGACACATATTTCTGTGCATGCTGTTTATAATATTAGTACAATCCTGTTGAATTTAAATCAGGCTACTTTAAATGGTTCAGCGCTTGGTGAAACTAAGGTCTGTTTTTTGAGAGTAAAGTGAGAAAATTGATATATATCAGTCTGTTGAGTTTGAAGCTCGAGATTGGGATGTTATGAACTAAGCATAGCTCGGCATAAAGACTGGAAGCATATGGTTTTTCTTGTACTTCAGTTTGAGATCAAATATATAAATTATTGAGCTTTAGAGGTGCAAGTATACTTTGTTTTAGCCGTCTACCTGTTTTACCTTTATGATAAGCTAAGCGTATTGGCTAAAGGGCACCATAGAGGGCACTTTATCATGTTTTCTTCATTTAAGGGGATTCCAGGGGGACTTCATCATGTTTTTCTACTGGAACAGCACCTATACCCTTTTTCCACCGGCACCCGTGCCCGGCCGATTCAGAGCCGGTGCTCGTGTTGGTACGCAGTTGGTTCAACTTGCAAACCAGATCCGAACCTGTTTGCTTTTCCACCGGCTTGAGAGCCACGTCATTACTTCACAGTATACGTCTGTATAGGTCTCCACTCTCTCAATAACTATAATAACAACAGCAGAATACATCTTCTCCTTTCACATGTTGCTGCTGGCTATGGACAGCAATTAAGTTTTTATTAACACTGAGCAAGCTAAGGCTAGCCTGTTAACGCCAGGCCGCCACCGCTACCGCTAGCCGTGTCAATAACATTGCATTCAAACATAAAATGAATAATACACGTCTTCGTTTTGCCGTGTTAGCCAGGATAACCCCGCCCCCAGCCACTGACGTAAGGAGTTGGTGCCGCTGTGGAACCCGGCCAGGAACCGGCTCTTCGGCAGTGGAAAACCAAAGAACCGGTTCGCAATTGGGTACCGGCCGTGCACCGGCTGGGAACCAGCCCCGGTGGAAAAAGGGTACTAGAGGGCACTTCACCACATCTTCCCTCTAATAGAAGGGCACACTAGAAGGCAATTTGTCATGTTTTATCCACGGGGGCTTCCAAGATGGCGCTTTTTCACTGGATTAATGTTGTGAATGTTGAGAACAACCCTTTAAAAGTTCTTAGTAGGCAGAATTTATATTAAATCATACCTGTTCCACCCGGATTTCATACTCTCCATTCAGCTTCTTCCCTCGAAAATACTTCGCCCTGCAAAGAAACAGAAGACAAATTTTTAAGAAATGGAAAAGTTTGATGCATTTTATAAACAATTTGAGCCTTCTGTTTCAAAATCTTCAAATATGTATATATATATATATATTGCAAGGATTCATTTGTCCATCATATATGTCATATATGTACTTTAACATTGGATTCCTCCCCTGCAGCAGCAGTACAGTGTATGGGCTCCAAACACTCCAACGGTCAAAACAACCTTAAAATATCCTTTGTTTATTAGTTGAAGGAGAGCTGAAATCTCAACCTTGTGAGCGGGCAAAATAATGACTCATATTTTCCATAATTACAGAATCTGACCTTGCAGGGCTTCCAGTAAACAGAATCTCTTGGCAAAGAGTAACTAGTGAAATAAAGTGCTTTTAATGAAGAAGAATCACTGATGGAAGGACAGTCCCTGTCTGTGTGATTTCATTTAATTGATATTTCTGTTCTGGTTACCATTTTTTTGTAATCATAATAAGCTGTCACACTGCTCTAAAGCAGTCATTTGAAAATCATATGAAAAAATACACTGATGCACTTGTTTTCTTGTGGTCTGAACCTGTGAACTTCCAGTTACTGGAATGATCTCTCTGACCATCAGACCTGCAGTATTTAGCTTGACCAAGAGACATATGTGGAGTCACTGTACTATTCAGAGCTGCAGTTTGTATACAGAAGAACCACAGTGGAAAGTTGACATTGTTACACTTTTACTTTTGGTTAATTTAAGTGCATGTTGCACAATTAAACTTGTTTATTGGCTTATTGGAGTTTTGCCAACATGTCATCCCACCAGACTCGAGTCTAAACCAATCTGATACCAAATCCTGTAACTGCAGTAAGCATGATTGTTTTCCATGCACACTTCTTCTTCTTCTCTAATGTATATATACACTGCTAACATACATACATTGAATACAAATTCAAGCAGTTTAGATTTGCACTTCCATAAAGTCAGGGAGCTTGAAAGTGACATTATTTAAAAAAAAAAAAGAAAACAGATCAAACTTGTGATACCAGATCCTACATTTCCGATGATACAATTGAATTGTTTTTTGTTAAAAGTCATAAAGAAATATCTATCACACAGAGAACATTCCAAGTAGTAGTAGTCGTTACTCAGCAGAGACTGACAATATGGGACTTTCACATCAGGAGGGAAAGATTCACCAATGACCAATATGGCAACCAATACATACAATGAAATACACTAGAAATAGAATGAAAATAGGCCTTTTTGTATGCAATGTGCATAATTTTTGCACCAAAAGGCCATGTAAAGGTACTCAGAATAAGGCTTTCATATTGGAAAACTGGTCAGAAAATCTGGCAGTGTAGTATGAAGTTATAAAATATATTTTGTTGTCAAATCTGACTTTTTTTCTTATGGCCCTGTGACAATATGTAATCGCCCGGTACAGCTCATGACCCAGTATTATGGCACAAAGCAGAGAGAGCACGACTTCCTAACGGCATAAAAAAGAGCTGAAGCTTTCAATGACAGTGAAAGTACTGAAAAGTAGTGATGTCCAAATGACAATTCAAGATGCTATCAACTCTTTGTTGAACAAAGTCATCTAGTGGGCTCAGAAAATAAAGAAAGTGGTTCATGAAGCTTAATTTAGCCATCACTAAAAAGTCAAAAAGAGGCCTTCTTAAGCCTTGCATTCAACAGGGTCTAGATGGTAAATTAGGTCTGATTTTGACCTGCACATTAATTTAACAATTACACGAAAACTATAAATTAAAGAACCCTTTTAGCTTGGAGATTGTGGATCCTCGAAAGCACAGTTTGTTTAAAGCCACGTTTTGTCCCAGCGCTCTGTGGGTCTCAGCACTGAACTCTCACCCCTCAGTCTGTTGAGGGCTTCAGGCTGGAGCTATGTGTTGCTGAGGATCTAGGCTACATGCTAGAGGCCTTCAGTTACTGGGACAGGCTTTTTGGGATTTAGATCGCCTCTCGATCCACTCACAATAAAGTACATTTTCCGTTTGCAGTGTTTTTCTCTAAAGAAGCCTCTTCCCTCCTCTATTTATCTTCCTCATGTCCACCTCTTTGTTTTTCATCTTCCAGCATCTGTCCTTTTAAGCCCGTTTATTAACGTTCATTATGGCCACTGAGGGGGATCTTGGTCTTAACATCTCCCAGCTGTTTTGGGTCTCTAGCTGTCTCATTGTCTGTAATTTGGGAAGTTGTGAATCTTCAGCATGACTGACCTACATACTAGACAGGCGATGCCCCCTGTCACCCCGGACCACCACCCCTTCAGAGCATGAGGCAGGACCCTCGGGCTCACCAGTTAAAAATGACTGGTATGCGTTTCAAGGCATTGCAAAACATGTCGTCACTCTAAAGGATCAATTTAATTTACAGGCTGCTGGGCTTGTTGGTTTGCACAACCGCTTTACATGTGTCCAAATGTAAACATTCAGCTCCGCAAAGAGGTCTGGGCTTTCCTTCTCCCAGTCGTGCACACACCCACTATATAAACACCATGCAGCTGAATTCCTTTTTTTACCATGAGAATATGTTCTTTCTTACTATGTTCTTACTACTAATAGGAATCATATGAGTCATGTGTGTGGATGAAACCAATTGGCCCTCCAGTGTTTTTTTTCTACAGTTATCCCTGCTTCTATTAGTATCCACTCCACTAAACTTGATGTTGTGCTAATACTGCTGTGTTTACAAAAGAGATTTTCTATGCTGGAAACATATTTTTACATGAAGATTAAATTCCCTATGTGTTGGTTTAGCTCATGTTTTCTTCCATGAAGGGCGCAAGGTTCCCAGTAACAGGAAACTCTTCAGGTTTCATTATAATCTAACCTGTAGAGTAGTTATTACCTCTCAAGGCCTTAAATCATCAATGAATGATTATTTTGGCCATGTGGGGGCAGCAGAACCAAGCTGTAAACAAAACACTGACATAGTCATGTTTAAATGTTTAGTTATGGGACATAATCTATGATGGACGGACGGACGGATGGACGGATGGATGAACGAATAGATAGATGGATGGGTGGACAAATGGATGGATGGATGGATGTGTCTCCTACAATTACTTTCTAATGTTGGCTCGCTGGTGTTTGCACTTTGCACTTGTGAACTTTTGCCCTGTTGGCAAGTTACAGCATGGATTAATTAATGCCACAAGTAGATTTTCTACTTCTTTTATCCCTTGAGATGTTCAGCAGTGTGTGGGCTCCCTGCTTTTTTCTTTAGACAAGACATGAAATTAAAACCCTCTTCATATGGCTCAGGGCAACCAGAGGATTTCATAATATTCTGTGACATACATGAAGAAGTAAACAATTTGCCAAAGCGAAGCTGAATTGAGCAATCAGACGCTCATATCATTCAGAACACAGCACAAACAGACTGACAGCTTCTTGGCACCACATCCTATATGTCAGCCTAAGAGAGGGGGAGAGAGCGAGAGAGAGAGAGAGAGAGAAAGAGAGAGACATGAAAACAGCAAACGAAGGATTGTCGTTGGTGGTGGTGATGCTCCCAGAGACTTTGCTTCAGTGCTGTGTACTGCTATTGTGCATCAGTCATTGCTGGAGGCCAAGCCTGTCAGGACAGAGCAGCGTTTCCTTAGAGACCTCAGCATCTCTGCTGGAATGCCCAGGAGGAAATTCAACCCCGAGGCAGGGAGCAATGGATGGACGGACACCTTCGTCTTCCACTGTGATACCTTCACAGTGTCTTCTACATTTTATTCATACAGTACAATGGATCGTTCGCAAAGAAACTGATGAATAATATGGATGCATTTTAAGTCAGATGGGGATGTAATGATAGAGACACTTCTGAATGTCTGCCGATACAGTGGCCTTATACAATATGGAACACCAATTAATTTAGAACTGTCACACACAAATTCTTAATTTATTTTTTTGACCCCCAAATTATTTCTTCTAATTTGACTGTTGATTGACATGACAGCTCCAATAAAGTGAAGCCAAAACATCATAATCGACCCCTGGTGGCTGGCTGCAGTACAGGTCATAAGCCCCTCCCCCTCCATGTCCTCAAATGGGACTTCAAATACATAACTACATTTTACATTAAGATGGACAGATGGTATCTGTCATTTTAGGTAGTTTGGGGTGTGATGTCGTGATTGACAGTTGTGACTGACTCAGATGGGTGGGTGCACACGTTTGTTTCAGCTGTTGAAATAGATATTTCAACATAGGGGATGTGGATTGACTTGTTTTTGGAGCCTGCATCAATTGAAAATGCAGTTTTGTTTTATTTGTTCATTTCTAAGCCCTGGAGGTTGTCACCTATTACTCAATATTTTTCCTGATATGATTTCTGAAGAAAAATGTTGAGTCTGCACATTAGCAACACAACAGCTAAAGCTGCAAGGCTGCCTTGGATGGTGAGATAGTAGGTAGTGGTGGATGGTAATGATTTCTGTGATAACTTATCTGGACAACACAATAAAGTAAAGTTTTGCTGTGGCTTTAGCTGTCTATCACAGTGTTTCATCCAGACAAAAGGGTTTGTTGGCTGCTGTTGCTGCAGTGAAACTTGTGACCACAGATGGGTTACGATCAATGTTGATTTATGGAAATACATGAAAAACACATTGCATCTGTTTCAAGAGTGACTGCTGGAAGACACCAGAGACACCACATGGTGGCTTAAAAATAAAAACCAGATAACATCTGGAATCACAACATGACTGTCAAGTCCATAAGAAATTTGGCCAGTGTGGTCTTCACTTTCATCTTGACTTTTTTTCAGCAGCAAAGCAGCAAACTGTATGCCATATTTCCTCATTAATCAACAAAAGGACTCAACTGCCTCAAAGCAGGTTTCACATTGTCCTAAAAGCAAACACTGTGACAGAAAAAGCCAACACAATGACACAGACACGTTGCCAAAGCAGCAGCCAAATATTTGGTCTTTTTTACGAGTTGCACTCGTCTCGGGGGGGTCGAGCTTTAACTCTTACGCTGCTGCTTCATGCTCTACCTGCACCTTTCTGAAGAGGCCTCTGAGACTCAGTGACATTTCTGTAAAACACTAAATGAACTGTCAGAGACGGGTCTCAGATTCAGAGTCACTTTCTGAAATGCTCTTGAGGCAGACATTAAGACTGCAGTGGTGTTGCCGTCTTATCTTTACTCTGAGCAGCGTCACAGACACTTTCACTGTGAACATTTGTCAGTGATATCTTGCATATAAAATACCACAGAAAGGGTGGATCTGGAGATAAAGCAGAACAAAGTGTACAATCTGCTGCAGACTGCTCACTCTTTGTGTGGCAGAGAGGAGCTGCCAGACAGAGTATAAAAACCCAACAGCAACAATTAAGCTCAAACACTGGAGCCAATATGAATTGGCCCAATGACGCATGATGCAATGGCCACTAGATAGTGGTGCCAAGAAAACTACATATTGAAGTGACTGGGAAACATCCCAAATTCTCAGAACTTACAAGTTTAATAACATTTCCCATTGCATGTGGGGTTATCAATAATATAATTTCTTCTAGTGTGGGTCTTTGGGGTGATTTATGTTTGTTTGATTGACAAGCGTTTCGGCCTGTCATAATTGTTACTTTAATGGTTTCTACTCGTCCTACTACAACTTTAACCAGAACACGTATGGGGGCCATCACTGATGCTAGGAAACAGAATTGAGACAGTCTTTGTTTACATTTTGGCAAATAGGCACCATTAAAAGTATGCCAAATTAGCTATTAGCATTTCCTGTTAGCACTGTATGCATGGACGTACAGTAAACTATCACTGGATTACTGTGATACTGCAGAAAACTTAAAAACATGGAAATTCTCAGGCAAGTTGTGAAGCATATTTTTTCAATGCTTTCTAAGCAGATGTATGGACATTTATTCACATTGGACATTAGCACAAATGATATCCTCAAAAAGCGTAAGTCACACTGAATCTAAAAATGTCTGTGTGATTCGACTGAATTACTCAGAGAAGAAGTGTGATTTTTGACACAAATTGCGACAACTGGTTTAAAGTACCTTCCAGCCTCCATGAGCTGGGTGTCAGAGTCGCTGTTTCAACCGTGATTGTGCTGTTGAACGAACCAAACTGCATTAACTAACTTCCCATTGTTTTTTTTTTTAAACTGGCATGCACCTGCCTCTTTCACTTCATGGAGTTATTATTGCCTCACATCCTTATCTACGCGCCCCCTTTCAACTCCCATCACTCCCCAGGGGAGCCTCACCGTTTAAAATCCTCTGGTCTCACGGTTAGAATAGCAATGGAGAACCTTGAACTGGATTTTGGTGCTAACTCTTTCATTCATTCTTAATATGTCGTAATAGAACTTAACATGGATTTACGTTTCAGTGTGAGGTGAAGTATTTCAGTCCGTGTTTGGGGCTAAAACTCTGCTTTGGCTGAAAAGAGCTGTAACATCTGTCAGCTCAAACACTGCTGATGATTCCAACAGCAGATGAAGAGTGTTTAATGTAAACCTCAGCAGCTATCACATATCCCCATCTGCTGGTCAAAGACTTTCACTTCTACTCAGAGATACCAAGGCATGAGAAGAAGTGAGGAGTGTATCAATGGGAAGCTGAACTACAGTGCCACCTGGTGGCCGGATAAAGGACAGGCTGAGTTACAACAACAATATCAATCTAATAGAATTCAACTCTTTCATTTCAAATTAAAATGCATATTGTTGAAATTATGCTTATTTCAATTTGAGGCAGCAACCAGTGGATTACTACTACATGGCCAAGCCTGAAAAAAATAAAGCTTAATGGTAAATTGGCACACAAAAAAGGCAAAAACTGGCAAATTACTGTAGCTAAATTGTGCAAAAAAAAACTATTTATACACCACAATTTTAAATTAAAATAAATTAAATTAATTCAATGCAAAAAGAATGGCCTCAAAAAAGACCAGATAATTGAAAATTAATTATGTTATGTTGAATACAAAACTGTTAAAAAAAGTTTTTTCAATCAATAAATGTTCAATGTTCAAAGTCAATGATAAATCTTGTTCAATAATTAAATCCTCAACCAAAGATTGAAAAAATATATGATTTTTCCGGCCCTAGAATCTAATCTTATTCAAAACTTTCATACTTCACAGAGGTTGGATATATTATCGGGTAGTTGCAGTGGATTGCATTATATTAAACAGGTATTGCTCCGTTAACCCTGAACAAAAATGACTTTGTTTTCAGTACTAAAAAAAAGAACAAACCACTTGTCAAAGCCTCTATTATTCTCTCTTTGTACAAGTAACGGGGTTGGTTTAAGTGAATAAAAACCCCTGCTGTTCTCTGCACAGTGAGGATGGTCCCTCAGAGAGTCTGAATGAGCGTGGACGCCTCAGAGAGTGGATGATCCTCCGTCGACTCATTTCAGTAATATCGGGTTGTGAGGAGGATCGGGCCCTTTTGGGATTTCAGCCAGCTGGATTAGAGAGAAGAGGCCGCCCCGGCTTTTCAGAATATTGAGAGCAGTCTTGGAGCTTTTGACGCGGCTGTCAGCGGGGTGCTTTAATTTAGTGATCATTTTTAGACCCCGGCCTGATCTCCCCGCAGAGCCTCACATACAGATGCTCCAGTACATAATGATCTCGGCTAATTGTGTAGATAAATTCAAAGGGCTGGAAATAGCTAATAACAGCCTCACTGAGGTCGATTTACCAGCAAATGTCAGGCGACGGAATAACACTTCATGAAATGGAAGAGCGGGTTATTGATTCAGTAAGACAAACTGAGTAAGATAAACTGGCTGCTGCATGTCTTGACTGCAGCTCTGGGAATCAATTCCTCCACAGTGTGCGGCAGAGGACGGCTGACATCAGCCTCTAACATGCTTGTATGCTCTGCTGCTGAAAGATGGACCCATCTTTACTCATTAGTTCATTTATGTTTCCCCAGTAGAAAGTGCCTTCCTCTTGTTACCATGACAATTTCTATTCCAGCACGGAGAGCCGTGATATAAGCCTGCGAAAGCCAAGGACGTACGAGTCTATCATAAACAATAACATGTCTCGCTCCTTTCACAACCCGACCAAACAAAGCAGGAGATAAAAAACAAAAGGTAGGAAGGACGTGAAGTGTGAATATTGAACTATTCACTCCTCAGTTGGAATACCACACTTACACCGTTGTTAATAACTACGACGGATATTTTACAAGAAAAGATATTTGTCGATGATTCTCAATATCTGTAGGGTGCTTACTTCTGATCCTCCTACGCCATCATTTTGTCGGTCAGACATATTTGGCCTTAAAGAAATACTGCACGTTCTCCACTGGCTCATATTGTAATATTGACAAAATCCAAATGAATTGTTCAGTCCTGTCTAAATGGGCTTTATTTCTAGAACAAAAAGGAATTAAAACATTGTTGGGGGCTGTGGTCAAATAATGTAATCAACATGTAATCTTTGAATACCAACGAAAGACATCGTTTTACAGTGGAACACCTACTCTTCAGCCAGAATTCTATTAATTGTTTATAACTTGTTTACTGACACTCCAAAGCAGCATGACAAAGGTTTAGTTCAACCTCTTTGGAAATACACTCACTTTCTTTAACTTGCTTATTTAAAATAAACTACATGTTGTGAGAAACTGCATGTAATAAAGATTCCACACAGGTTGAATATTAAGAAAGCCCAGAGATACCAGATGTCACGTATTCAGTTTAAACATACTAACCTTTCAAAAAACAAAGGTTGAGCTGTCGGCTTCTGTTTTTCAGATACTACTCTGCTTCATGTAGCAGAACTGTAGTGTTGTTACTTCCAGTCAGTAAAGATAGCGAGTGAGCTAAGATGCTCGCTAGTTTTTGGGATCCGTTGTGGATTTTTCAAGGGAGCTAAACTTTAAATGAACTGGAACAATTTTAGAACTGACATGGAAACAAATAACTCACAGTTCAGTTCATAATCTGTGGAATGGGGACCTGTTTCGAGACAACTCCATCAAGACATTTTAACACAAAATACACCTTTTTTGGTTTAACTCACCAGTCTGTGTGCTGATCGTCGATGACCAGCAGGATCTTGGGTTTGCGTATGACAGGTTTAGGTGGCTGGCTGCTTCCTGTGGAGGCTCCTTCAGCGGCTGATGCTGCTGATTTGGCGTGTGCAGCTGCAGCGACGTTCTGGGCCATCTGAGCACTTTTCACCACGCTGGAGAAGGAGCTGAGGAAGCTCCCTGCGCCAGAAGAAGAGCCAGTGCCTGAGCCAGAGCCGGAGCCCGAGACAGGGCCAGAGCCAGAGCCCGAGCCTGAGACAGAGGCTGGGTTGGAGGCCGGGATTGGGATGCTCGGGGGCTGCCGCCTCTCTGTGGCCGGGGAGGCGGGGGAGGAAGTGGATGAGCCTGGAGGGGTCGGCCTCTGCAGATCCATCATGTAGCCGTTGGGGAGGTTGGCCACAAAGCTGCTGTCGGACAGGCGCCGGCGGAGGTAGTTCATGGTGATGGGCTGGTGGGTCCGTCAGGCCAGAGGAGGTGAGGGGGAAGAATGCCTGAAATCCTGAGCAGGGGGACACGTTGTCACAATTAGTTTAGACAAGCTGTTCATATTTGACACATCCTGTTGAAATGAAAAAAGACTAACAGTGGGAAAAAGGAAAGGTAAAAACACCATGGGTGCTCCGCTGCATCACATTGCCTTTAGTACAAAATCAGTGCAATGCATTCATTAGAATTGTTTATGATTTTTAAACAGATCGTACTAATTTCTTTACACAGATCTAAGTAGTTTTTAAAGGACCAACCACATAAAATGTATAAATGAGGTGCGAGACCTTGGTCAGTTTAGCAGTTTCAGTTGATTATTATGAACATAATGAATATCTCATATTATCTTGTGCATTCAAAGTCAGGTATTTCAGGATTAGATTTTGTGGCACATATACATTTAGTTCAGCTGGAAATTGTTAAACATGTGATGCTTTTCCGCTTTCTGAAGTTCACACTAATTAGCAGACCTCCAATCTGAGATGAAAAGTCAGACCTGGGAAAGGAGTGTCAGGCACAGGAAGGTGCTGATACACTGTGGTACTGAAAGGGTGTACCAAGGTGAATGTTCTCACAGCTTTGAATCTACTCAACGTGATCTGCATAAGTGACAGAGTTGGGCAGAAACCACTGGCAAATAATTCAGTGACACAGCAGTTGTGTTGCAAAGTTGGAGCAGTGATTCACAGCTCATTTCTTTGTGAAGCAGATCGAGCCCACTGGGAAAAGGAAACAGTTATGTAACACATGGAACCCAGGGTGGCTGAGAAAAGACATTCAAACAGATTAGCTATCAAACTGCAACCAAGCACGCATGCTAGCAATAGGGGAGAATAAACCCTTAAACCTGATTAAAACTAGGGCGCTCCCACAGTAAATGGAGCTTGGATGAGATGAAAGTGCATTTCTTATTGAGGCGTCACGTCTCAGTCGGATGTGCCCGGTGTTTGCGGCGCTGTTTTTGTAGTTTAAGGGGGAGGAGGGTCTAACAAGCCCTCAGAAAGAGTAAAAGGATGTGTGGCAAATGTTTCATCTTGACAAGTTAATAGTCAGACGATCACCATCAGGAAGTCTTTATGCAGCCTGGATGTTGTAGCTTCTGCCTGAGCATCTGTAGGCAAGAATATCCTCTGTTGCTAGCTGTTGAAGCTGTATGTTTCTTTTCCAGAGACTGCACTGATTCCCAAGGGGGGAGTTCTCTTTTCTCATGCCTTCCTCCAGAGAGACATCAGGAGTTCATGGAGCCTCATTTATAGCAATGAAGTCAGACAGCATTACAACACTACTGACATAGTGAACTGAAACACCACTTACAATACAATTCAAAAGCAACGCAGGCTTCTAAATGAGCATAACGGTAAATCAGGACCTATCTAAACCAATCTCAACAAAGACTGAAGATTATCACCTTCATGAAGGTAAGAATTACTGGTACTAGTTTCAGCCAGGAGTTCCTATTAAAATGTCAACTGTAATACCAACTTATAAAGTTGTTGCAGCTAACATGCTTGCAAAGCATTGACTATTTATTTATACACCCAGCAAACACATGTTGCGCCCTTAATGAAAACATTAAAGTTGCAGGGCTTTAAACCGAATCAATGCGACAAAAGACGCCATAAAGCTGAAAGGGCCTACATAAATAGGATAATGCTTCAATTTTTTAATTTAATTTAATTGATTAAATTGGTACTGATACAAAAGTATTGATTAGTGCAGCTTTAAAAAATACCTGGATTATTTCCTCAAACAACAGGGAACAAAACACCAGTTTTCACTCAAAAAAGAATGAACATTGCAGGAACTACTTCCAGCTGTGGGTTAATACACGTGTTAAAGCATGTGGATATGTTATAGTAGAAGCCCAAAACATATATATATGAAGCTGAAAATGAGCATGATATGTCCCCTTTAATACTTTTGGATTCAGTGTTTTGGCCAGGGGCAGCACAGCAGATGCTGGTTGTCACGAAGAATAACACCAAAATGGGAGATGTAATGTGCCTTCCAGGGGTGATGCTGAACAGCCTACGTTCCCGCAGAGGGAAGGGGCTTCCCCCTGGGAATTAATACGTTTGTGTCAACCACCACACGGCTCTTACAGAGCAAACTACCAAGTCAAATTATCGAAATAGCTAGAAAATAGACGGCAGTATAAAGACGAACAACAAGCAGCAGCAATTATCGTCTCAGGGCCACTGATTGCCAGCTCAGCCCTCTTTGTAACGACTTGATCCCGTTGGACAGATAAGGAGCTGTCGGCTGAAATGCTCAAAATCACTATCTTTACACCACTGGTACATTCCCAGCTTTCTCTACCCTCTGTGCCTGAGCACAGCTGAAGCTTTTGAAGCCTTAAAGGCTTTGCCTCTTAGTTGTCTGTGCAGTTTATTCACAGTGGGAGGAAACCCCATGCTCTGTTACTGCTGACCTGGTGGCAGCATTAGTGATAAGGAGGTATACAAACAGAAATAGGGCTCCATGGGTTATCCACGTATTTATGATCCTCTAATAATACTTATGCGGTAAGAGTCTGTTGGGGCTAGCTGTAAAAAGCGATATAAAGGATGTGGTTGTTATGATATAAAATATCTGATGCTAAGTATTTACAGACGGCACTCCGCCCTGACAGACACATGTAATTGAAAGCTGATGAGTGATGCAGTTAGCGATGCATAGAGGAAATATTAGAGAAGTCCTCAAACTAACAGCAAGAAGGACTTTGGCTCAGCAGTAATCACAGGCTTTGCTCTATAATGATGGGGAAGAGCAGGATAATGCCACATCATACCCTCGTACCCCTGCTGTGTGTTGGCGTGTGTGTGTTACTTATTCTATATTTAAAATCTTGTGATTGATGAAGACACAGCTTAGGGAGATGTTAGTTCCTTTACTCCTTTTTTTTTGCATCCTGATTGTGAATCTGCTGAATCTATCACTTATTCTGATGTTCTGTGAATTTACACACCAAAGCCTGTTAGAATTGTCAAATAATTAGTTAAGGACATGCAGTGCTGTTGATCCTTCTTCTGTTTGCCACCGTACATGTCCAAATTATGAAATAATGAGTAATATTCTTTTTCAAATGTAACTGCAAACACCCCAGCTGTTGATTTTCTTAACCAGATAAATAATGTGAGGCGTATTCTAGGTTTAGGTTCAGTGAAAGGACAACTTTCATCTATTTAACAACAATACTTAGTTTTTGAGTTTTCTTTGAATGATTGAATTACAATTGAACCTTCTAAACAGCAGGTTTCAATGCATGTTTTTTTAAAACAACTATTTATCAAAGCCAGAAAAAAAAACAGTTATTCGTTGGATTTTCTAGTTTCCGACAAATTACCTTGAATAATGAATGTGTGATGAACGCTTCCACTGGAAGTAATAACAAAATCTAAGCTTATAACAGTTTCATCAGTCTCACTTAATTCTATATGTGTCATTGAAGTTTGGTAAAAAAAAATAGTGTTCAAACTAACCAGTTCCTGTAATAAACAATAAATTCTGAGTTCTTCAGCGCAACTATAATACCAAACAAATAATATCAAACAAATTCAAATTGAAATGTATTTATAATGATTTCTTATACTGCACAACAGACAATTTAGAGTTTCTTCTATTTGTAGCCACCATATAGTGCAGGCCACAGTGACTAAAATCTGACAGGAGAAAAACACGTTCTGAAACTATAAGGGGTTCTGAGGGTTAAGTCATTTTTCAAGCAAAAACCCCCGACAAAAATAAAAAAATCGACAGCTGTTCTGGTAAAGCAATGAAAATGTCACAGTGCCACGAACTGATTAATTCCAGCCTGAACATGAGTATTTCATTGTCTTCTTTGATAGTAAACTGAAAAACCTCAGCTGAAATAAGTGCCTTTAGCATCCTTGCTAAGGTTCTCCTCACACCAAGACACTGACACATAGCCATTGTCTAACACTGGTAAACTGTAACGAGCTTAAAGGCATCAGTGTGTGTCTCCCTGCTGCGCAGCAGTCAAATGTGGCTTTTATTATTTATGACAGTCTGACCTGGGGGGCTGGGAGTGTAACCAGTTAGAGCAGAGGGTCACTGGACTCAAGTCAAAGTGAGGCGAATGAAACTGAAAAGAGGTGGGCTAGCAGAGGGATGAAATGCTGCGACGGGGGGTGGCAATTAACCTGCCCAAAGGCATTCTGGGGGATTATAAATAACTGCATGGGACTCGCTGCCAGATGGATGCTCATCACGGTTACTATCTTAGAGTTTTCCAAGTATAAATTCCTCATAGTCAAAGCTGTTACCATCGTTACAATACAGTGAATATTTATACATCGATGGTTGGTCTCCGTATGTACAACACTTACAGATTTAGAGTACGACAACTCAACATCTTTAATACCAGTGATCATGCTCCCCAGAGTATGATGATAAACGACTTTGGTGTCTTCCTGTCCTTTTCTCTGCTGCCACCATATCTCCCCCTGACCAATCCTTACTAATACTGGTCTGCGGATGGATCCCAAAAGCCATTTTTAAAATGGAATTTGCTATAGATATTCATTGTCACCAGGGGATTAATCCTAATGCTTTTGGTGAGCCCTTATTTTTGTTTAACACTCCTTTTTTCAGAAGACAGGAAACATCTAAATATAACAAGTAGATTGCATTACAATCTAATCTTATTTTCTTCTCTTTTATTCTCTCCTCTTGGATTTCTTTTCTTGACCTCTTTTGAAATTCCATCCTGGCTCCAGGCTCTCAGAATAATGGAATCATGCTTATTTTATGTTTCTGTCCAATGCTTTCGCCTTCCTTTAGTTGAGCTTATTGGGCTTATTAGTTTGTATTATGCTTTAGTTAAAAGGAGACTTTGAGTGTTCTTGTCAGCTTTGTCCCTTCTTTAACAGCAGTGTGACACTTCTTTGCTGGAAACAGATTATTTAGTAGCTCATTACTGACAGCCGGTAAGCCTATTTGTCTAAATATGACCATGAGCCACATGATTGGATTTTTCACTTTTCTTTTTCTGTACCAGGTCCACACTGTTTGGGATGGTAGTGTTTGGTAGTCCACCCCTTTGGCCCAGAATGAAATATCTCAACTAACAACCTCCAGTTCACTAACGAATGGACTGCCATGAAATCCTGTACATTCATGTTTCAAAGTTTTGTTCGAGTTTTCCTCTGTTGCAGCAGGCTGGCATTTGTACTTTTAAGTAAAACAACTATTGAATGGGTAGCTATGGAATTTTGGGACAGACATTCATATGACCCTAAAGATGAGTTTAATATCTTCAGCTGACTTTTTAGTCACTATACTCAACAAAAAAATAGATTCCTATCAGCCTCAAATGTTAGCATAATAGCGTGCTAAACTAAGTCGGTAAACATGATAAACATGCAATAAACAGTGACATGTCAGCACCATTACTGTGAGCATGTTAGCATGTTGATGATAGCATTCACCATTTCCACAGCGGTGCCTTTTTGCAGCATCAAAGAGTCGCTAACTTGGCTGACGAGTGAATTACAATAACTCTCTGTACTTCTGGCTGTTCCGCTGCTGGATATTTAGCTAGCTAGCTTTCTAATCCTGCCATTTTTTTAATACTACACAAGTATCAAAAATGACCCAAACGGAGTTATCACTATCAGCAAAGTCCTTTCCTACACTGCAACAAAACTGTGTGGCTGAAGCATGTTGGTAAACTTTTCTCATCTGGTGGCTGGCTAGTTGTTACTAATTCCGACATGCTTTCATGCTACACTGGTGGAAGAAAATGAGCCAAACAGTGAGCTGGCGGCCCCTCAGAGCCTACATCACTCGAAGACAGGCAGATGGCAGCTCTAGGGGCGGATAATTGTGGAAAAATGACGCATTTCAACCAGCTGACTGTTTGCAATGGACTTGACCTGCATATTAGCTACGAGCTGATTGGCTGGTGAAGTTCACACCCCTGAATCTTTTCTCTGCAATGTTATAAAATTGTTTCGTGGATCATGGATCTTTGGTCTGAACTGGGCTTTAGTCTTCTTTTCATCATGTTAAACTCAAATATGTAATTTGTGAAGCTAAAACTACAATTGCACCTGTTGTCTATATCCCATTGATGCCCGCAGCTTCATTCTATGAATTACTACAGAATGTGTTTGTTTTGCAAATTAAAGGATGTAACAATAAAACAATCCGTTTTACAGCATCAGATGAGCTACAGTGTTTCTAAAGTCGCTCAGCAACCCACTCCTTATGATCCTACATGTGGTGCAGAGGCCCAGCAAAGTAACACTCTGATGCTCTTACTTTTCAGGGAACAGTGATGGTAACATTATGACTCATCATTGTGTGTCTAGCACTCTGCCACCTTCTCAGTGTTGCTACTAGGAGTGCACAAAGAGGCTAAACATCTCGTAAAAATGCTTCTAAAGGGCTCTACTCCAACAAAATGACATGCATATTAATAATCAACATTATGGTTCCAGTCTTTAATAAATTACGGATCAAGAGAATGAGGTTGACTGACACTTTTTGGAAACCGTCTCTGGGATTTCTCTTGAAAAAAAGCTGATTGTTGATATACAGTCCGTTTTGTACCAATAGCCAACATGTTTAAATCTAACCTATTTTATGGAAACTACATTAATATTCTGTGTTTCATCCAGAGCAAATCCTTCCTTACACCTTAGAGTATCATGGTGCACTAAAACTAATCACTGAATCCAAGCCTAATTAAATTCCTTCAGGGTGGACAACTTTATAAGGCTGATTAACTCACCGCAACTGCTCTATGGTCAGGGAAGCACAGGACCAATGCAATAAAACAAAGTCTTGCTTGCTCCATTTCTAGGCACAAATATGATCTGCAAGAAACATCTATCATATCAGAAGTGGATTATACTCACAGTCCAATGTAAAGCCAAGATATTTAAAGCTGCGTCTGCTGTGGCGAGACATCTACAGAGAAGATGGTGCTGAGTTGTTGTGGGAGGTTGCGTGGTGGCCTGCTGCTTATTTTAATCAGCCATTACAAACTTGTAAAATGCCAGCTTGTGAAGACGCCATTAGGCTTAGGCTGTTGATTTCAGTGGCGTGAAACGCTTTCAGTGCACTGCTCCTATTCTGTACAGACTTTACAGGCGTTTTCAAACTTTAGTGTAACCAAACAAGACATAATAATTATAACACTTGGCCACATACGAGATCAGCTCATAAAGTAAAAACAGGAGAGCTTAATCCAATGAACCAAAGGTCATTTTTTGCAGTATAAGTTTCAGGTAAGAGGCTATAACACCATATATCACGCACTAAAAAAGAAAAGAATGCAAGTGGAGTCTTTCCTTTTTTTTACAAAAAGTGGGGAAAAACAGGTTGTGTATATTACTGTCCCACCGCTTCTAATGTTGGAGCCCAAAACTCTAAACATATGGAATGATTTACTTGTTTACTCTGTGTAAACAGCCCGCAGTTCAGTCAAGTGAAGTCATGTGACTATTGGCCTCAGTCATTCATGACTTCCTGGTTGCACTGAGGAGCGCAGAATTTAATGTATATATAGAATCTGTGACGTGCAAATTATTACATTTTTGAAGAAATTTTAAATGCCACATGTAGGATTCATTTTGATGAAACATCACTTTTTTGTGTTTCGTGACTGAAGAATTTAATAAATGTCTGTTTTCACAGTTCCTGTCTATGATTAATGACGCCGTTTTTTTTTTAAACCCGTCAGCAGCTTGTGGGGTTTCATACTTAATCTGAGAATCTTGCTGCCTTCTGTAAGTCGCACAACTACCCAGCAGGAATGAGAAAGTCACCCTTCAACTGTGATCCTTGACAACTGCAGTGACAGAATGTCCTCAGCATCACAGCGGCCCCAGCTCACTGTGAGGGTGTCTGCAGCAGCAGCAGCAACGACAAGCTGGCGAGGCGAGGAGTCGCTGCCGAGTCACCCTGCAGTGACCTCACCGCACATCTCACTGCAGACGCCACCTTAGTATCCACACACAGACAATGAGGCAGGAGGTAGATGACCTCAGATCTTTCCTTCTCCCTACACATGCTGGACAGTTCCAGAGATTAGACAGTGCCACTTAAGGCAATCTCATGAAACCTTCAGGTTAAAAACATCAACTTATCTGAGCTTGAGAAAGACCCAGACGTTATTCATTGGTTGAGACAAGCACCAGTGAAACCAGCCAAATAACCAGAGTACAACAAACAAGTATAAAAAGTGTTGGCTTTCAGAACTATAAAAAACAAAGCTTTTGCCCTACTTAATACAATCCGTCCGTTCCATTCATATCTAAGTTATGACTCACAGGCTGTTGATGAATCATTTCCTTATAAACAGCATCAGCAGCATATTGATTCAAAGCTCCATTCATAACAAACCAGCCCCCACAATACTACAACTTGTTTCTACATTAAAGTCTCCTCCCATCACAAACTGGACACTTTTCTCTGTGAGGTCTGGTGCACACAGAGAAGCACCGAGCCAGCTGATTAAGGACATAAAGGTCACTGCTATTTCGCAATAAATCATTTGACCAGAAGAAAAGGGATCATTAGTGGCTGCAGCCAGCCTTTCATGCTGCGGAGCATCTGGTGGGAGACAAAATAGATAACTGGTTATGGAGGGAACACTTGTGCCTGCCTCCTGATTGCCTGATTAATATTTCATGGTGCTTATTTTGCAGTATGGCGTCATTATCATCAATATTCAGGACTGAGCTATAACACTGCATCCACTGTGTACGGTAGTCATTTTTCAGCTAAAAGTGAAGTTACAAAAAATCTATGTTTGTGTACAACACGTAAAGCCCCTGAAAATAGAAGTTCTTCTCTACAAAAATAAATAAATGTGACTATGCAGTGGTGGTCTCAGGCTGTTTGAGGTGCAGGGGCAAAACAAATAAAAATAGCACTAACTGAATGCATGGGGCACCAGGGTGCAGAAAGTTTTCTAGCATATAGGCCTACTGTAGATCAGTCTACATTGACTGAATTGCCTCTTCTAAACTTTAAGGGCACCTTAGAGGGCAGTTCATCACGTTTTCTAGATTTAAAGGGATCCCTCTGGGGCACTTTATGATGTTTTTTCCACTGGAATGACCTCCTAAAGAAGCCAAAAAAAAACATGATTCTGCAGTCCTAATGAGCAATTTAGTGTCTCTAAACTACTATTTTGTTTTTTTCCAGCTTGAAACTTTAAAATTTTGTGTCACTCTCATCACTCAAATAGCATTGTTTGGCGCCGCCAGCAGTTGTTTTGGGACAAAATGCTCTAACATCCCACTGTAAGCCATCTGTCCAGCACTAAATGGCACGCTGACAAAGTTAGCGATTAGCTTGCTATCATGGTGGAGCATTTAGCCACTAAAGAAGTGTTTGTTTACTTTATTTGGCCTATGACATCATGTTGAGCTTAGGACTGATAATTAGCCTAATAAGGTTGAGTTGTTTTGATTTAGCAAACACTAGACGTCACAATTTGGATGTTGGAAGTGTTTACATAATTTACACAGACTCTGACGTTAGCTAGCATGTTGTTATTCCAAATTCCTGATTACTGACGTTAGGACTTTGGGTCTACTCTTTATCATTTTTGCGAAAATTATAACATACGCTGAGATTCTAAACAGAAGTGCTAACATTATCACTGAACAATTGGCTTCTGGATTTGTTTTAGAACATGAGGCTAATTCCTGAGATACTCAGCTAGAATGAACATACTTGTGATGGAGATGAACAGAATGGTTGTATGTGCATAAAATATGTATCACTAGACACTAAATGTGAATCACTGGGCACTGGGATCCCCAGCACTGGGGTTTGGGCTGGTTTTGGGCTGGCTGAAGTCCATCTCCAGAGCTGCAATCCACTCTCCTTCTGGCAAAGTTGTCTCCAGTGGTGGAGTTAGAGAGACCATGGAGTGCTCTAGCTTGCTAATTATTGCCTCATTTGTGGTCTGACTAACAGTTAACTCATTAAATTCAGTGCCTCGCTATCACCATTTCCAAGCTTCTGTAGCTGTAATATTTGACAGAGACTGTCCTTCGTTTCTGACACTTTGCATTAGGATTTAATCCAATCAACAAACTAACTAAATATACGCTACACAGACCAGAGTTCAGTGAATATGGCACTTGCAATTCATCAACAACTGAATTTGTATTGTGAGAGCTAAATGTGGAAGTATATGGAGATATTTCTTTTCAGTGAGGCTTAAAAACAGAGCAACTTAATTCAATTTCATATTACATTCAATTTGAAGTTTATTTGAATTCAGTTATAAATAAATACATTCAATTTCAAATGTTATTTCAATTCAGGAATAGAAATATACTGCTAGTGACACATATTCCTGCCTATATGCCTCTTACAGGGCCCTAATTGACCTTTATCCCAGCAGACATTTTGATGTGTCATAGTGGGTGATGCACAGGTGTATTCAATAACATTAATGCTGGCTGCATTCCACTTAGGGCAGGCCCTGTTGGTATTGTTAATCTTTGCTCACTGGAATACTCTACTTCACTGGGACACCTAATGGAACTGAGCCATCGTTAATGTTGTTAATTTCACCTGTGCTTTTCCTGTTGTGACAAATCAAAAGGTCTGCAGAAAATGTCATGAGAGAAGATTTCAAATGCTAATCTTACTTATGACAGAAGCTACATTGAATTTACCTTTGTGACGTTTCTCTTTTAGTTGTAGTGGTTTTGCCTGTCTTTTACCTGAGTAACAGGCTGTTGCATTAGCTAAAAAGAGCAAAAAACACATTTATTTTTTCCTGCTTACCCACCTCACCCCCTTCCATTTTGTCACCTTCTTCACCCCTGACAGTTTGCAGCACACCTGCTAATGATTGCTAACGTCGCTCCGTAGCCACGTAAATGTATAAATTAGCAACTGTTTGCCAACAAGTTTGACATATTTACTTACAAGATATGTCACTCCTGTGCTATAATATACCCTTGCCACTGTGGATATAACCTTTTTTATTACTTATATTTAATAAAGGTCGTTTATTTTGTGCATACTTTGAAAAATAGGGGTAAAGGCTCTCTGAGTTCAGAGAGAAAACATTAGCTTAATTAAGGCTAAATTGGCTTTACTGCATCATTTTCACACCTCTAAAAACGGCGCACATTGTCTAAAATTGTGATAAAGATATATCTCTGTCTCTATATGTAATTAAACTGACTATATTCCGCCGTCTTTCCCTTGTAACCCACAGTCCCAATCATGAAATGGATACCCCCCACCTTTCCCACCTCCCTCCCCTCATGAAACGCTCAGCGGAGGAGTGACTGGACTGTAGGCTGCAGAGACATGGCTGAGGGAATCCCTGCACAAACCTACTGTAGTACACCACCAAGCTGTCAAACAATACATGCAAACCAGCCTGACACAGCAAAAAAAAACAAAAAAACGCGCTCACTGGTCATCTTATCCGAGTAACATTACTAATAATAGATATATATACCCGGAAAAGATTAGCTTCATGGTGTAAATTAGCTAATTTCTACTGAATGCAGAGCCCGCAGCAGGAAACACACACGCCGACTAATGTTGGAGACACAACGTAGGAAGGATGGTGGAGATAAATGCGCAAATTATTTACCTGAGCGGTTGTCAGTAATGAGCAAGTGTCGGATGATGACCTGTCTTCTTCTTCTTCTTCTTCTTTTTCTTCTGATGCTGCTGCTGCTTCTTCTTCTTCGCTCAGGTCCACGGTCCTCCTCAGCCTCCCAGCCAAGCCCCCCTTCTCTCTCTCTCTCT
>CAFUXE010000469.1:191053-209493 GCA_903364295.1 Serranus cabrilla
TCTCTCTCTCCCCACAATGCATGCCGGGAACTTGAGGGGTGTAGTGTATTCATTACTGCAGTCGGTCGATGAAGCTTATTGGCCAAGAGGAAAATTGTGGGAGCATCTTAACAGGAATCAATTGTGAAGCAGGAAAATAGAATAAAAAACAATAGTAAATAAAAAAATAATCACAATAATGTCATAGGCCTGATATTGAGATTTACTGTATTAAATAAATACATTTTAAATTTAAATTTGCTGCAGGTAGGTTTTATAAAACTTTTTTGGTGCTTTTAGATGTTTACATCCTACAAAAATCTTGTGCAGTTGTACAAAAAAAAAAGCTGTAGGGGAATATGGGATAAATTAAATATACTCAATCCCTCTAATCAGAAACAAGCTAGAGTGAGGAGGATCATTTCACCTCAGTAATAGTTTCAATAAAAACTGATTTTAAGGTATGAAATTCACTTTTGGGAGACACAGTATTTATCTCAACATAAACCATCGGGGGATATTGTAATGATGTGTTCATACCAGGTTTGATGCTAATTTTTTGCCTCGCTTTTCTCACATACATTTAACTGCATGATCACAAGTACACACATCTCCACTGATTTGATTGCCATCCCCAGGAAGTGTCTGGATGACTGCCGGTACAGCATCATTGCTGCAGTCTGTTCCAAAAATAAACCCATTCAGCTGTGGTTTAGTTGCAATAAAAAAAAAGGAAAGTATGCTGAGATAACGACAACATCATGCTGATTCGTGAAAAGTCTGACTTCGAGCTTCGAGAATCTCAACACTGAAGGACTTTTGTGACACTTGCTAGCATTAGTTAGCAACCAGTTAGTGAAGATAACCACAAAAACATCAGATATCTTCCAAAGTAGCTGGTGGAGACCAAAACAGGAGAGAAAACACAGACTTGAATTCTTCAGGTGACCAAAACATGACTTCAAATTAATGTTGCTACATGTCCACTGCATCATGAATAGGCAACTGACACATTTGCTATAACAAATGTCAACATTGCTACAAAATGCTATTACTACAAAATAGTTAATGGATAAAACATTACTGGAAAGTTAAATAATAGAGTAATCTGTCAGGCTGATATCAGAAGAGGTAAATATTTCATGACAGCACTCAGGCACAGAAGAACATGTCGACCCACAGCTGTCACTGATGTAACACAGTGTAACAACAACATCGTTAATCTCTTTTAACCCACACGCTGCAGCCACAATGCTGCTGAGTGGCTCCGGTCTATTTGTAGACCCTGGAAGACCACTCGGTGTGGTCAAAAGCAACCAAATTTCCTTAAACTGAAGGCTGATACCATGAATGTGTAATCTTTTGCGTCATTTTAAAAATATTTGATCATTTCATTATTGAGGTTAATTGGGTATCTAACTGATGATGTGTCCGAATGTCATGAATAATAATGTATAAACAGCCTAATTATGACACAGCAGTCTCCAGCCAGGACATTACACAACAGGATCATAAACACAAAGCTGGATTAAGAAAACTTTTAATTAATTCATGTATAACTGTGTGAATGAATGCACAAATCCTTGGATTGTGTTGGAGCTAATTACACTGTAATGAGAAGATATGGTCCAGCTTCCAGCCCTCTGGAGGCAAACAGCACATTCACAGATGCTGCGATAGCAACTCATTAATTTCACATTTAATGTTACACTGCAGTGTAATCTTTTGTCAGCGCCAAGTTGGATATTTACAGGCAAATATATCAATCTGAGCACAAATCGCCTTTTGTAGGTAGCTTCAAGCCTCGTTTTATTTTTTTTATGAAACGGTGTCAGCATGAATTTATGACATAACTGACTCTCTGCCATGAATGCATCCTGCTCCCACTTGAATCAGTGAAACAGATGTTGCATCTGAGACAAAAACAGAGACAAAGGCTGCACCCTAAAGTGTAGCACAATTGTTGTCATCCAATCACGGCGAGACACATCTGCATGCAGCAGCTGCACAGAAATAGAAACTATGATGAGGGTGCAGTCTCAGAGGATTGGTAGTCTCTATTTCACAGTATTGTTAGAGCAAGTTGATTCACATTACAATAACACCACATTTCTCATTACCCCAGCTGCTTCCTTTCCTCGGCCCTGAAACTCAAGGAAAGATAGTTATTATACAGGAAGTATAAATGGATCTGCCACGACATTCAAAGCACTGACTGGTAAAGTGAGTAACATTGGTTATTTTCTTACAAAGGCACCTGCCAAGAGGATGGATCTATTAGACAGCAAGTGAACAGTCAGCTAAACAAGTCAGTGTGTTGGAAACAGAAGAAAAGGGCAATCGTAAAGATCTCTTTTTGAGAAAGGCCACATTTGTGATGGCTAGACCGCTGATCGAAACATCTCCAACTTGGCAGGTCTTGTGTGGTGTTCCCAGTATGCAGTGGTTGTATCAACCACACATGGTCCAAAGAAATTGGTGAACCCACGACGGGGTCATGGCTGCCCATTAACAGGCAGTGAGATGGTTGGTAAACCTTGGGTAAGCCATTCATGATGATGATAAACATGATCTCTATGTTACTGGAGCTTGTAAGTATGCTACATTTGCTAAATAGCACAAAACACACGTGATGGGAATGTCAGTAGATATATTTTAGTTTGACTCACTGACAGCCTGACAGTTTAACTCCTGGATAGGCTTGAAAATAAATGAAACAGAAGAAAAAAAAAGCCCTGACTCTCCAAAAGACATTCACAAATTCACACATGGTTTCAGCTTTGTGCCATAAAGAAATTCAGCAAATTTCCCTTCTGTAGCACAATGTAATTTGGTTACCATACACCTTCAATAACTGGCTGATCAACAGGTTTGCTAGAGATCTTTTGAGACTGCATATGAAGTAGACCTGCTGACCGCAGCAGTTATTGAATTCAACTCAAACTCAACAAAAACGTATCCTGCTATCAGCCAAATAAAGATCTGACTCTCTTCCCTCACCCCGGGCCTTTGCCGCATTCTTCCATCAGCTGAAACAAACGCCCATGACTCAGCAGAAACATAAACACCTCAAACACCAGGAGGGGTGCACGCAAACAAAGGGGAAGAAGTCATATTTAATTCATAAGCTCTTCATAAGGGAAAACCAGATTTTCCGATATGCTAAGGCCTCCCAGCTGGCTCTGGACGATCTGCTCCGTCTACCAACAGACGACAGTCAGGGCAAGACACAGACAGGAAGTAGCTGCTTGGGCTGGTTAATGTCAGTGGATATTTACTGTCACTGGGTGGGCTGTTGCATCCCGCGGGGCACAGCTGCATTTCCCACAGGACAATTCCATCTTAATGGGCAGCAAACGCATAATGAAGCACGGATTGGCAGAGAAATGGATGCAGTGGTATTGATGAGCCCAATCCATCTTCACCCTGGGAATTGTCTCTTCATAATCTACTGTATGTCAGAGCTGTTTGTCTTTGCAGCATGCTTCAAACCAAAGGGGAATGGATGTTCTCGATTAGTGCTCTATCCATTTACAGCACGGCTCTCCGGGGAGAAAAGACCTCCACCACCAACCCCCCAAGTATCCACCAGTGCTTGTGAATCCTCTGTTTGATTATCATTAATAGAAGACAACATTATTTTATTTTGATGTTGAGAAACAGAACTACCAGGTTAGGTTTAAGCACCGAACTACTTGCCCAGGCACAGTAAAAGATTACAGCTGAGATTAAAAATATACTAAACTTCAGTCGCATCATAAGGGAAACACCTTTCGTATGTGATGTCAATTAGGAAACACATGTAAGTAAACTTGGGTATGCATGATATAGTAATTACATTTTGACTTCTGATATCACATGGGACACAAACAGCAGTCGCCTGGCTCATATTTACACCATCACTCCCTACAATACCCTTTTGATGATGTTCATAAGGCTCTCAAGTCTAATTATCTGTGGACACTAACATTACAGTTTACAGACAAGTTGTCTGCTGGGCATTTACTCAAGTACTGTTCTTAAGTAAAACCTTCCTGGGCCTTTTTGGTTCCAGTCCTGCACAGACTAACACACACGCCTGGCACAGGATAAGTGTAAATCAGTGCGTTTGTAAGCATGTGGAATGATTCAATAAAGAAGTCAGGGTACATGACTATGGTGAAATCTCGTCTTTATATGCAAACATATTCACATTCACTCTGCAGTTAGTCAGGGAACACAAGAGGCAATGTGTGTGTGTGTTTGTGTGTGTGTGTGTGGTGGGGAGTGGGCTGATTTACAGGCATAATGTCTAATGTCACAGGAAGCACCAGCAGCCATATTGATCATTTTTCATGCTCTGCCTCATTTCACTAAGAGGCTCAACCCAGTCGACTGCTGGTGGCGTTTTCAATTCACTTATGAGACAGACAGAGAGAGACGGAAGGGACTGCAGCGCAAACAGTAACAGACAACAACATTTAAGGCAAAGTGGAAAATAAGAAGGTTTCTGTGCACAAAATAGCATCTTTATTGATTTAATTATTTATTCAAAGCACATAATCAACTGTTTTTATAAACGGTACAATAAAATGATGTTTTTAGTGTTGCTGATTTGTAATGTTAAGCAATTGAAACACTCCACACGAACCAACCTCCAAGTGGAGCTTTAACAAAGCAATAACTACACACCATAAACATTGTGTGAAAAAAAAAAAAAACGGCTTACATACACTCAACGAAAAACACAATTTACTCTTTGTGATTGAAGCTATGGCTTATTTTGTAATGGTGATAAAGGATTTTTGTCACCCTCTATTGTTTGCAGCGCTATGCAGCAGCATCTCTTACTGCAGTAACGACTAAATATGATGTATTCTTTATGAGCATTGAACATTAGTATTTAAATAGCACTGTGGTGTTTAAAATTTCCTGAGAACATTTCTGATTGTTTCAAAGTTGTTTCACATATTTTTATGTTAACCGCACCTCAATCAGGAGGAAAGGTTGCATTAACAAAAGCAGAAAGTGAAAAGGAAACAGAAGACTGAGAATAAATCAAGACATATGTGATCAGCTTAACCTCCACTGAAGACAACAAAAACAAGCAAACAGAAATGTTAACGTCCATCACGTTTTTTTAACATTTACGCTCATTTGAACTCTGACTGGCAAACAATTACGTCGTCAATTTGAGCCCTCTTCTCCTACTATTCTTTAATGACATCTGGCTACAGAATATGTTTTTCTTGATGAACAAACAGCACAAAAGTGCGCATTAATTCAACATTTTCTTTTGCATATTGATATAAAACTTAAAAGTTACATTTGAATAGGAACAACTGTGTCAGCTGTCATTATTCCTTTCTGATCACTGTTTTTTAACCTACTCCACTGTTTTCATCTCTGACTATTTAGTGGTATATGTTTTTCAAAACACACCTGCCCTCACTTCACCTTTATCCCTAAGCTATGACACAGGAATCATTTTTCTTCGGGGGCGGTCTTGGTAAGTAAACTGGAGGGGATGGTGTGCGTGTGCTAGCTGTTCTGCTGGATGTGAATGAGGATGCACTTGATGAATAAGCAGGTGTGCTGGATGGGTATGAGGATGTACTAGATGCAAAAGCTGATGACCTGGAAGCATAACCTGATGTGCTGGATGGGAAGGAAGATGTACTGGATGCAAAAGCTGATGCCCCAGATGTATAAGCGTGTGCGCTGGATGAGTATGAGGACGTACTGGGTTTATAAGCTGCTGCAGTTGATCGGTGTGAGGATGTACTGCTTTGGACCGATGCACTGGTTGGATAAGTTGATACGCTGGGCCGCTGAACTGACACGCTTGGTTTAGGAGCCGGTTTAGGAGCCGGTACAGATGTTGTACCGTACAAGTCGACGAGTGGGTGCGTGGTCTTGTACTGCAGCAGGTACTCCGGGTAGATCTGGTGCTTCTCAAACACGACAAAGATGGAAGGGGAGAAAACGTCGTCGACGCAGCTGTCGTAGAAGTTTATGTCCCCGCCGTCCTTGGAAGGAGGCCGGCGGTAGTCGGAGGAGCCTTTGGTGTAGTCTCCCACCAGCACGCGTGAGATGAACAACGATTTGACGTCAGAGTCGCCGGTGTAGTTGTGGGAGTATTTTGCGTCCCGGGCGAAGTAACTACCTGGATTTGGACATTACATTTTTGGATTATTGTAATCTAAGTATACTGTAGGGAAGAAGCTATGGCTGAGATTAGTTATTTTCATTATTGATTAATCTGGAATTGATTTTCTTAACAGTAATTTATTTGGTCTATAAGATGTCAGAAAATAGTAATTTATGTATAACATGTGTAACAAAGAAAAGCAAATAAAACCAGCGAAAGTTTAGCCTTTGTGCTTGAAAACTGACAAAACAATCGATTGTCAAGAAGTTAAATTAAGACCAATTTTCTGTCAATTAATCAATTGTTTCAGCTGCTGTAACACGTGTGAGAAGGTACTTCCTCATACTGTGGGTAACTTCTTGATTTAACACAACTTTATGTCTTGTTGTATTTATTTATGAGATTTGCAAGTTATCAATATTCCTTTATCTCACCTTTGCCATAAGCAGTTCCATGAGTTCCACAGATCCTCCAGTCAAAGTTGGTGTGGCTGATGACATCTACGTATTTAGCGTCGGTGCCGTGAAAAAGCTTCTTTTCTGCCACATTGCTCCCATGGTTGTTGTTCTTCATCTGATTTTTCTGCCTTTATTCAAGGACAATGAATCAGAAATGTTAAATCGAGCGGATACATTTAGGAATGCGTGCTAACTTAAATAGAGACTACGGGAGTGAATGCAAACCACAATTAAAATAATACAAAATAATACGAATAAAAGGCACAAAGTCAGTGGACAGGTTCAGTAATACATAGCCTCACTTTAAAGACCAAAGTGGTGGTCATCTAAAGATATACAATAATAACCCAGCTAAGAACATATTTAACATGTTTATGCTTCCATGTTGAACAAGTGAACGCATCAAAAATCAAATACATACCACTGAAAGACTTCCCAAAGGCTTTTGTTCTGAATCCTCTCTATTTTCTGAATGTCAAAGCCTCTCATAGTGTTACAGAAAAGAGTTTCAATCTCCTTATATTCAGCTGAGGAGCGCTGGAGGGGGACGCGCTGAAAAATAACCAAGAAAACAGCTTGTTTTTACCTGGGCAAAACAAGTGAATCCTCCTAAAACACCTTTTCATGATGAGGTTTTTTTTGCCACTTGGGGGCAGCAGAAACAGGTCGTCAACACAGCACTGACTTATTATCACCGTTAGAGGGAACGGACTGAATGGCAGAGACCTACTCACATGTGTAACAATAAGAAAATCGTAAAGAAAAATGTAAAATTTACTGATATATCGTTTATTAATGACTTAATCCATATTCCTACCCTTTTCTGACTGTTGTTTTTCACTTTGGCCTTGTCATGTCTCGCGAGTATTGAATGCACTATTAATTAACAACAAAAAAGACAAAACAAGCAGAAATTGTAAGGTAACACACATGTTCTACAGTAACTATCTAAAAACACTAGAAGGGCTTATATCTGTGCTTGCACATTTAGATCTTACTTTGAATGAATTGTCAGGAACCATTTTCAATTTCATTTCAACAAACTACCAGGCTGCAGATGAGTGTTGGAAGCGCATGTTTTGCATTTATCATAGCTGTTGGTGGCAAAATTGCAGCATTTATGACTTCTCCTGAGTGTAGACGGCAAACATCAGCCCATCTACAGGTCAAAACAGTCGCTGCAAATAGTTTTGGAGCAGGTTTTACTGGAACTGCTCTGTGGTTCTGCAGTTGGATGTTGTTGGCATGGTTTCAAGTGACTCACATCAGTGACACTGTGTGTCTCTATGACCAGCTGCGGCAGCGTGTGGCTGCATTGTTTCCACCCTGTGAGTTCTGTCTGTGTGTTTATGCGTGTGTGTTTAATCATGGCAACATGTGGTCCAGGAGACACCTGCAGCTGTGGGAACTGTCACTGACATGGTGTTGTTCAAAACAACCTTTCAAATATACAATGTGCAACTAAAATAAAGGAGCTATTGAGAGCTGAAAAAGGCAGAATTTGCTGATTGGTGAAACAGCAGTTTGTTTATGCTGAGTACAGTAAGACCTGATCTCTATGTTAATGTTGGAGACTTCACGTTGCTGCCAAAAAACACTGTTTTCCCCCTTTTTGTCAGAAAATCAGAGAATACATTAAAGACATGCTGTGGATTAGGATACATTCATCATGCAGTGTGCAAGGTGTGGTGTGTTCACAATACCTTGTATCCTGTCGCAGGAATCTGTGTCTTATCCCAGTGGTCGGGTACAGCAGTGAAATTTGAAGTAGGCTTTCTGTGGTGAGAAAGCAAAGACAGATTCGTTTTATTATGACATGATTTGAAAAAAAAATGGTCCTTAAAAAAGTGGGATAAATAAGTGGGAGCAATAGAACATATATTTGGGATGCTGTACCTTGCTTTCTTTGTTCTGACATCAGCTGCGGAGACAAACAGGGGTCGTCTTCTCACAAGCCTCTTAGTGCCATAGTTCTTGTTTGTTTGTAGCATGTCTGAGGAGAAGAATAAAAAGATTATAATACTGCTTGAACATTCTGAAATGCAAGAGATATGTAAACACAGAGATCCATTGCGTAATATTTGTTTACCCGGGAAACTGAGCGAGTAAGACTGCGAACCGGCGGTGAACTCCACCACGTCTTTGTCATTGTCCAGAAACCTCTGCTCCAGTTTAGAGCAGTCCATGTCGGCTACTTTGTGTCCACCAGTCTGCAAAACAGGACAGAAAAGAATGTTTTTACCTATTAAAAATAACTGAAGAGGTAGATGACCAATCATGCAAAGGGACAATAAAGAAACAATAAAGAAAAAAACTGCATATCTAGCTGTGCCAGCAACCCATTAGCTTAGCATAGCATAAGGAGTGGACACTGCAGGGAATGGCTAGCCAGGGAATTTTATGTAATGAAATCGGCCCGCCAGTCTTGTCATCACAGTGAGGTTGCCACACAACACATGACCCCCCAATACAGCTTTTTTCAAATCAAATTCAAGCACTTTCAAGGTACCTTAACCAACATTTCCAGACTCTCAAGGACTTAATCATTACATCTAAATAGTTCCTGTAAATGTAATCACGAAAAATGTTACAGAATGCCTTAATACCCACAAAAGATATGTACATCAGTTTATTTTACCAGCTGTCTGTATAATATATTGGGATCACGAGATCTGATGTGAGACACCAGGAGACAACAATCACATATGACTAGGAACTGTTTCATTTCAAACATAAAAAGACTTTTGAGTTACATGAGTGACTATGTAGATCAAACACCAGATTATGTTGAAAATCAAGCATTTTCAAAGCCCTGTGTGTATAAATGTGATAATTAGTCAGTGTTTTTTTCTTTTGTTATCCTGGGACAGAGCCAGTTCACACAGTTAAAGGCTAACATTAAATGACCTTGATTCAATTATTAAGCCACATTTTTCATGACTGTAGAATATAAATATCTCACATTTCAAAAGTATGCCTTAAAAGTCGGTGTCTGATGACAGAAATGTCCGTTCCAAGATTGGATTTTCATTAGACTTTCAAAGATCATGGATTTCTACAAAACAATCATTTCCTTTTATTCCCAATTTCCATGCTGCACTCACATGCTGCTCTGTAAGTGTGAAATCTCTAACTTCATGTAATGTGCGATTTGTAAGTGTAAACCTGGAGGACAAAAGAAAAAACCTGGCTCAGTTTTGAATGTTGAGAATTCACCAGAGATAGCTGAAGGATCCAGTAAATGCCTTTAAAACTTGATTTCTTAATTCAACTGTCCAACATGAGCATGACAAATTCAAATTTATGCAATCTGGTTACAATCTATGTTTGAGCTAATCTTTTTCCTCGGGGATGCTGCCACACAGCCGGAGCTGTGTGCACACAGTCTGCGTGGCATCATCTCTGCCTCCTTTGATTTTTTTTTTGTGTGGATGTGGAGCCATATAAGATGAGATTAAAACTTAAATGATGTGCATGGGTAGCAGCTTAAGGAACAGAATATAGCAGGGGGGTAGAAATGTCTACTATAAACAAAAAACAGATAAGACAGAACATAAGGAGTTTCAGGGTTATGTAAACATATGCAGCCGTAGTCAGTTCAGTGAAGGTTTAGTAGACCGGGAGTGGGAAGCGAGGAGTTCAGTCCGGATGTGATTTTTAAAAGAATAAATGTGAGAGCGCTCCCCTGTGCCCTCTGGTCCGACAACTGTCAGAGTCCACATGGACAACAGCCAGTGTCAATCAGATAGCCGAAGGTTGCTAACATCACATTATAAATCCCACTACAGAGCAAAGCTTGGACAGACTCACTCCTTCCTCATCATATGCAAAACATAAAGTGGGCTTTGAGTGAGTTTGCTGCAAACTGTTGTCTCTACAGCAGCATTTAGGGTCGTGGTACGCCCGCAACATGTCACTGAGAGAGAGGTGAAGTGGCCATTTTTAGCCCAAATCAGCTCCACTAGCTTTGCTTGCCGAGGCATGTTGTCAGTGTGCATATCCTCAATTAAACTGCTGCTCCGCTGTTATCTGTATGGAACCGCTTCAAGGTTTTTATGACGTGGCGTTAGATAATATACACCTTGTGCAGCTGCTATATAACGTTGCATTCACATTTCTGAATATTTCCCATATAGCGTTACATAACTAATCCATTGCTTTTATAAAAAAAATACTGAGAGCAGCCTCAACAGAATACAGGAAATGCAAAACTTTCCTCATATCTCTATCAGCACCGCTAAAACAAATAAAATGACTCCAGTTACTCACAGATGATGCGTACACGTTCCACTTTCCGAACTCGTCCTCCCAGTACCAGAGCCACTGAGTGGTGTGGATGAAGTCCGGCTCAATTAATGAGTTGATGGTCGAGAGTCGTCGTACTTTCTTCGACTGATGGGTCATTGTGTCAAAATGCACAGGTGGGCTGCTGGTACTAGAGACGGCAAAAACAGAGCAGCTGTTAATTCATGCTATTCAGTTTAAGCTATCTGTTGTTTTACATCCATTCATTGGTTTTGCTGAGACAAAAGATACGGGGATTGTCTGTATGCAATGATAATTACCCTTGGCTCTTTTTTTCTTCAGTAGAATTAAAATTACATAGATGAAGTACCATGTAAGTCACAGATCCTTGTATGATTTGCAGAGATTTTTTACACCATTTTCCAACACGTGAACGATCTGCTTCTAGTGATACATATTCATTGTAGATTTGAGTTTCAATATTTGCTGTACATTTACATACATATTTCCAAAGGGAATTCACCCGTATTTGGGAATTGGTGGATGTTTAATCATCTGGGAATTTCATGTTGAACTCTGTTTCCTATTTATTTCTTTTATATTTAGCTGTGTGCTTATTTGTTATCAATTTTTGTGACACAGTGCTGACACATTATTGTCGTTTACTTAAATGGAGGACTCTAATTGAACTTAATAGCCCCTTATTCTCTACCAATAGAATTGATTTCTTCCCATTGTATCTTTCATGTTGTGAAAACTTTCCAGCTCCTCATACTGCTTCTGCATGTCTATTGTTGGTGTACATGGGTAAGTTAAAGAATAAAATCGTCCCAGAACTACACTTGCACTGAATGCCAGTAAAGAGTACCTGTATGTATTCTCAGGGTCACAGTAGTCCTTCTCAATCTTTTCATTGTCAGGCAAAGTGATCCACTGATCGCCCTCTCTGACCTCCCATCTGTACGGCATCTTCTCATGAGCTTTAAAACATTTCTCTGAGAAGTAGTAAAAACAGAATAAACCATGATTATAAAATTGCTCTAAAGTCCACAAAACACATTTAATTACTTCTGTTTTTGATGATATATGATCGTTGACTGCTCACCCTCGTGTTTGCAGTGTCCTTTGATGAAGTACATGCATATCTCAGTTTTATCTGAAGGAAAGAGAAGTGCATTATAAAGTGTTGCTCTGTTTAACATTTGACACAGTTCTTTTTGACCTTTTACTGAAAGCTTTTGCAGCTGCCTTTGTTTACCTCTGACAGGCCTTTGCCTTCTGTTTGGCCCGTCAACACCCTTTGCATCGTCCTTGACAGCACCAGGGATGTCATTAGTGGAACGGGTTTGTTGCAGGTTTTGATGAACAGCTTCTGCTGTTTTATTCGGCTTTTGCTTTCTGTTCTGACCGTCGTCGCTGCTCGCATCGGTGTCGTTGGCAGCTGCAAAGATGCCACCCAGGTTCTGCTGCTGCTCGTCGTTCAGTCCATCTTCACTATACAGATCTAAACCGTCGATGTCAACAAGGATGTCACTGGTGGAATTGGCTTGATGAAGATTGCCCTGGTTTCCTCCACTGCCCCGTTTTCCTCTATAGCCCCTATTTCCTCTGTTTCCCCTGTTTCCTCTGTTGCCCCTGAAAGCACCTCTCCCTCGCCCTCTGTAGTCACTGGTGAAAGAGTTTTCTTGCTGCTGTTGACGGTTGCCCCCCTCGCCCTTTCTGTCAGTGTACTTCAAAGCCAATATGTTTGCATAAACAGACTTCAAGGAGTCAATGAGTTCATCGGGCACGCGTTTCTCCTGCAGGATTTTTAACGGCTGTGGAGCGTTAAAATCATGAGCCCTGTAACAGTTGCAGTCGCGGTTCAGGAACTTCTCGCAGATGTGCAGTCTCTTGCAATCAAACCCCTCCTTGCACAGGCCGAACTCCCCGGCACCATTGTTGTAATCATGACATATCTGGTACAGGAAGAAAAGATGGTTTCATTCGATAAAAGCAAAAATTAAAGGGGCTGGAAAATAACAAAAAGGACTGCTGTGATATTAAGATTTCATATGTTGATAAAGACAGCTAAGACTGCTTACTATAAAGAACATTAAGGTCTGCTGGAGCACTCAGTAAGACCAAGACAGAGGTCTTTAAATTGGCTTCCTGTCTGTTAAAGAACTGATTGTTGGTTTGTGTAAGCCCTGAATGGTTTTGGGCCAAATTCCTTTCTGATCTTCTAATACAGCATGAACCATCCAGACCTCTCAGGCTGTCTGAGAAAGATCTGATTTCCATCCCCAGAGTCAGCTTTCAGTTTTATGCACCATCTATCTGGAACAATTTCCCGGAAAACTGCAGGTCTGCTGTGACTTAGTTATTTTAAATCAAGGTTAAAGACTTTTCTGTTTACCACGCCTTTGGATCAAATTAAATAATCATTCATTCCCTTCACTGCACTATATCTCTTATCCTTGTAGGACCTCGCCCAAGTGCCAGCAGTCCCTTGCTGGGAACATTTAAACCTCTCTAGTCAAGCTTGGAAAGACCAGGGTGGATCGCAACTCTGGCTGTTAGGTTGATAGCACATCTCGCCTCGACCTCACTGCATTCTGGGGCTGTGGACTTAATGCCCGCTGCGCCCTCTCTCCCTGCAGGGGGGGACGAGGCCCCTTACTCCCGCCACGACGTCAACTGTCCTCAGTGCAGCAAGGTCAGCTTGGAACATGGACCCTGTCTCAGCTACTATGCTTTGTGTGTGGCCTTTTTGCTGTATCATCATTCATATCTATACAACCAGTGTGTTTATGATTAAATTGCAGCCTTACTGTGTACCCGTTCCCCAGATTTTAGCTCTGATCCACTCTGATACTGATCAAACTATATGATTTAACAAACTCCCTGTAGTGAAACATACCTGTGGCAGGAGTGAGTTGTCGCTCTGCAGCAGCAGTGTGCACAACTCTGTCCGGCTCAGACATTCCAGCCCGTGCACTGTCAGTATCTCCGTATTGTGAGCAGATTCCAGGTCATGTGAGAATTTGCATCCCGTCCTGTCATAAAAGAGCACAACACACACAGTAGGTTAGTCATCTGTGTTATTCTTAATATACTGTTGCTCAGGAAAATAATAAAGTCCTATATGATGTTTGGCATCTAAATATTATGCATTTTTGAGTTTGGTTTGGTTGGAAAGTCTAAGATCTAAAAATAGCGCTGTATATAGTGAAGTAAATAGTGAAAAAGCATATACATACACAATGCTAACTACACATTCACACAGAGTTATAGAAACACATTTAAACTGGATAAATATCTTCACTGATAAAAACCTTACAGACATTTACATGCTAAATTAAAACTAATGTAACCATTGCACCAAGCGGCAAGTTACTACCACAGTGGAATGGAGTTCATATGAAACTTAAATTACTCAGTATGTAACAATTATTGTCGCCCAGCTTTAAGGAATGACATATGCTTATTTGCTAAATTGACAATGTTAAGAAAAAGACTGAAACCACTCTAGTGTTTTAAATGTGCAAATAAGATAAATAGCATGCAGTAAAGTCAGTAAAGTAGTTTTATGCTACATCAGTTCCAGTGATGTTAGCTAAGCTAAGCTAACCAGCTGCTGGGGTTTACGTCAGCTTCATATTAGCTAGTTAGCTTGGGGACATTTAACTCCTCGCCAGAGGCGGTGACATGACATGTTTTTCCAGAAATATCAGACTATCTCTTCAATAAAGTACTATTATTTAATAGCAAATTTGAAGCTACATAAAATCTCTAAGGGACCAACAATGTTTTATTTGTTAAATTAGCCTGTAAAGCCACAAAGTGTCCATGTTTGTTTTTATGGTTTAACCGATGGCGAATATGAAAGCTTTAATGACACGTACAAAACAGTATGACAACAAAGAATAAAGCTTCCTTTGAAAACAACTGACACAGCCCTGAAGGAGTCACGGGCCTCTCCCAGCACTGATATGACTCTCCTTAGGCCTTACACTTAAAGCAGACTTCCTTACCGTGTCCGGGTGAACGGGCAGGATCCAGTGAAGAGGAACTTTTTACACAGGTGTAGCCCCCTGCATGATCCCACACAGTCCCTCCAGCACAGTTTCAGCCTGGTCCTGGCCACCACCTTCGCCTGCCCGTAAGGGCGACATGACACTAATTTATCTGCGTTATTGATGATCTCAGTCGTAGCGTCGCCTGAGCCGAGCTCACACATCAAATCATCCGTGTTTACAGCACCTTGATGGGCGCAGATGAACTTCAAAATTACCGTCTCCATCTTTCTGACACTCTTCGTCTTTCTGCTTCCACCCGAAACAAACACATCCAGACGACCAGCAAGTGCTGAGCGGCTGCCGGGTTCAAGGGAGTAGGAAAGTTCAGTATCATTTCTGATGATTGGAAAACGAAACTTAACTATTTTTAGCAGGGATAAATGCTGCAATGTTGTTCTTCACCGCTTGGGGGCGTTGCTGTGTTATATGACCTAATACAACCCTGTATTCAGCACAGATGAGATTTCCCTCTGCTTATAGTGTATCTGTCCTATTAAACACAGGAAACACATTTATATTCATCTTGAGATATCTTTGTTGAACTAAAGAGACTGTAAAAGACATGACATCAAAACATACATAACCTTATGTATAGTTATTATTTTTTTAAATCTTTTCTTACCTTCAGGACTGCCAGAAGTGTCCTAAAAATGGAATTAGGAATATGAATTAAACTTAAATATCACTGTTAAAAAATGATTTGATTTCATATTCACAAATACATTCTTTCATTTCAGTTTATAAAACAAAGATGGCTGTATAATAAACCCATTGGTACCAGAAAAGTAGCATTAAACATATAACAATCAGTTAACAATCAGTTTTTGCTGTTGTTTTTTGTGTCTTTGTAGTCCTTACCCATCTCTTTGTGGTTTTGTGTCCCTTTCTGGTGATTTTGTGTCTCGTTGTAGTTGTTTCATTTTGTCAACTAACTGCGTTGGTCTAGTTATTTTTTTGTCTTTGGTTGTTTTGCCCCTTTTTGTTGTCAGGTTGTATCTTTTGTGGTTGCTTTGTGTCTCTTTGTAGTCATTTTGAGTCTTTTTGTAGTTTGTAGTTGTAGTGTTTTTGTAGTCATTTTATGCTTGTTTGTCCCTTTTCATAGTTGTGGTGAATCATTGGTGGTCTTTGTATTTGTTTATGTTTCCTTGAGTCTCTTGCTGGTTGGTACGTGTCTCTCTAAGTGACATTTTGTGGGTGAAGGCTCGGCGGGCTCCTGACACATTCGGCCCCTGTGCCTGAGCCCAGTAGGCTTGTTCAGTAAACCCTCCACGTTGAATGAAGTGACTTTACAGTGTAAATGTTTTTACAGTGGGGGTGTAAGATTACATTTGGCACTTTTTAAAAAATCCGATTACTGTAATCCCATTAATGTAATCTGCTAGTCCCACCAACTACAATCTGCCTACGTGTGTCTCCTTGTGGTTCCTTGATTTTTTTATGTGAAAATCCTAAAAATGGGCTCAAAGCATTTTATTCCCACAGTAACACAATGCATATCATTGCAAAGATGATACTTAATTATTTAGTTTTAAATTGGTGCTTATTTACATCAATTTCTTTTTACCTTAAAATGTGTTTTTTTTTCTGTGGTTATTGTTTAAAGAAGTCAAAATTACATCCACTGTGATTAAATGTTGGAATAAATTTATAAATCCAATAAAACATGCAAGTCCAATTATTTTTCCATGTCTCAGTCCGCAGCATCAGGATGAGCGTTCATCATCCCTCAGCTTCCCTAATCTGCATTTGCTTGTTAACTTGCGGCACATTTCCCATCAGCCTCATTGCTTCCTGTTCCCCTCCCTCTCCCTCAAGAGAATATATAGTACATGTTGGAAGCGATTTCTTCCATGATCTTTTACACCATCTGCTGCAGCCAGAAACTCTGACGCTTTTAAGGTTTCAGTGCTCTGGAAGAAAAAGAGCTGACCTGGAGGCTCACAGTGGACAAACTAATGGGGAAAATAATGTAAATAGTATAGATCTCAACTGCGTCAAACACCTGTGGGAGATTTTAGAGATTAATTTTTTCCTCCACCATCAGCCAATCACCAAATAAGGGAATAACATTTGGAACTACAGGGATGATCCCTCCAGTAGAGTTTCAGACTCTCTGCCAAAAATCACTGAAGTTGCTCTGTAGGATCCTTTTTCACTCATCACAGGTTAGGTTAGGTGATTTAGCACTGTGCACCATTTGTAACTGTAAACTTGTACCAATTTATTTCTATTGAAACGACTTAATGTGCAGTAGTTAAATGTATTTTAACAATATTTACAGATTTTTTTGGCCACTTGGGGGCAGCAGAACACACTGTAAATACAACATTGACATTATCATTGACTGGAATTGTAAACTTTATAAATCATAAACATTTGCTTATTTATATCCACAAGAAGCAGCTTTGGCCAGCCTGACAGAGCTTTTTGCTGTTGTGAGGTTGGCATTTTCTTTCACTCTTGTTTTTAGTTAGTTAGTTGTGTTTTACGCTAACTGATGATTTTAAATGTGATATTAATTCTCCTTTTAGTTCTGTTTTGGTATGGCTGCTTCCATTCACGTGCACATGTCATTTCTGTTGGTATAAAAATATTACCAGTGTAGTATTCATTCAGACATTCAGGTCTTTATTGCAGCATGACTTGACTTGATATAATAATTTCTAGAATCTCCATGACAACACACATTTTAAAGCACTGCCTTTATTCTCTTTTGTCCTACATGCCATTCAACCTTATTCAACCATATTATTCAACAATATTCATTTCTGTATTTGCTTAGTCGCCTGTGCCTTTTGTATTATACAGTTTTTGAGTGACAATCATTGACTGGAAGTAAAGACACCACCAACATAAAGATATTTTTTAGGGTTTTAGGTTTATTAGGTGGATACATTACATTTAGCTGCTGCCCCTGTCCACTACAGTACTTTGCCTCACTTTCTTGCAGGTATTCCTGCCTGCTTCTCCAAACTGGGGGCGTGCCAGTTGCAGTTTATTGTAGGTAATAAACTAACTGGATAAGTTTCTCATACAACCCTTTCAAATATTTTTTTTAAATCCGAACTTTACCTTTAAAGTTGGTTAATAACAGTGTATGCAATATTTAATATTATGACCCTTATAAAAAATGTATTCATTAATAGCAAATAATGATTTTCATATGGAATATGAACGTAATTATTCCTTACTAATTAACACATATTTTATACTGGTCGTAATATATACTACATATTGCATATGCTGGAATTCCTTTATGGCTCTTTTAATGTGTTGCACTTTTGCCCTTTCCCCTGCATGCTGTGTGATTAAAGCATGGCTGTTTAGCCTGTTGTGTAACCGCATTTGCATGAAGCTAAAATAGCAAAAATAATTAAAAAAAATAGAAAAAACTGTCTGTTAGTGTGTCTCTCACTCTGTTAGTTATGTGTCTGCAACTGCGACCCGCTGCGATTTCCTGCTTCGGGTTTCCCTTTAAAAGGGGGCAAGGCTCAATGCTGGGAATTCACGTCATTTCGCCGTTTTACACACATCCAGATCAATGAGAGAGAGAGAGAGAGAGAGAGA